>CM056169.1:3919549-4101794 GCA_029691765.1 Entomobrya proxima
TATTACTATTAATATCATTAAGAATTTTCTCCATTGTATCACACTCGCCATTTTCTCCATTTCGTCGTGTACTGCTGCGGCTACCATTTTTCCAGAGAGCAAAACATGATCCAATGCTAGTACTCAATATATAAGTATACATGTCTGATTGATAAATGTTATTCTTAATGCCTACTCGAATGGGAAGAAAATATTCCAGAGAAATAAATATATTCAGAAGAAAATAGGATTTTGATATTCACGGGGAACCAGCAGGAGAAAAGGGCAGTGCTAAGCACATTCCTCATTGTATTACATTTCTACTTCTTCTGAGTCACAGAAATGCAGTGAAACGAAGGGAAACCGATTTAGTAAACATGATTTCGCATTTGCCGTAAAATGTAGTTGGGTTTTTCTACCAAGCAGCATGTATTCATCATCATCGGAGGACACAAGCCGACGATCCTTTTACAATAATCTATTTTTGCCTATGAATCAGACAGAATGAAATGAGGCGAACTAAGAAGTAGGATTGTAATTTTTGTCTATAGCTTGCAGAATTCAGAGACTATTTTCCAAACAAGCACGAGTTCCATAAAGACACAGGATTTTCCTTTTTACTGGATACAGTAGCAGGAAAGGCATTATTATATGTACATTTATACTATACCTAGTATACCTATTACTATATAATAGACATTTTGCTGTGGTTGGATTGGTTAGATAAACATGCTTACTTCAGAGGTAAGTACAAATGTGAAAAAAGGGAACGAAATAGTGAAGAAAGCAAATCCAATAAGAAGAATAAGATACTCACCGTAAATATTCAGTCGTGCGGAATGTTGAACTAGTTTAAAAGCAAGAGAAGGAAGAAATCTTATTTTTTCACTGTGAGCGAGGTAAAATGTTGTATATTATCAATTGTTTTATACATACTTGCGCCCATAGAGCTGAAAGCTCTACATGTGTACAATCCCCCGTCTTCCGTCAAAGCATTGGTGATGTTTACATGGGATATCACATTGTCATGGATTGTCACGTATTGGCCGACAAGATATCTGCAAAGAATCAGAAAGCAGGCAAAAGCATGAAGTAAAATGGAATCGACCACAGAAAATGATGGAGATGATCACAACTGTGCATGTGGAAAGTAGTGCAAAACATTATGTGTGTGTAGAATTTTTGCCCATTTTTTTTACTTTCTACTACTTTCAAATCTTTCTACGCTCACAATGTGTATAAAATGTAGTGTTTCAGATTTAGAGTTTAGCTCACCGTTCATTTTCCGGTAAAGGAAATCCATCTAATGTCCATTGAAACTGAAGAAATTACATATAAAAATTAAAGATTACATTAATCCAAAAAACAACGTAAAATTAGAAATGTTTTCCGATAGACCGAAGACGTCCTCGTAAAAATATTATGACAATTCGTTCGGCGTGCAATGGTGAAAATTGACAAGAAATAAAATCCAATTATTTTTCCCATTCGTCAACCAAACTTTTGAGCGAGCGGGTGTCGTTCGGTTGAAGGTTTCTGAGTTTTTACTTTTAAAATGTGCTTGCTTACTATCCGATATTGATCTTTTCATGTCGGAATAATGAGGTAAAAGCAGAATTTCATTCGTTGATGACGTAAGGTGTGCTTCAGCATCATTTAGAGCAATGCAATCTCACAATGCCCCTCTCTAGTATATAGACTTGTAAGCTAGTTATGCACTTTTAAATCATTCAGTATTTTGTCAATTTTTACCAAACCGAAAAGCATTTCTGTGGGCAGTTGCTTTTCCTACCGTGGGTGGAGGGTTCCCTACAGCAGTGCACTTGAGAGACACGGACGGACCTGGTTGAAGTGTTTGCTCGGAAAATCGATACATTAATTTTGGCAATATTGCTGCAAAAATAATTTAAAATGTACTTTTGTAAACTTTTATAAAGATGAAAAACAACGTAAAACATTTAAAAATGTTTTCATTTCACTATCAAAACATTACGATACAAGTATATGATTAATTTATCATTCTACTTATATAATTTCACTTACATCCCAGTCTCAGTTGAGACGAGTCTTGTGCAGAATACAGGTCATTTCCAGCAAAACATTGAAAGCAGCCTGCGTCATCGGGATGTACAGAGGAGATCATTAGCGTATCTCGTGGTGAAATTATGTACCTGAAAAGACGAAGCAAGACGAATTCTTGGTAGTCTGCTATACTAAAGAGTAATGAGACGTGTTTGGAATCCCATATATACACCCATCAGAGTGGGTCTTGCGAAAAATCACAGCCTCATAATAACCCAATCACCAATACGAACATCTTCCTTACCTTGGACTACTGTTAGTTCCACTGCTGGGAAGGAGCACATCTCCCACAATTCGTTTTCCATTTTTGAACCACTCAATTGAGTTTATTGGACTGCCGGAAATTAGGCATCGGAAAGACGCAGTTCGGCCTACATCAACCACTTGGCTTGTAGGACTCACTTGTATACGAAGGGGCACTATAAATATAAGAAGAAATGCACAAGAAGGTAAAAAACCAGAGCTTTCGTTCCAATTGATGAAAAACGTATTGACAAATTAAAAAACATACTTTGATAAAAAAAAAATTCAAGATGGAGGAAATCAAAAGGAAATTGTCTTTGCTTCCTTGCTCATTTTCGTATTTGACGGCTTTTCAACCTATTTTTAACCCAATCGAATGCTTCCACCTTTTTTTGCGTAATTTGAAAATTGTAAACATATGCTCCACCGGAAAAGGAACTTATGCTTTTTACAAGGGTACACGGGTATAGAAAGGTTCTTATGTCTTATGCATGTTACCAGTATATGTCTAAATTACTGAAGTCTCGAAAACTTGAATTTAAGAAAAGCTAAAAATGTTCTACTCCCACATGATTTATCTAAAAATGCGAAATAAAAATTATTATTATAATGGGTAAAATTTGATTTTAATCTAATCATACGCTTCATTTACATTAACTGGAACGGAAAATGAGGCTAATTGGCTTCTTTTGTATTCCTTTGGGAGAAATAGTCATTTTAGAAGCAATCCTACGCTCGTATACTACTTCAAAAACCTTTTTAAAACCAAGAATTTGTAAATTCTACTCTGCAAAGTGGAATGTATGTAGCCCATAAAAATGATGATGCTAAGAACGGAATGTAGTACAGAAATAGTTTTTAAGGGAAAAGGATAATGACGCCCTCCGTTACGCACCAAGTCATAAAGAAAAGTAACATCATTTCAAGTTGCAAATAAGCAATGAAAATGAAATTCATGTTTGTACGGGTGCAATTAGTGTAACTCGCCTTTGGTAAAGCCTATATGTTTTCTCCTTTTCCCTAAAATGCTTATCACTTTGAAACAACAAGAACGTCTCTTTCTACATGCGTTTCAAGAATCTTCCTACTCTGGATTTTTTCTAAGGAAAGCATATTTAAACATTTAACTAATTTCTTTTTCCTGTCATTCGTAGAAAAAGTAACAGTGCACATAAACGTAGCAAAAAATGGCATTCTTCAGGTGCAGAGCGTAGAGACGAGGTAATAAAAAAAGTTTATTTTCCTTGAAAAAGGTGACATTGCTCACTCCAGAGAGAAACCTGCTATACGCTGTTGCTCATACAATCAATTTCGCGAGACGAAAAGAGCCATTAGTTTTTCGGTTCTTTCTGCTAATGACCTCGCCATACTTCATTAACAACGGTCGTGCATTATTCTTAGAGTGAAAGAGAAAAGTGCTCAAATCCCAAAAAAGATAGGCTGCTACTTTATACTTATCAGAGCGACAAAGCCCAAAGGAAGTCAGGTAGCCTTTTTTCTCATGCTTTTTGCAGTGTCATTTCCACCCAATATATCCAATCGAAGTAAGGCAGTAGTTTTGTATTAGTAGAACCATATAGTACATACTTATAAATTTTTCCCATGCTCACTCTAACAAATAGCATTGGAACATTGTACTCTGCCTGGCAGAGTCTACCGAAAAACCGAATTCGACAAGAGGTCAATAGAGATATGGGTAAAAAATAAACATGGGCTGTGGTCAGAACAGAGCGATCATTCTTTTTTGTCGAATGTTCATTTTTTATAGTCGCGTCGGGAGCAACAAGACATTTGCCGTGTGCTTCATGCGCCTAAAGTGTAGGTTTTACTTTGAAGTGCTGTACCCTTTTACTTGTTACTGCATGGTTTCTTACAAAATAAATTGATTTTATTCCCAAACTGCTCTTCATTCAAAGTCTGACAATCAATCGCAGAGCATCTACTCATTTTTTGTACTTTATAGGTAATCTGTCTATGAGGCTTTGCATCTGAATATCCATACATTCTGTTGCACATTTATAACTGGTGTTTCTGTTGATGAATTTTATATCTGGATATCTGGATCTTAGTGCTTGGAATTTATGGGAACTGGAATGACCTGGTTTTTGCACTTTGCAGTTCTGCGAAAATGAACAAGAAAACAAGAATAAATGGTATCTAGATCCTTTTCTGTCATTCAGACAGTACAGTAACGTTTAAATTAATTATAATTTTAGTTGTAGCGTAATAAATTGGACATGTTCAAAATGTACAAAAACATAAATTGAAACTGACAAATCTGCAAAAACACGCGTTGTGTTTGATTTGGTTTTTGACATAGGCATCAATTTTGCATGGGTATCTTTGGATCGCTTTTGCGAGATAATCAATAACTTATTAATGTTGTCGCTTGTTCATTATTCATTTAAAAGATGTACCTACATGTTATGTACTTACGTAGATCATCCCCTCTCACTCCAAACAACTCTGACAATTAAGTAAAAGTTACACACGGCGAAAGCAATACATTTAGGGAATCGGACAATCACTTAACCATATTTCTTGATGTTATAAATGCTTACGTGCTACCACGTTTTTGGGCACGTCTTGACAACTTGCGCAGAGTCATTTATAATCAAACATGCATAACAAAAGTACTAGCATACACATTACACGACGTTTTTGGTTCATAAAATGATGAAGACAATATACAAGACACATAATATGTACATCCTATATATCTGTACTCAGGATATTCAGTAAGCAAGGTTCATTCATGACAAAGAGAAAACAGGAAGGAATATAAGGAACACAGCATGCCCCGCCGAGTCCGTCTGTTTCTCGTCTTTGTCAGTCGTAAAAACTTCAACGTGGCTTGCTACCCATCAAAAAGTAGTATCACTTTCTTTTCTTATTCTCGGCATGTGTACTATGTAACGGCGGCGCATCTTTTTGGCCATCCCAAGTGAGAAAGTTTTTCTTATTATTTTTCGCAAAAAACCTAACTCGTTTCTTTGTTCTTACATTTTGCCTGAATATCTTATATTCAGATGCTTCTTTCTGGAGAAAGTGGATTTTTCATCAGGAGACTTTTGCAAACTTTTTTCCATACAAGTGGTAAAAGTAGAAAGAAACGTGTAACATGCGTGTATATGTAAAGTACTCTATAAAAAACCAGTTTTATTGTGCTGCCTACTTTTCCTTCTGTAATAAAACACTTGGTTATTATAAGAGCCCGCTAGCTTCTTGTTTTTGCAATATGCTTTTCTCGCATTTGCACTTTCACAATTCAAAAACAGGGAGAGAAGTGAGTGAAAGTATTTGCATGATTATGAAAAATTCTGTGATAAGAATAGGCGCAAGAGAAACGTACCACGTATAGGCAGTTATGTACAGAGACAACAGACATGTGTACCCGATGATTGCGAAAAGAAATAAGAGGACCCCTGACTGTGCTTTTTAAGTGTATTCTTTACAACGTGCATACTTCTTCTTTTACATTTTTAAAGCTCCAAGGCTATGAACGAGACGAGGTGTCTACTGCCTTTGTGCTTTGGAGACATTAAATATATGCATACCTATTATATATTCTTAGGTACAAAAGTACGCGTGTGTCGTTCGTCGTGTCCCATACTCCATACCTCCAGGGGGCTTTTCGAGGCTTACATTATTCTTCCAAGTAATGTTGCATTAAAAAGGCCTAGAATACTTAAAAAGGTCTCAGGAAAAGAATTACTTCTTTACGTTCTTTCTTTTTCACTTGGAGAATTTACTTTACGTCTCGGCTCTCTCTCTCAAGTAGCTTCTTTCGTATGAACATTTCCAGAGCTAACTGTAAGGAGCAAAAGAACAATCTCATTTTTTTGCGAATTTCACCTCCTTTTCACTTTTGTTGGCCTATTCAAAGTAGGGTTTTCTCTATTACAAAAATATTAACTTTTTTGTTTTTCTCTTTTACATTTCTCCTTGTACCAGTGGTATCATTGAATGGACTCGCACGGTTTTGATGCACATTTAACAATGGATACATCGACCATGAAAAGTGTTTAGTTTGCTTGTTAAGTTCATACGTGCGTTACTTTTGATTTTACTACATATTTTATTTTGCAAACTTTTTGGTAAACCCTTCTTTGATTTTTTCACTTGACTGTAGACAATAAACCTGAAAACCTTATAAGCAATGATAATAAGTTAGCAAAATGCTTTTGTATATCCATACAGTAATTCAAGGTTTTTGCTGCTTCTACTAAGCTTAGAAGGAAAAATTTATTTCAGAATAATTATTGTATCATGTTACATAACCGTGTCCAAAGAGTTCACCAAGTTAATAAATTAATGAAAAACTGGTTACATGTTTTTAAGAAATATCTTGCATTATGCAATAATGACGCAAATTATCATTTGATTACTCTTAGGCTTTGTTACACAATTATTCCCAAAATGAAATAGTAAACGCTTGTTAGAAACTGAAGGCACTGCGAAAAAAATGTGATCTGCTTTCTTAATAGCGATTTTGCAATTTGTTGTAAAACATGTCATAATGTTTCGAACGCCACTGATACATTTTACAGATTTTTTGTCAGAATACGTCCTTCCTGAACTTAAGGAAAATACGCAGAAAAGTCATTTAGGAAGAGTCGAAAATTGCTGTCCAAAGAGCCTATAGCGAGAGCAAGATAGGGTTTTGTTCAGCTTTGAATTTTTGATAATTGGGAGCAGTGATATGAAAACTAGAGCAAATGTGAGAAGTCATAAGTTTAATATGCATTTATGATTTGTGCATTATTCCAGAATGTAAGGAAAAGTTGGGAAACGATAATAAATGAAAATAACCAAGTCAGCAAGAATAAAGAATAGAAAGCTATTACGCTTTTTCCCTTATTCTCCCACTTTGCTGCTGCAGAAGGAAAGATTTGTCATTAATGTTGAATTAGTACCAGTTCTGCTCATGCTGAAGAGAGGCAAATTTAGTGTAGTGGTAATTGGAAGAAATAAGTATGCTGAGTGGTAAATGATGATCTGGTACTAAAATGTAAAAGGGCAAGAAAGGGAGAACGCAAAGGTTTAATTGTACTATTCTCCTATCCAGGCACGTTTTTACATGATATATGTTGGGGAAAAATTTAGTTCAACTCAGGTCGCTAATAAAAAAAGAGCCAAAATGTACATGTTTCAATAAGAATCCCATAATTGGCAATTACGTAATCATTATCTTTGTTCACTGGCTGTAGAACGTGATGATAAATTAACAAATTTTTACAGGAGCAGCTAGCAATTTATGATTGAATAGCCAGGACTCGGAACATTCTAGCTCAGAGACCATCAATAGTCTCTGCTCTAGCTATTTATTTCAATACGCGCGTTACTGTTCAATTATTACATATTATCAGAAGGAATTTGGATTCGTTGTAATTATTAATGATTGGATCCAACCTATAGCTTTGTAGTTATGCCCTATAGCCTTGTAGTACTTTTGTCTGCCCCTTTAACAATTAAGTTATTGTCTCTTTTTTCCATTCAACCCAAGTTTCGCAAGTATATGTAACGACCACCAGTCGATTGCAGTCCAAGTGCTCTGTCTTTCCCCCTCTCAAATCACATCACACTCTACTAATTCAACTTGCTCCACTTTTTCTTCTTTTCACTTTACGGCTTACAACAACATTTTCATTTCTTCTGTCAGATTCGTGACCAGGCACTTGCCACCTGAAAGGATATATTATCCAGAAAAGTAGATCCTTGTAGGCCAATTTTTTGCACATACTGAAAGGAAAAAATTCTTAAAGAGAAGCTCTAGTTATTGAAGTGGGTCCTTGTGAAAGAGGCTCTTGTGCAACTACTTAGAACTTTTTTATAGAAAATGTGTACCGTCGGGCATCTACTATGACTCTGACCTAACAGGACTGGTACTACGACTCGTCATTAATCTCCGCATCAAAATAAAACCACAGAAATATAAATCATAATCGACTTTAGTGACAGCTGTTTTAGTAGCAACAACTTTTTTCTCCTTTTTACAAGACGTGTTCTTGGACTTTCACTTCCTTTCTAAAACTTTGGCGTTAGAAATCCTACACAGATTCGTCATGCTTCTACTATTGCATTTTATGGTTTCTTTGTTTCTCGCTATAAATATAATATTGGTAATAATAGTAATGGGCAACTGCCCTGAGGAGAATCAGTCAACGTGGTTAGTTGCAGAAAGCAACCATTTTAGCAAAAAAAACAAAACTTTTTTCTTTCTTCTTCTTGTCTGGTTCTGTGGTTCTCGTCCTAGTAGTAATACTTTCAGCGATTTTAGCTTTCTTTCTTGTAAAAGTTTTTTCTTTTCTTTTGCTTTGCTTGCATGGTGTAGACCAATGTTAATAGTGGTTTGTCAAGACCTAGGCAGACAGACGACAGTAAAAAGACAAACAGAAAAGAGAAAAAGAAAACCGACATGATTGCAAGCTGAGAAATCATTTCTCTAATGCACTATTACTTTCAGCCGGCGCGTGTGGTTTTATAAAAGATCAACTATAGAAGGATTACACGCTATATAACGTTATTGATTGTGAAGATTGTATGTTTTGCCATACTACCAACAATCGTAATTGAATTAACTAAGACAATTCGAGAAAATGTATGAAATAGGCTTTAGCGTTTGCAATTTTGGCTATTACCACATTATACAATGCGTACATTAACTGATTATGCATTTTGTACATTTTAATATTATTTGATTTGCCCTTAGAATTGCATTTTACAAATCAATCGATAAATAACCACTTACCATATACAGAAAATTTGACACGAACGGTTTCAGTAGATACACTATTATTTACGATGCATGCATAATTTCCGCTGTCTTCGGCTCGGACTTGTGAAAGAAGAAGGGCCCCCAGGTGGGCTAAGGAACTGGAACCACTGCTGCTACCTCCAACTGAATTTGCAGCATTACTGCTACCGCTACTCACTCGAGATTTGGTTGCGTGGGTAGAGGAAGAAGACTGAAGGGCAGTTAGTACACCCTCACGGTCTCGATACCACCTTAATTTCAACAAAAAATATGCATACATGAATGCATAAAAATGCATAATGCTTTAAATAAGACTGAAATTCATAAGCTTTGAAAACTATGTACTGCATAAAGCAAAAAAAAATTAAGTGCTTACGTGTAAGCTGGTGGAGGATTTCCTTGAGCTAGACATGGAAGATACACATCTTCACCGGCTACCACTTTGACACTAGTTTGCTTTTCTACTAAAAGTCTAATTGGCTCGGGTGACTTCAAATCTGAAAAATGGAAAAGCATAATTTTAGAGCTACGATATGTATATTTATGCGGTTTTGTTGGCAGCAACATGATACCAATGTGCTTCCAAAGTTTTGAAACTTTACACTTCCTCAAAGTTTGTTAGCTGCTTTTTTACACCTTGTAATATACAGATTTAATGAACATTGGGAACATTGCCTATTATTCCGAGGCTTTGACTACTTGGAATCAAACTTATGAAGACTCTCCCGTACCACCCTTTCCCTCCGTACAAAAAAATTGGGACAATGTTGTATGCAGCCGTTTGATTGACAATTTGACCTTTGACAGCGACGAAAGTAAAGCTATTCATTTGGCTTCTACTCAAAGTGAAACTAACGCTTGGTTGCATGCTCTCCCATCTCAACCGATTGGTACTCTGTTGGACAACAACAGTTTCAGGATTGCAATGTCACTCAGACTTGGCTCGGACTTATGTAAACCACACAAATGCCTTTGTGGAGAGACTGTCTCGGAGAAAGGAACGCATGGACTTTCATGTAAATTTAGTGCCGGTCGGCATTCCCGTCATTTCCTTCTGAATGAAACTATTCGCCGAGCTCTACAGTCCGCCAAAGTTCCTTCTGTCCTTGAACCAGTGGGTTTGTCGAGAGATGATGGCAATCGACCTGATGGAATGACTTTGATTCCCTGGCAAAAAGGACGCAGTTTGGTATGGGACGCAACTTGTGTGGATACACTTGCCCCTTCTTATCTCAAGCAAACCAGTAAAAATGTTCGGAGTGCAGCTGAAACCGCCGCAAGGAATAAGCATGCTAAATACAAGACCATTAGTGAAGACCACATCTTCATCGCTTTTGCAGTAGAGACATTAGGACCGTGGTGCCAAGAAGCTATCGCTTTTGTTGATGTGCTCGGAAAACTTCTAATATCTGTTTCCGGTGACCCCCGTTCAAAGACATATCTAAGACAAAGGATTAGCGTTACGATCCAGAAGGCGAATGCTGCTTGTGTAATGGGCACCATTCCTCATTCAGCCGCCATGGACGACATATTTTATTTATTGTGAATACTAGTTTCTAGCGTAGGATAATTTTCCCTGTTCTATTTAGTTTTCTGTGAAATGTTTTGGAATGCGCAATAAAATATTACCTAATTTAATGAAGGAAAAATGAAGTTGGTGTATCAAGTTACGTATTTGAAATTCATAAAGTTGTAGTTTGTAGTCTATATGCGAGATAAGCTGCAGGATATCTTTTTATTCAGAATATTACGACAATTGAAATGGAATAAATGTGACAGTTTATGTAACCGAAGGAACTACACTGGAGACCATTTTCCTTGGTGGATTACTGGGAGCTTGAAGTAAAAGATTTGGGAAAATATTGCAGAGTTGAAAGTGCAGCTCAAACTAACTAAGAAGGGGTCTACCCATAGTTTCTTGCTCATAAGGGATTCGTTCTAGTACCGTCGGGTTTGTCGATTGAACCTTTTTTCGCCACATAGAGGTACTTTTATTTATATAGAACCCTATACTATTCTCTCAATCTCTCAATATGCATGCGGTTTAAGAAGAAAAACGCGAAAAGGAAGATAAACGAAATGTTTAAGTGGAAATCGATTGAATACGATGAGAAAGTAAAAGAGATTGAGGAATACGAGAAGAATAACAGATTTCAAAAGATATTTGAGAATGCTCAAGCTAATTTATGACTCCCATTTGTCAACATGTAATGTCATCTTTGTCTTGTCCAATCCGAGTTTCAGGGTTCCTTCTTGCAGGGTACTGTTATCACTTACACCAAAGAAAGAGCATTGATAAAAATATAAAAATGAGAATCCCAGCTTAGATTTTCTATATTGTTCAATTGCCATTTTAAGTATACTACAAAAAAGCGGATTCATACAAGTTTGTTCATTTTATTATCATAAACGGCTTGGTTGGATGAAGCATCTTGTACTTTGCAGGGATGATAATAACAATAAAAGTTTCTTGTACATTTAATGACATTATACGAATGACAAATTTAGTTATGCACTGCGTACTTATATTCTGTGTCTCCTAAAATTCTAAGCTATTGTAAAGAATAACAACCTATATGACCTACCGCGGTGGCATGAATCTGGAAAAATATATTCCACTCTCCACACGTTTAATTACACATAAGTACCTTGAAATCTATACTAAAGTTGCTATTTGCTGCAACCATGTTCTTAAGTGATGAATAGTCTGCAGGAGAAAACTCTCAGGTTTTGCTCATTTATAGTTTAATTTTACAGAATCTTAAGCACACGGCGAAACTATAACGATGAAATCGACATATATCACGCCTGGAATCTGCATTTTTCCATGTAACGATGGACGCACCGGATCCCATGTTAATATATTTACTTTTTAAAAATGTAACGAGTTAACTCGTAGCCAATGTAACTTTAACACCCGCCCAAGTTAGTTATTTACATACACACTCGGTGAGCTTTAACTGAAAACCCCGGTAATGCTTACACGAAAACTGGAAGCCACTTAACCTCATTCCATGTAAAAGAATAACACTGCATTCATGTAGATTTAACATCAAATAATGGTAATGAACAAAATTACAAAACTGGTTAGCATAAAATAATTGAATAATTCCGCACGATAATACAAGACAAATTCAATTTAATTCAGTATTTCCACAATACAAACTATTTTAAACAGTAATTTATGTTACATCTAGAAATTCTCAATTGTGTCTATAATCAAACACAGAAGGTATAACGAGCATGGCACTCCAAGAACTTGGAAGTGCCATGCTCTACAATAACTCTATACGTACATGCTTAAAAATTACACTTTGGAGCAACTTGACTAGCTAAAGCTCGAACCGACGCCAACAGAGGATCCTTAGAATTGAAGGTCTTGTTGAAGATGACATATGCAATGAACTGCCAACAAGCTTTGTTCTCCGGTGGAAAATCGAGTCCAAGGACTATAAAGGACTTGAAACATGTGTCAATTGCTGACAGAAATGATGGCTCGCAAGGAATCAAATCTTGACTGATGGATAATGTGGACTTGCTTCCTATTATTATGATTCTGGGATAGGTAGGTTGGCCATCCTTCATTCCTTCCAACACACTTATGTTTGACTGCAAGGGAAATGCGTTAAAAATTAAATCAATGTATTTTTGGAATAATGATAAAAATACAAACATATTAACCCACCCCAACAAACTGTACCAGGGAATCCAACTGATCCTTTTGGCTTACACGAACAAGTGTAGTCTTTTCACTTTTTCGAGTAACCTTCGGACCACGTCCAGACTTTGCAAATATGATAGTTAGAAGCATTAACCCCAGAATGCAATATTGATCTGTAAGAAGGGCAAACATATCATCACAAACCACAGCACTAACTAATTATTGTAAACTTTTGTACATACCATCAGTCAAATTGTCCACGCAAACCTCAATTCCTAGACTTTCAATCGAAAATCCTTTGAGTTGAAGGCAATAATGCACAATAGTTTTAGAAACTGAACACCATCGCTCGTAAATTCTATTTTGCAGCTTTGGGTGACGATAATTAAAGTCTTGAACAGTCTTAAATGAATACAAACAAGGATTTGTACGTTAGTATTATAAACTGCACAACGAGATCTCGTTGTGCAGTTAAAGGTTTAAGCATTTGTTAATATTAATGTACCATTCCAACTGTGTCAAAAAGCCGTGGGAATTTCCTTCTTATGTCGCTCGTTGGAATTTCCCTGATCATATTACGTCTCCCAAATATAGTCGAACGCATCCGATCCTTCACTTCATCACTGCCCATATTTGTTTGAAGAAACAAAATATCACTTTCGCTGATCGTTTCATCTTAATTGAAAAAGCGGGTTTAAGAAATCATATTCTGATCAAACAATACTTCACCAAATCATTTCTACTACCATTGTCTTCCGAAGTCCAGCCAGAAGCCTCATGCGCTGAACTCTGGCTAACCTGCTTGGTTCTACCAGTAAGATTTCGCCTCTGATTTGTTAGCTTTTCATGAAAGTACCCAGATGCGTGCGTGTATCCAGTGGTATTAAAGTACCAGATTTCATATCCACCATCCACTTCCCTTGTATTTCCTAGACCAGGATAAAGGTTGACCAGGTCCTTTGCTATCGATGTCATTGTCTCCTTTGGTGGACTGTAATAACGTGTTTATGAGGTAAATGGACCAAAACGATTCAATCTATCAGCTTTAAGTTGCGTACTTACTATTTTCCTTCCTCCTTGAGTACAGCATCAATAATGACCTTCGAGATTTTGGTGCGGTCCGAGTCCCGAACAAATAAACCGTTAGGTAGTCGCGTTTCAAGGATAGTTTTTACATCGGGATCCACCAAAAGGATTTCATTCAGATTCTGCAAGTAAATAAAAGCATGGTAAGGTTTTCTATCGTAAATTCGTAGATGATTAAGAACTCAATCTTACAAAATGATATCCTTTTTCGTTTACTGCAGGCAGTTTTCGCTTTCGACTGAGTTCGGTTGTCCCCTCACGCTCCAATGACAGCGATACATTCTCCACTTCAAATTCATTAGCTTGCGCATCTTCGAATGTTGGAATGTTGGATAATAATAACTCACAGTCCTTTCCAGTTTTCTGCATTTAATTTTTTTGTTACTTTCACAGGACCTACCTACGTACGTATGCAAACTATACTACCTAGTTCTGTATCATCTTCAACACGAGATCTCGTGTTGAAGGTGCCTATTACCGCTAAACTAGCTAAAACACCCATCTCGGAAGCACAATATATAAATTATTATCATTGTTTTTCTCATTTGACTGCATTGCGTACAACGGTAAATAAAATAATCCTAAATCGATTGGCTTAATCAATCGCGTAGTAAATGATTCATTAGTTAACAAAAATGCACCTAATTCCCGAACATAACAACCGAAAAACATATCTACCATCAAACTAACTACACCGTCAATTTCATAAAAGTTTTGTATCAGTCCAAATTCGTAAGAGTTACATGAAAACCCAATGCAAACAACAACTGCATGTTTTGAAAACTTTTTTGCAATTGAAATCTATACGAAACTGTTAGTGGCACATTTATAAAATTTGAAAAATCTATTGACGGATTCAAAAGTCATACACCAGTACTGTCTAGGAGGTCCAATTTCCCTTATTGAAGACACATAGTGTGTCATGTGGAAGTGCTTTGGTTTTAAATGCTGATTTGTTAATTCAATATATTCTTCGAGAAATTCTTTAATCAGTGAATCCAATCTCAAAAGCATGCTTGGGTTGAATGAGTCGGTAATCAGTAATAGGAATACATCACGAAGAATCATAAAATTCTTCCAGTACCGATTTTCTCCACTGACAAAATCGCATATCATTAGTGGCAGCATTAGCAACAAGGTATAAGTTTGTCCAGAGTTTTGCCTAGAATGCGTTTCTCCTTTAAAAAATGATTCCCTAAATGCTGAGGGCTTGGAGCTGACAAAATGTTTACCATATTTAAAGGACTTTATGCGAAGGTTTAGCTCCTCAATAGAGGGTTGCGGGTAGCCCGATGCCCGACCAAAGCCCGAGCCCGGGCCCGATCGGGCTTCGGGCGGGCTTTAAAAAAATATCTAGCCTCGGGCGGGCTTTTTTCGGGCTTATGTAGTTTTATCGGGCTTTTGGGCGGGCTCAAAATTTTGTAAGCCCGAAAAATACCCGAAATATTGAATTTTTGTAATATTAACTTGATTTTTTGCTGAATTTGTAAAGAGTAATGAAACAAATTATATATTTTTTATAACTTTTAGTCATTACAACAATAAAAATTGCATCTCTAACATGTAAATGTCATTTGTACTATAGAACAATACGAATGATCTTGTTTTTAAATACAGTTTTTGCAGAAAAAGTGAAAAGGTTCACTAATATTTACAAATAAAAAACATCGGGCTCGGGCATATCGGGCTTTGAAAAAATTTGGGACTCGGGCTTCGGGCGGGCTTTTAATTCTAGCTCACTCGGGCGGGCCTTCGGGCATCGGGCTTTAGATATGATCATCGGGCGGGCTTCGAATGAGCCCGATGCAATCCTCTACTCCTCAATGGTCATTATTCTTTTTTCGAAAAAGTGATTAAACATGTGTTTCAAGTAATCCGGAACAACACCTTCCAAAAGGTCTTGCATTATGTCAAAGGCAACCATTTTTGTAACATGATGATATGGCAAGTCATTCAACACAGAGCTAAACTTGATTCCCGTTTCAGATAACGAATTTTGGTTTACATCAGCATCGTAATTTGTTGGTTCGCGATATACTGCTGTAATTTCTGAGGTTAATATTTGGCATGATTCACGTTTTAGTTTACACCTTCTACATGGATAGTTTGCTGTGAAACCTTCAGTAAAACCCATTATAGTATGGATTCCCAAATTATCGCCCACAACCTGCGCTAAACGTACTTTTACATTATTATCCTTCAACACGAGATCTCGTGTTGAAGGGAAGGAATTAATGTCTATTCCTTTCTCCCAAAGCTCTTTTAGCTCATCCACAATAAATCTCATTACGGAGTTTGCATTCTCTAGCATTTTAAAATCCTCTGTTTTGAGACTAGCTAGCAAAAAATAATTAGCCTTACTTCCAAGCATAAAAGCAGGCATATCAATCACAGACATATAAAACTGTGCAAGCTTTTGTTTGCCTGCTTTAGAGCCTAATGCGTTACAAGTTTCAATATCATCATAATACACATTAATTAGAATAACGTTTTTTTCTTCAGAATTAAATTGTTTCCCATCCCGATAGTGTGATAAGGTTTGACTGCTTCTTTCTTGATTTGCAAGTATAGCGTCTAACATTCCAGGTATTTTAAAAACACTTTCTAAAGTAGATCAATCGAAACGTATTGCATTGTGATGGGTTTCAAAACTTGTTGTTGAACGCCTTTTTTGATTGATAGACGAGGTCACTATCTAAAACAATCGACCTA
The DNA here is from genome assembly GCA_029691765.1 of Entomobrya proxima. Lineage (NCBI taxonomy): Eukaryota > Metazoa > Arthropoda > Collembola > Entomobryomorpha > Entomobryidae > Entomobrya > Entomobrya proxima. The sequence goes on from CM056169.1 coordinate 3,936,070, forward strand.
CTAGGTACAAAAAATCCTTCCTGCTTCATTATGTTGTTCAGTATAGTTTTGGATGGAATTAGGTTACAAGGGTCTCTGAACTTGTTTAAAATGGACTTAATTTCCGTAAGCATTCCAATCTGTTATCCAATCAATTAGTGTTGCTAAAATTACTAATCCCTGACGCTATTGTCGGTGATGTACTATGAAGTATTTTAAATGACCTCATATGCCTTAAAAAACTCCGCAGATTAGCGAACTTATGATTACAATGCAAGCACATAAATTTTGACTTTGGCACTTCATGCTTATTGATATGTGATAAGAGGGATTTGTAATTAGAAAAATGGTCATGGCATAACCAGCAGGCATAAACCTTTCCAGCGTTAATTTGTTCAATGTGAAGCAAGAGCCTTCGTCTAGGACCCAACGGCGCTACCAGACTCTTCAAATCATCATCCGTAAGCAAGTAAAATGATTCATCATCGATCTGCTCCACTGTAGAAAAATTGAATTACAAATTATATGATAAGATCTAATCTTAGAACCAGTAACAAATTATGTTCTCCGTGTGCATACTTTCGAAATTCCCGATGTACTCCCCGAGCCTTAAACTATTTAGAATGCTCCTCCACCGAGCCATCTTGGCAAGCAAGTAATTTTATACCAAGCTCTTGGTATAAAACTGTCGCTGTTGATTCCTCGTAATTGCACTAAATGTTGAAAAGAGTGATGACACAAATGCTAAATGACAATTATAAAACAGGAAAATGTTTTTCAGTTAACCGGGTTTCGACAATTAGACCACGTAGTATACAGGTATACGGGTTTTCGAAAGCGAAACTAATCAAAGGACACTAGTGTCGCGAGTATCGTGTCGCTGTCGAGAATGGTCTTCTGGTTGCAGCTGCAGTAACCCATCATCTGACTTTTAGCCTCAAAATATAAAACAATACACTTCGTGTTAAAACTTACCCCTGAACTGTTTTTGCTGCGTGGCTACGGACAAGGTCAATGATCTATCATGTACTTAAAATCTATAACTCTTGCACTCCGAGTTCTCGTATTGCAAGTAGTTGGGAGTTCCAGAAGACCAGTCTCTTATAATTTTTCGTCGTCCATTCACCAGCCGACTGCGTATTATCGTGCAAAATGGAGATTCAGACGTTATCAAAGTGGAAGCGTAACCAATTTATAATTGGTTATGAGCCCAACAAAACTTATGAGGCCTTTCTTCATCTAAGATCGCGTATCTTTCAGGAAAACTGCAACCGTCCTTTTGCAGCAGATATCCCAAAGATTACCCGAAGCCTACTTCCTAATCGGATGTTTCACTTCCTTCCGGAAGATGAAAATGAAAGTAAGTATGCAAATAATACGCTTAAATAACGAAATAAACATATAAATATTACACAGTATGTACAAGACGATTAAAATCCTCTATAAAAAAAGCTGATTCCATGCTGATTTTCCGTGTTTTTGCAATTCTTGGTCATCCGTACTATCATGACATTGGAGGGTTTACTTTACCGGAATCCTATTTGGTTCAATATCGGGGACGACAAGAAACGTTCACAACTCAACTCCCTGTGGTTGAAAGCATCAGCGAAACAGAAGAGCTACATCGACTGATCGAGATTATTACGTCAAGTCCCGAGCAGCATTTATTCATTTCTGTTAAAATCAATGAGATTACTAGCTACAGGGGCATTATTTGCAACATTTTCCTATACTTTAACGGTACTCTCTACTACGTTGATTCGCTGAAGTTAGGAGATCATGTAAGGCTACTTTCTAAAATATTCCTGGATCCCAACATTATTAAGGTGGCTTACAACCTGGATTTCATTTGTCGGTACTTTGAGAAACACTTTTCGTTGTTTTTTGTTGGCCTGCTGGACATTATGAGTCTTCTGCCGCTACCACTACAACAAAAGGGTCTAGTTTCAGTTCTGAATACTTACAATATACCTGAGAAAATTACTGATTTTTCACTAACTGATTTTCGATTAAGACCAATCAAAGAGCAACAGCAGAAGTACGCTGTTCAGAAAATAGTTTATTTGGCGGATCTTTACTTTTAATGTTTTGGCTTACTGCAGTCGCGGCAGGTTTCACAATTTTCTGAATAACTGCCAGCGTGTTAGGGATATTCGTTATAAAAAGCCAAAGGTAACTTTTCCACTTCTTTTTTGGCATGATAACCTCCTCTTGTACTTAGCAATACTGCGCGATGCAGTTGCAAAGATTACTGATGTAAATCCGGAATACTTAGCACGTAATGAGGCTTTGGAACAACTTGTGAAGAAGCACGGAGACCCCAGTAGGTTGTATCCATCTATTTACTTGCATTCGTATTTTCGCAAGTATAATTCCGGTATCAGACTTGCACTTGAAGGAGTAAATCCTATAAGATCGTTGGAACCTGAATTCCAAGAACTTGGAATGCAAGTTCCTACTTATCCCTTGCGTGCAATTGAGAGACGGGATCGAGTTAGAAAGGCAGTTTTCAAAAAGTGGTGAGTAGGTACAAGGTTTACAGAATTAAGAATAAATCGCTACATATAGTGTCACTTGTTATTTAATTACACTTTACTTTAATTTATGTTAATTAGAGAGAGGTACATTAAATACTGTTATGGAGAAAGCAACATTGCTTCCATGTTACGCATGACATTTTGATTGTAACGGTTACCCTGGAATTCCAGGGAAAGTTAGTCCTGGCGTAAAAAATTGTAACGCCATATTTCGTTGTGCAGGTGCGTATTTACTTCTAGTATCTCAGTTGTCGCGTACTTTTCTCACATTTTCTAGAAAATGTATATTTCATTCATCACATTACAGTAAATAGTTTGGTGTATCACACAAAAATCTTCTTGCCATATTATATGAAAACGGATTTCGTTTTTATAATAATGAGTAAAGCTATAAAATACCGAGTACACGTTCACCTTTCACATCCAATCTCCTTTTGAATAGTCCTGGTTTCGATTTTTCTCTATTCTTATACTCGCTAACTCGCTCGACTAAAGATGCAGTAGACAAGCCGGCATAGCAAACTTGCACACTTTTCCGCTTTCTTGTCGCTCCTTAGTCTCATTTCACCTTTTCAACTTTCCATTCTCTTTCTTTACCACCATTTATATTGCATTATAGAAAACCATTAAGTATGTTTAAAGGTTACATTTTACCTTTGAGCAGACAGAAAAATGGTCCTATTGCTAGTAGTAGCAAGCACAAGTAGTAATTCAAAGCTTGCTGTACCATCGTACTAACGGCTTTGCCTTGTCGTATTAGATTACAAAGTAATGCAATATCCTCCCAATTCTATTCAGTTACCAGTTTGGTGAATATAACTATAATAATATCAAGGAAGGTACTTTTAGTGCATTCTCATTTCATCGGTTACAATTTTTGGATAGCGGGGTACATTATTACACCATTTATTCTCCTCCAGTCAGCCTTAACCCTCAAAATGAGAATGAACATACGTGCGTTTCTTTCTCAGCTTCTTGCAATGTATATCACAATAGCCTTTCTCGTTTCCTGCGTGCAACACGCGTATTCTCAGTATTGCATTGATCATAAAACCTGAGGGTTAAATAAATCCAACCAAGTTTTTCCTTATAGTGGCCTAGCTAAAGGCAAAAAAGAGATGATTTCTTGTAAATGGAAATGATAATAGCTGAACAGTTAACTTGAGGGGAAATGGTATAATGCTCTCGTGTAGTAACGCCTACACGATGTTCAATGAGCGCTGATGAGAACGATGATGAAGTTAATGGTATGGCTTGCACGTTTAAAAGTACAACATTCATTGCTCATCGGAGCTTGGAGGAGTTGAAGCCTTCACAAAACACGCATTCATTTCACACAAAAACATGAATGATTCTACAATAAAACGCCAGTGTTGACGGAGGGAGAAAGAATTGCAACGCTTTATGCTGAAGTGAATGAAAGACGTAGAAAACGTATAGTATAATCTACAGCTAACCGAAAACTTAAGAAGGAATACTGTAAATGGAAAGTTAACATCCAAGTTAAAAGAAAGTAGAGAAGAATGGGAAACAAATATTTCCTAAAGAAGGACTTTGAAACGGACATATTTTCTACATCTTTGCAAAACATTTCCTTTGTACGAAACAGGAAGAAGTAAAGCGGGAACTATGCATTGATATAAGAGAAACTGAAAAGCACCTGAAAAGATCAAGTTTAACCAAAGAAAGTCACTAAAAAGGGAAAAGTCGAACATTCTTATTGTTCATCTTAGGACTTTTTCTGAAAGATTTTTTCTTTTGTTATACCAAAACAATCTTGTCTACTTTCCTTTACAGTGTTATGGTTAATAGTAAAAATGGTCAGATTATACTATACTTCTTGGAATGATGATCATCGACACGATGATGATTTTCAGCGTAGTTGTCTTCAACAATTGATGTCGATGATGATGATAACAATAATGGCATTGCATAGGACTGAGAAAAGAATGGCAGAATAAAGAAGGAAGAATCAACGATGTGGTGAAACTGGCAAAAGTATGACAACATTTCATGCCTGTAGGGGCACTACAAAGTTACGACCACCAGCAGTAGCAGCACACATATAGTCATTTCACCGTCAAAAAGTGCAAAGAGCGGAACAACGGAAGCAAAAATGTGGCTACAGATGAAAAAGAAAGCAGAAGAGCAGAAAGGGGAAATCCAGTGGTGAAGCAAAACCGAGAAGCCAGCAAGTCAGGTTGTAAGGTTACTACACAAAGAACGAACAATGATGAAAGTGAAACTACTGCTGTGACTCTCGCTTGGGCAATGTATTGCAATGTCAATGGCCCTTACTTATACCATTCGCTCAAATAAAATGTTAGCTATATATAGCCAAACATATATTGCTATTGTACATTCCACTGTATTTGAAAACCTAGGTAGGTGTGGATGGTGTTTGAAAACGACGCACCAAAATACCCATAAGAGACTTTGGGAATTACCCATCAAGGAAAAAGTTTCGAGTTAAGTCTTCCATTTTTCTTTGACTGTTTGCGCTACACATAATTTTATCGAGTTCCTTTTCTGTTGGTTTTGCTAAAACATTATCCACCATTCTACAAAACACGAGAAAAATGTTAAAGTATGTGAACATTGTAAAGTGAAACAAAAATCGAAAATCTTGAAAACTTATGGAGAATGAATTCGTCTTTATTTACTGCATTACTGTTTGTCTTATAATTGGCAGCTATTATTTAATCGTGAATGCATCGAGTATATCAGAAAAAGGCAATGATTTACAAGCAAACTTACCTTTAATTACGATACGTGAATTTTGACTGGTTTTTGCTTCATTTGTAAGTTTGTGTGAGGTACGGCAGGCAAAGTTTTTGTAACCGTCTGCAATGTCCACATTGAATACATACAGGTCCCCATTTGGCAACATGAACCATTTAGCTGTAATATATAGATAAAACCATCCAATTTATCATTGTCATTGTTTAGCAATTCCTTTCTTGAATTCAAAATAAGATTTCGTCTCGGTGGTGTTCAATAAAATAAACCTTTCTGGGAAGTTGGTTTTTACTATTTTAACTTCCAACTGGGTAATCAGTATCTGCATGAAATGCAACATGTGTGACGCCATCCTTCCAACAATCCCACTGGTATTTATGTACACACTTCTCACAAGTGATGAAATAATTATGCCAAAGTGTTTCATTTATATTACAATGAATGCCTTACATGCAAAAATGTTTTAAAAGTCAAAGTCTTATAAAAAGACATTTTTCTTTGTTTGGAAAACTGCCTGTTGGCCATATATACTTGCTACGTTTTTACAATAAAAACTACCTAACTTTACTTGATGAGTGATCCATCATTGCAGAAGGGATTCAGCACTTCACATACAGCTTATAATGCTTTAGTTATTATTTTCTTGCTGAAAAATATATCAATTTCACTTTCCCTTGTCTGTTGGGAACGAAGTTTCAGCCTAAAAGTAGCAAGTACGCTCTGACTCTATGAATCATCCGGGTATTGCATTACATAATTTTCTCGTCCTTTTTCCCTTCTCTCATACTCATATTTACCCAACTTATCCATCCGGAGAGATTCTCTATAAAAGGGAAAATAAGTGCTTTGCACCTTCTCAGTCATTAGTCAAACTGATAGGAGGTGATTTTGATAAATGCATCGGAAAGCTGAGGTGGATATAATTTATGAAGTCAACGTGTTGTGCTGCAGCTGCAACTACCAGCTACTTTCACTTTGTTTATTTAGGTTCTCAGACTCTGTTGCTTACATTTTGTTTCTCACGCCATTTTTATTTGACTTGGTGTAGAAATCCATTCGTACTGAGTTAGGCAACCCCTTTTCCATCTGCTGCCAGATGTATTATAGTCCGTATGTTTGATACGAGAGAGTCAGGGCGATTGTATTTGATCAGCATTCTAGTGCTGCTATCAATATGTAATCTTGCTTATCCGCAAACTGTATTTGCTTTTATGTCTAGTCATTTTCTCTTTGACGTGTATATATTGTGTGCCATAATCAAGTAAACTTCTGTTGATGACAACATCATCCTAATATCGATAAGAACTATCAAAATTTAAGAAGCAAGAGTACCGATTGCCTACTACGCGATACATTCATTTTGAAACTGTACAAAATTTGCGCTGTTGTCAGCACAAACTCGAATATACCAAAATATTAAACTACCGTCATTGTTTTCTTGAAGAAAAGCCACAAAAGTGTAAATTAGGCTGCTGTCATTTCATATTAACGATCTCATCAGGTCAAAACACTCAAGAGGCGTGTCGACCTTCTCATAGTGAAAGAGGTTTTATTATGGCACGTTTGTATTTCTTATTTTGGATGTGAGTTGCCCACCTAAAGGTGTAGAATGCTATCTTCCGTTAGATTCAACCAGTCATCTAGTTATGCTGCTATGTTTCTGCGAAACTCTAAACGTAGCTAAAATATTTATTACCAAATTTTACAGAATTAGTAGTCGACAATATTCTCAACATACTGATATTCCCCTAACATTTTAGACTATAACGTTTTGATGATGAAATATCAACCAGAAATAGTGGTTAATTTCACTTTTACGTTAAACTTTGACAGAAACATATATACTATTTTTAGGCATAAGCATAATAAATATGTATTTCCGCTCACTGTTCATTATAGAAGTGTTCATGTCCACCACGTATTATAAAATATTTATTTTGAGTAACTATAATCAAAGTATATTACACAGTATTTGAAAACTCATTATATTCGCCTTACAAGGTAGCAAAGAAGCATTGCTCTAGATTAGATAAATGTATAGTATCTTTTCAAATATTAGGTTTTTACCTTACGAAAGATCTCTATAAATCCATATTCGCAAATATAGTAGTAAGTATATGGTACCACCATATTTACTGTACAAACTCAAAATTCAAATGGCGATTTGCGTTTTCTAACCAAAAATGTACTACTCGTGTTTTGCATTTTTCTTGTGCAGAGGACAGAATAAACTGGTAGGCGTATTGTGTTTTTCAGGGCATAAAAATAAAAATAGACTAAAAAGAAAGATGGAGTTTAATAGGAGATCATTATTTTGAAATACTAGACGATCTCTCGCGTTTGACACACCATCAATTTTCATTCATGTGTTTTCCTTTCCTTTTCAACAAACCGAAGCAGACATCCGAAAACTGAACCTTTTCCAATTCCTTACAGACAACTATGAATCATAGTTCTAATGGTGTCAGCTATTTGGGTGTTACGACTGCTATATTCTTGTCCTGATTGTAACAAACAATGCGTAGGTGTGTGATTTCTTAAATTGTGAAAATTCAGTTGACTTCCGCTATTACCTGCATATTATGAACTGTTTTTCCTGTGAACTGTGAACTATATAATATTACTAGATAATGTCTGTCATTGCCCGAGAGCATGTGCGTATTTCAAAAGCTATTACTAGTATACCAATCCATGAAAATGTATATAATAATAACATATTTAAAAACGTATTGAAGTTGTTTTAATATCGCATGTACCAGTCTGGAAGTTTGGGTATATATTTACAGTTGAGTCTTGAACCCATGATGTGACGGAAACATACTCCCGCAAGTGTTCAGGCACAGTGCAGCTGTGCATACAGCGATATGTAATAAAACAGTTTTGTAGCGTTATCATTTCATAATCATCAATTTTGCCGGAAATCATTGAACAAACAAAAATATTTTATCGTAGCACCCATGTCACATTCAACACAAATAAAGTCAGTTACGAAACCATCAAAAGCGTGTCCGCGTTTTCGTAATATTTTTGTTTATACAAGAGCACGGTTAGTTGTTCCAGTTAGTTATTCAAAGACAATATGAGGATGAATCATTCGCATATGTGTTTTTTGCCGCATTATTTTCGGGACATATCAGGTTTGTGTTCATTGTAAAGAGAATCCGGCAAGAGATTGTAAAACCGATCCGAATCGCAGGTTTTTGTACGTATATAATTCGCATTGGTGAATAACATTCCATTTTGCAATAACCATTTTGTTAATATTATTTTGAATTGGAACAAAAGAAATACGTCATCAGTATCGATGGGTGTCCATTTTTGCATTGTTTACCGATGAAGACACACACACATACGTAAAACAGTATTGGTGAGGATGATCCATTGTGACAGAAAAAATACATTCCAGCGAAGCACCACGGATTGTGCAAACACATTTATGTTCCAGCAGAGTTGAAAATGTTTTTGTAGTTTGGGTCGTGTTCCATACAGCGGCATGTGGTAGTATAATCCACATTCACATGCAGAAACATATCGGATCGATGGCAGATATTCATGTAAAAAGAGAAAATAGAGAAAATTTCCATTAGTAAAACCTTTTCACAAGTTGAATGTTACACATTGTACATGTAGAACATCTCGTTTCAATCATTGAATCAAAGGATAAATAAAACTATGTTAACATCTAGTACATATGCAGATTTTGGTTTTTACCACAACGTAAAAACGTAGATACTACACATATATTGCAAAGTAAATGTTATGTAAATGAAATAATATCTGTACCAGGTATCATATTAACATATTATGGTGAAAATCTGCTATTAGGAGTAAGAGCCTATACCAACGTATCCTGTAACTTTCACTTCTATTGACTTTCGTCGGCCTTTCAACGAATTCGTTTTGTGTGTGACTAACGTGTATTAGCAAGGCGGGTACAAAGGTTCGACAGAAAGTGTATAATATGAGATGTTGTGAGTGGAAAAGCAAATATAGTTGCTTAAAAATCTTGGAGTATTGGGTTTGTTCTTATGCTTATTTTGTACTATATATATGTTTAAAGCTGTACGCACACGGTTTCTGCAGATCATTTGTATGTCATCATTATCATAGAGAAATATGTTTTAGTAAATCCGGTTGTCTATTTGATAAAACTGGACAATCGTTCCACATGCAACGAAATTAATCTAATTTCACTTTTAGCCATTAATATTCCAAGTTAAGATTGATATTATGAAGATTATTTTAGCAAAATGTGACATAGTCTGTGTATCTGTGTTTGATATGATAGTTGAATTGGTGGGTATGCGTGACCCGAGAAAAAATATAGCGCTAAACATCATTTATGATAGTTTAATCGTTTATTTTAAACATTAAAGATTTATATTAATTTTTCTTTGATTTACAATTAACTTTACTTTTTATGTTATATTTACTATGTGCACTTACCGTAATATGGCTGTATTTCCCCTAATAGCAGTTACGTCTGGATTCTCTATATCATATGCTGTGTCGAGTACTGAAAATCAATAAGTTACATTAAAATTATTACAGTATATTCAACATATAAAATATAACTCAATCATGCGAGTAAGTGTATATTGTGGAAAGAAAAGCTTCAAAGTGATTTCATTTATTGAACTCAGTTTTCGACTCACAGTATGTCGGATCTCATGAAAACGTATTAATTATCAGAACAAAATTTTAAGGGATTAATCACATGTCTAATTACAAGCATATCATAACGTTTCAGTCGACTGTGTAGTCATTTGCAATTTGTCCGACAGATGAATAATGCAAATGGCACATAATAATTATGGTTCTTGCACAATTCTTATAGATATTCATTTTGTACTAAAATGCTTGTCTAAATCATATAAAAGCAGTAACACGGAAAAGCGTTATCAAGCTGCTTCCTTTCAACTTTTATTCATGCACATTCACGCAGTGCTATAAGTATAATTTAGCAATGAGAGGAAATATTCATTTTGGCAAATTACTTAATTGAGGTTAATGCCTGGAAGCTAATCACCATATTATACAGTTGCAAATAAAAACCCTGAAACCCAAGCAATGCCAATGGAAGTCCATTTCTGAAAGCAAAGATCTCATAATATAGCACAAGACACAGGCATGCAATGCTGACATAACATAAATCCATTTTAGCAACATTGACTCTAAATATCCAAATACCACACACCAGGCGTACACCGTTTAAAGCTGTACTAACAACATGCTAAACTATATCATATAGGTACAATGCAAATAGTATACACAACACAACAGTCAATTTTCTCTTTTATCTGGAGACATGGAAAATCGCGCAGTTGTTGTGGAACATTTGGAAAAGTAAAAAAAGTTTCTGTAACATTTACACAAAGTTCCCTTCTCAAGCTCACTAGAAAGAGAAGAGAGAAACGGATTCCCTCTTTTCTTCATCACTTTGAGCCTCCTTTTGTATTTTGTGGTAATATATTATGCAGACAGGAGAGGAGAAAGGAAAGTGAAAGAGGTATACATATTGGTAGTGAAAGCAAGTCCGTATTGCATAAAGTAATTGTGTTACGAAAAGCAAAAGCACACTGCAATACGCTCCAGAAATAAGTTGCTTACCAGCTCTTGTCTGTATTTCGGGACTAATAATAGTACCAACTGCGTTGCTGGCTCTGCAACGGTATCCAGCGGCATGCACTTCCGGTCGATACTTGTCTACCTCGAAGGGTCTCAGATACAAATTTCCTTCCTCGTCGACCTGTTGATGATAAAACACACACAGATATACATACCAAAGTGTGTCATAGCCACTCATGATAATAGTAAAAGACCAAGGGAATCAACATAAATCAAGGCAAAATGGCAGTGTCAAATGAACCCTGTGAAATTTTATGCCGTTGTAGATTTTGTGAAGATTCCAATCAGACACGCCATGATGCACAAATTCTCTTTTTTCATCCAGACTAAGTCATTCTAACTTTTGGCTTTGGTTTTTGTGGCTTTCTCCGGCTAATTTTATTTACGTTTTTTTCATTTGGAGAAAAAACTGAAGAAACAATAAGTGAATCCAATAATATCAGCGAGACAGATTTGAGAGCCCTTCTCCTGTCCTTATAGCTTTTCTTTTGCTTATCCACAGTCCAAACTTTTTTTACACTTGCCTTTTTGGTTCGGTAATTTTTTACTTTCTATTCTACCCAAAGTTGGTTAAGTGGGCCAGCAAAACTGGAAAGCCATAATTTCAAGCTGACGACAATGAAAATTCTCTTGAGCATGCCGTCAGCAATACGACGAAAGGTCTGTCTGTTATGTATTTATGCGTGTGTAGTCTCTGTTTTTTTCTTTTCTTTTCATCTTTCTTTTTTCAATTCTCTCTGATCTCTTAACTACTTCAAGGATCACAACTTGCATGCATTTGTTCGATCAGGCAATGTGTAACAAAAGGAAAAGTAATCAAATCAAGTGTAGCAGCAGAAAAAAGTTCTCTACCATCATCCCAGATTTCTTTAGAGTCCGCCCAATCATTTCTACATTATCTGGTACAAAGGTCAGCAACCTCATTCTCTCAATCCGACACTCATTTTCAATTCCTTTTCCGTTCCACAGGATTTTCACAGAAATCAAAGCGTACCTACGCACGCATATGGTCAAATCAAATACAATAAAAAATGGTCAAACAAGATCTGCTGCGTTTGTCTTGGATCAAATCATACAACAACTACTGGAGAGCTTATTGGATTTGTGAAACCAATAACGATGTAATAGAGAAACACACAACGTGTTATTATTATTGGCAGTAGTCTTTACTCTTTCATTTTTAAATCAAAGCCTAACTGAAAAATAGATTGCATATTATAGCACATATTCTGTACATATCTTCCTGTGAGTAGTCTAAACTGTCTACAGCTTGAAGTCACTTAAACTGGTCACATGCTGCTCATATAATTATTTGAATTGAATGCGTTTCTTTGTACGAGGTGTAAAAATTGAAGGAGTTTAATGATAATATATAAGACGAACACAATTTTATAAACGAAAAATAACCTCATTGGCATACTTTGTAGCTTCATTTTCATAGAATTCAACGAATTCAATTCATAACATCTTCAACGCAAGGAATTCTAATGTAATAACTATAATCATGATCATTTTCATTTTTTCAAAACCTCCAACCTGTTTCCTTTTTACACTCTTGCAAAATCATGAACTGATTCAAAGTAAAACTCTACAATTTGAAATAACTGGCTACTATAATAAAATCTCATGGAAAAAATTGGATTAGATTCTTAAAATAAAAAAGAAAGACATAACATGACAATAGAGGTTGCAGAGGCCGTAGAAGGCGTGCCCTCAGACTAACGATAAATTCCTATTCTGGTTATTCTCCTACAATTTCTCTCAGTTTCCTCCGACAAACGAAATACGACACGCCGTATGCCATAAAAGGCAGCAAAGAGTTGGATTACTGAAAAGAGTGAAAGCAAAAGAAAATACCAATACGATGAAAACCAGAAAGGCCAGTATCCGGCCAAAAACTTTCCATTCATCCACACACACTACCGCGCGTCACGGGTGGACTACATTCAATGGCATTCTTTTCACTTTTTTCAAAAGAATTTGTTTGCTCCTTAAGTGCTCATCAAACTGATGGTGATATAAGAGAGAAGCGAAAGACGATGACCACTGGTGACCATAAAAAGACTGAATTCACTTGGACCACACCAATGAAAAATATAAAAAAGTGTATTAGTATTAAAGCCTCTGTCATGTTTACCCTCACACACAGCTTGTTGTAGGTACTCAGTGTGCCTTTCAGAGGAATTTGTCTTTTATTTCTTTTTCCTTTTCACCGTTTTTCGATTAACTCGCCTCCTCATCGTATTTCTGTTCATCGAACGCTTCAATGAACATATTTATTTTCTTTCTCAGCCGCCGTACAAACCAGTGTTAGCGACACAAACAGAGTGGGATGGTCAAAGCACTGGAGTGAATTGTGAATATTGAACAGGTAGTACACGCACACAGCTTGTTATTTACTGCTTTTCTTGGTTCAGTTGATTTTCGAATATTTTGACTCTCTAAAATGCAAAAGGCATGTACCAAGTTAAAAAATTCGGAATTTTCCTTTCCTGCCCATCTGCCTTATCTGGCATCAACACTTCCAGTATTTGCGTCAACCGCCAAGTAAAAGCGGAACTGAGTCACATTTCTAGATACTAGATACTATCATCAACACTGTCAACCTCAGCACACCACGTGTATGGCATAAAAAATAAAAACCGAGCATTCGTGAAATGCTTTAGCACAAAAAGGATGTTCCCAGAAATAAAAACAGGCATTGCCGCAAGATGCATTAGCTAAAAATGCTCGGTGCTCATACATAAAAAGCGGAAAAAAGCACTCGTCTAGAAAAATGGCTAAAAGATGCTTTTGACAAACTCTGGAAAAGTCAAAATATTATAACACATTTATTCAGAAAATCTTGCAGTAACATTATTCATGTTCATCAACGTAACATCACTTGTACTGAATTTTCAGTAGGTAGACATTTTTGAAGATTTTAGAAAAACTACGTTAAAGGAATTTGAATTCAAGTAGGTGTCCGTGTTTCCCTTTTTCCTCTTCCGTGGTGGTACTCGTGTTCATATGATCGCTTCAAAGCTATGTGTTCGAAAGGAATAATTTATGATGATGTTTCTATCTTTCGTTTTTCTATAAAATCAAAGCCACCGTACGGATGCAGATATATTGATAACACAAGCATAAGCTGCCAAAAATGTCGTAAATTACGTATATGGACACCGTATACGTAAGATTCAATCGTATTTGCATTGTGAAATATAAAGTAACTTTGCATGCTTTAATAGTTTTAATTTTCAAACATTCATTTTTTCCATACAAATAATACAAACATGTTAAAACAAATAAATAATTGAATATATTTTGGTCATTTGTGGCCACTTACCTCTCTCACAGAACTGATATTGCTAACGGGAAAAAAGTCACTTGTAATCCACTGGATTTTGGGCTTGGGTTGGCCCAGAACTCGACACGAAAGCTTTCCTCCAAGTCTGCTACTAAATGCATACGTTGACTGCCAGTCTTCTACGAATCGGGGACCGCTTTCCTCCAGTGTAATAGCTCGAATTCCTACAAAACCAATAAACAGAGACATATTTAATGACCATAAAAGTAAACACTCAATAAAAGTTAATGAAGTATTCGATTGTATCTTACACTGCTAAACATATTAAACATAAATAGCAAAGTAGACAAAAAAGTACATATTTATTTATTATACGTATAGTATTAGGAATTTTTGTATCAACTAATTTCTATGTGAAAAGAATGAGAAAATCTTTACATGTGGTAATTTTCATTAGAATTTTTCTATGGGTAGGGATTACAATAAAAGTTGCGTAAACAGGTTGACAATATTCAATACAGCTTATGTGCTATACGGAGGAAGAGAAGGAAGGATATACTATTCCTGCGAACGAATACGGAAATGAATACAGTAGTAGTTACTTTTCCGAGAAAATCGGTAATGGTTATTTTACTGTATGATGGTTACACAAAACCCACTATTCGACTTCCACAAGAAACCTTTTATATTAGCTGAAGTGAATGGAAAACGAGAGAAGACATTGACTTTATCTTTATACGAAGTCTTATCGTATACTTCAACGCTTACCGAGAGATAGTGATCCTCCGGCGAACATAAGATATTTTACGCACCGCGTCCTCATTTTCCCAACTAAGATTTACAGAAACATACTGCCTTAACATTGGAATTCATTGGTGTCACTTTTTTGCTGCTATTTTTGGGGTTTGTTTTGAGTACACTCGTGTCCCTCATCGAACTCATTACCAAAAAATCCTCACAGCGATTTCATCAACGTCAAAAGCGAAGCCGACATAGTGACACTCACATGAATGGCAGTAGTGGAACAAAGTCTGATGGTGACAAAAGTATTGATCAATATACTCACCAAAAACGTCAGATCAACGCCTGTCGACTCAAATCTATTCCAGAAATCAAGGTTGTGTTCTATCACTAATGATCTGGCTTTTATATAGTTCTCATACGCATATCCCACGCAGAGAACGTCATACATTTCTAACGGCACATAGCTCCAATTCTGCACGGTCTATATTTTTCACAGTGCATGGGTGCTGTCACCATCAGCAGACTTTTTTTCGACTTGTTAGCATAAATCTTAAGAAGGGTGCCTAATTGGATTAAAGATTCCACGAACTGATCAAAAACCTGTGAGTTCCCTTTCAGCTTATATACCTTGGAGGAGGCTACTAAAAAGGAAAATGGAAAGCACAAAGAAAAAAGTGAAAGTTTTTCATGGATCTACGTGCTACACAGATTGGCGTTACAACTAATTTTGCCATGCTCTTGTTGTCAATGCTGCTAGTTGTATTATGTTACTACATGAATTTACTCTATCCTGTGGTTATAGTAGAATAGAATATACCACAGAATACTGTTGAAAGGGAAAATGAAAATAATAAGCAGTGTTAGTTATATTCCAGGAAAATGGGTTCAACAATTTCACAATATCCTTCACATACTGATTAATGATAATAATGGAGTGCGGTGTTGTCTGGCGGTTAGGGCAATGGAGAGCCGAGTCTACTATATGCGTTTATTTTACTTTTAATCATTGTGCCTACTCTGAAATTCTGTACAAGCTTTTTACTTTCCATGTGTACATGGCTTTGAAAAGAGAAGATTACAATTATTGCCTCGTCTCAAAATAGTTATAGCTCCGGGCACTTGTATGGCCGACCGATTGTAAGAACTTATAATGAACATCAAATCATCCTGTATAATGACTTAGGGAAGGTCTATGTATCTACACAATCCCTTTCAATCTCAGAGAAATGAATGAAACCTTGAGCTAGGCTAACAACCCTTTATGACACTAATTCACATATCTGCGTCTGCTTTCACCGCGCTCTGACTTTACTTTTGTGCCTTCTCCTGTCCAGCATTTTTTGTATTCATAAGGAAACATGCAGCAAAATGATACTAGGAAGTAAGCCAAAACCGAGTCTTCAGGACTGAAGTGATATGTACTTATTCCATTACTAAAATACGCTTGGATTTTTAAAAACAACTCATTTCATCATGAATGTGTGTATGCTATATAACAAGTGAAAGTACCAATAGTAATGCTGCTCTGCATAGCATTAACTTGAATCTTGCAAAAAGTTCAACCTCTGTCATCATTGAGGAAAAGAGAAAGCACAGCACGGACACGAAATAAAAAGG
The DNA here is from genome assembly GCA_029691765.1 of Entomobrya proxima. Classification (NCBI taxonomy): domain Eukaryota; kingdom Metazoa; phylum Arthropoda; class Collembola; order Entomobryomorpha; family Entomobryidae; genus Entomobrya; species Entomobrya proxima. The sequence continues at coordinate 3,952,603 of CM056169.1, forward strand.
AATATGATCCAAAAGGCGCACAAAATTATAATGAACTCTATCTGCACTCATGTGCCTCTTACCTATCTAATAGCACTCGCTCCAGCATTCTACTATGCTACTTTTCTGCTACACACTGTGAAAATGATCTTTCTGGGTGTTAGCCTGGTTGGTTAGCTCTTGTCGTCGTTGTGAGAAGGAAATTATACGGGCTGCTGATTGCCTCTTAAGGCGATTAAGGATACTTTTACTGCATGTGCTATATAATACCTACCAAGCATTCATAAGTATAAAGCGTTTCAGTTGAACGGTTGATATCACACAGGGAACTACACACACGTACATTATATTACGCTATTATGCCACACTTTTTGTTCGCTTGTCACATTGTGTTTCATAGTGAAAGGAAAAAATGGCTTAAAAGAAGAAGCGAATAACAGGGGAAGAATAAAGAATATATTTTTATGGATCCATACACTGTGTTCTTTAAGTAATACCTAATCAACCCGTTCGATTGGTTGCTGAAAGAGGCTATATTTCGAACCAAGCAAATGTTTATTTTCACCGATACAAGATTTCGAAGTATTTTCGCTTTACAAAAAAATCTTCAAATATCGTATTCAGTGTTTAGTGTAGCGTTTTGGATTTGGGTGTTGTGTGTACAGTTTTGTTGGCTCATTTATTTTATAAATTCTAATCTCATGTTTGTTTTGTAGTAGTGTTCAATTATTTATAGAGGTAGATCACACAGTCGTGGGAGAGGCAGACGGATAAAATAAACTTGTAATGGAAAGTATAGGGACCGAAAATGTACACTGCGTTATGGCTAAAACAATGATACTTTACATACATACGGGGTTTTAGAATAGTGAAGTGTGTGGTCTGAAAATATATGCAGGGTAAACCACTTAAACCTTTTTCATGCAAGGTTGCCTGCTCTTTCAATAGTTAATGATAGATCCCTAACATTCATCGCACTTGCACTAATACGATCCATCATGTATGCATACCAGGCACTCTGCTTTTTAATTCAAAGTACACCTTTGTTACAAAATCAGTAAAATATCTGGAATGAATGCTTTATATGGCTTAATCCAGAAATCCCCGTGTATGATACAACTATGAGTAAAAGCTGCAAAATAGTTGCTACAAAGTTAAAAGTACTAATATGCAATTCAGCTTAGAAACTAAACCTGGCCAGCGGAGCTTATTCAATTTTAGGAAGTAATTACTACAGGTTCATCAGTTTTTTGTTTCATTGCAACATTGAGCATTGGCTTGAGTATTTTTTATTTATATTTGTATTTTTACAAATTGCAAATGAAAAATAATAAAATAAGATTTTATTCAAATTTCTATATGGTTCTTAAATCTCTTTGTAAAACCCTAAATTTTAAACTTTTATATAATAATCGCCATCTTGTCTACCATCTCGTCTACTTTTACTTTATCATCCGTAGTGTTGCTAGTATGCAAAGAGAACTTACAAGTTACCAAACTCCTTTGTCATCTTTTCCGGCATTCATTATTCATTTGGAATCTGATAAATATAATTGTTTGTTTTCATTTGGAAAAAGTTCTCTTTAATATGAAGAATCATTTTTGTACAGAGATAAGTAATAGTAATATCTTATCTCTGTTTTTGTATTGTCCTTGAATTGAGATCAATCGAGTGCTTAGATATGGGACATAAATGTAATATCCGATTCTGGCATATCCCTAGGAATCATCCACCAATTTTTCCAGGCCAATTTTAGATAGGGCAGACGTTCTGTGTACATGAATACTTTAAATATACTGTAGTGAAGTTATGACAAATCTACGTGGGCTACCTTTCCACCTGCTTAAGACTTTACACATGGCAATAACTCTATGAAACGTATCCGGAAGCACAAGCATCATGATGGTATTAAGAAGGGTGGGAAATTATGTAAGAATTAAATTGAAAGACCCCCTTTCGTCACAAGAGCGGCACTTAACTGACGGATATAAAGCTTTTGTGTTATTGAAGGATCCTCCTCTTCATCCTCCCACAATTCTAATATCATTAAAAGATCATTAGAAAACCCACAAAGTAGCACTCTGCCTAATCTCATATTCTTCCTAATAAACCTTAAAGAAGAGGTCTTCCATTTTCCACTCAAGTAAGCCTACTGCTACTCATTTTCATTAGCAAATAGCAACAGTCACACGGCAATACTTTTAAGCCCAGCGTATAAAATACACAGCGTTTAATATAATAAATGTATAGTACCTTTTATGTCATGTTATCGTTTGCAGTTTGCAGAGCCAAATAGGACTTTCACCGCACTATCAAGTAACAAACTGCTACGCAGAATAGTAGTAATGCAATATCATTTCCATTTCCGTGGCGGCACATTTGGCACAACGGCATAGTTTGATTACTATTATGTGGATGTTGTAACCACTTGCTTACACTATGCCCTACCATGCGCGCAGTTGTTGTTGGATCATAAAACGGCTTAATGATTATGTCATGTATGTGGAAAATTGTAGAAAACTACAGAAGCGGACAAAGTAGTAAAAACGCAAAACACAACACACCGTCGTCGTCGATGAGGAAACAGGAAGTTACATTACAAACGAACAATGAGCATTTTGTATGTATCTGAATGAAAGTAAAATGCAATATTCATAGGAATTTGTAACATTGTGTGGTGGTGAAAATGGAGAAAGCAGGCAGTGAAATTTGCCAGTTTAGGGAAATACCAATAAAGGAGAAAACAAGGTGAAGTAGTTCAGAGATGATTGCAAATGATACTGGTGGCGGCACGCCGACACTGAACGACACGACGCGTGACGATGCTTAGTTTTGGGCGTAATGTCATTTATGTACAAACATCATCATACCTAGTTAAATTCTAGAAGCAACCTCCTCTAAAGTGGTTATTAGAACAAGAAGAACATTCATACAATCATACATGATAGTGTATGCATACACATAATGCAAGTTAAAGTTGATCATAGCAATGTAGAGCATAGACCACCAACAGCAGAGCAGACAAAAGTCAAGAATGTTAACACGCTAATTTCTAAAACATGCCAGTGTGCTTATACCAACTCTAGTACTTTTTAGTGAGCCTTCAAATATACTAATTTCATATGCAAACACAACAACAGCATATATAAGAATGAACATTTTATTTTCTCCAGTCTCCAGCACAAAAAAAAACTTTTTCTCTTTCGTAAAACTTGTGCGTGTCTCTAATTTTCTTGACTTCAGTAGTAACACCGTCTGAAGTTTGAGTTGTTTCTGTGAAAAAAAGTGTAGGTAATTTCGAAACCTTCTTAAGTGCAACCAAGCGTTTTCTTAATAGCTTTTACACAGAACAAAACTATCTTTCTCACTGAAGGAAAGCACGCAACGATTTAAATCGTTTTGCAACTTTACCCTATTATGTATGTGTGTACTTGTAAAGAAAATTAAGAAAGCGATGTAGGTTTCTTGAAAAAGTCAGGCATTTCGTGCTGTTTATGTTTTTCCCTTCAAAGATGCTCCTTGAACAAGTTCAATAAAAATGTTAGCAAAAAATCGTAATTCCAATTTCATACATGCCATTTTTTCTTGTTGATATAGCTCTTTGTATAGTTTTAGCTAGAGAGTGTGTTTTCACACTTTTTTCAGCATCATAGGCAGGAAATAAGTTTTTGGATCATAAAACATACGGGGAATGGTGATACGCAAGCGATATAATGATGAAGATTACTTTTACTCGTGAAAGAATAAAGCCATTTTTCACCCGTTCTTATCGTAAAACAAGCACCAGTAATAACCTGGGGCATTAATAATAACTGTGCCTAAAATGGATGGTTGCATTTTTTCATAACTATGAGGGTTTTTTAAGAAAAAGTACATAACCATTATAAAGGAAAAATAAATTTGCAGGGAAATTTCGTCAGAGCGTCACCTTTCAATGATTTCCTCTATTCGGGATTCGTCATGCTATAGCTACTCCCTCAAAAGAAACAAAACAAAAATGTTTAGAAAACGGCTTGAATGCGGATAAAATCAGTAATGAAGACGGATAATGCATATTGGTGATCGTTTAAAGGTACTAAAATATAGCACAAAAACCGCACATGCATCTTTCAAATCGGAAACTTCTGAATAGTACTACAATAGTACAATACAGCGCGTTGAGTTTTTTATCCAACGGGCATTACACAATGTTTGTGACGGATGAATGTTTGCTATAATACTAATATTCGGCAAAGCTATAAAAACACGCTGAGGTACCTATATTTTTACATTACGTGCTGAAGCACCAGAAAAACTTTCACGGCTTTCTCAACTCTTTTCTTTTCCTTTTTCCGTCTCTCTGCCATTTTTTGGCACCAGAAATGCAGGATGTAATAATAGGCAATAAAGTTGATGAATTACGATGCTTTGCGTACTACCTCGTTGTACTTTCAATTGCATATACCATTTCACTAAGCGCCCAGCAACTGTATGACCATGTAAGCCGACAATAGCTTGTGCTTTTGAAAATACTTTCACTGAGATAAACAGAGAAAGGAATGGACTATTATGCTGCGTTTGCAAAATAACCGGTTCAGTTCTCCACACAAAATGTTGTTTCCCCTTCTTAAGGTATATTTCAAGTGTCATGGTGTGTTATTCTTAAATTCCTTTTCTATATCATATTTTTCCTCTTTCCTGCCCTTCTTCATCTCTTCCAAAATGCAACTTGTTCGATGGACTTCACAGGCTGCTGCTAATTTTTAGGAGAACAGTATAAGCTATTTTTACAAAAACGATACCCTTGGGTGGGACCTCCTTTTTGGAGTATATTGCCTTAGAAGTGTACAACTGACAGTTTAATTTAATGTTCGTGTGTGGCAATGTGGCATTAAAATGCTTATCTAACGATTGTGCTGAACGTCTGAACAAACAGCGTAGTTTTTTGTTGTATAAATAGCATATTTTTATTTCAATTAAAATTTACAAGACTTTTAGCAATCAGCTACAACTTAATTAGAAATCTACAAGCAGCACTGCAGTAGCCAAATTTCCTAGCACGGTATTTAGATATAAAAGGGCTGTTTCCCGACGAATTGTAAAAAATGGGCCACATGAAAAGTGGATTGGCAATTGAGCCTTGCCTCGGCATTTCTGCATTTTCCTAGAATATATTTTTCTTAAAATTGTTGGCATTCTCTGATGCTTCCATGTATGTACCAGCAACGCGGATCGAGTAAAAACTGTTGCACCAAGAAAGTCGATCATTACAAAGGTCATACTTCCAATAAGAATTGCAAAGCATGGACAAGCGATGTAGAATAGGAATGGTGCGTGATTTAGAGCCTTCATAGTTAGCCATAAAAATACAACAACGCCAACTTGCCCCATGGATAAGTACATTAAATAGATAGAACTGACTAAATCACGCATTGCGGCATGACATAAGTGAATTTTCATTGAGAAATTGAAATATACGAGGGGCGATCTAAGTTTGGCGAGAAAAGCTAAACAAAATTCATACATTTGGAAGAGAAAGATAATTATAAGTAGAATTTCTAAGGAAAGGCGAGCAGACTCGTATGCAAGCAGAATAAGATTGATCAACCGGTACAAAAAGATGAATATTTGAAACACTTTCGAAGAAGGCATTGGTTTTATAGTACTTCCGTAGTATTTAAAGTAAAGTGGGATTGGATCCATTTCAAAATACAGTACGGCTGCTACTATGGCCGTCGCTGCAACTGGAGTTCCTGCTATGGACGGGTATACATACTTTGCGCTTAGATTTCGATATTGACTCTGACGTTTGTGGTCAGCAGTGAGTTTAAATCCATGATGTAAAAACTCTATAAAAACAGCATAAAAATTAATTTGTGAAATAATGCATGTATAATAAATAAATACATAGATTAGTTCATGATTGCATTAGGCTTACTATAAAAAATTGAACGTTGCAGATTTAGCATTTGGTTAAAACCGTAAACAAAACTTTCACCACTTTCCAATTTCACTAAAATCTGAAACCAGTCGCCCACGCTGGCTACTGCGGAAATCCCAAATATTATCAGAATCAGCTTTGGAACGTGCTTTTCCGATGCCACAATCTCCTTAACTATTAAAGAGGTGGGTAGAAGAAACCCGAAAATGAAGCATGATGAGAATATTATAGAGTACCACAACCTCAAGCCCCATCTGTTTCTATTGTACTTTACTTGGTTATTTTCCCAAATAAGAAGGGATTTAACACAGAATATTTTCGTGAATAGGTGAACCGCGTCCCAAATATCTAGTTGTTTTAAATGTTTCACTTTACCCATGTTTCGAAACTCTAAATGAACGCTACAATGTTGAACTAAAGCCTTTTCATGGGCGTAGATTATCATGTGAATGAAAGCATAATAGAAATGTTGTTTGTTTAAATATCATTCTAAAAACGCATGCTACAAAAGTGTTTTCTTCATGTTTTTCACATAAGGTCGACATTAGGCCAAATTAAATCTAAATTAGGAATATAAGTTTTCAAGCTTTATAAAGCGCCGAGGCCATTATGAAATTATGAAATTAAACTTAATATCAGTACACGAGGAATATGATTGCATAAATTTATTCCAGATCTCTCCGGTTTTTCAAAGTGAATCAAAAAGCTTACTTCTAAAATCAGACAATTTACAAGCTAACCATTCAAATTATTAAAAAATAATAATAAACAAGTAATTTTTCAATTTTTATTTTCATTTTCCCATGAGATTATATGATTATTTTGAAGCAAAGCAGATAGTCCCAGACAATTTAGTTACTTTTCATCGATAATAACTAAGACTTGCGCTTACACAATGTTAGAACATTCGAAGCACGCACACTCAGCATTTTACATTTTTATTTTCTTCGTAAATATAAAGTATGAATTAAAACCATATTATTTTGCACTTTGGAATTGGAATGTTAATAGTTAGAAATACTTCATTCTCTTTCTTAAGGGGCCACCTTTTAGCAAGTTGTATGTAGCATAAGTTTGAATGCAAGCTTTGTGTGCTTTTTTCTAGTGCTCATGTTCTTGATGTATTCTTTATTCTACGTCATATTGTCACTGGAATAAAAAACGACGGCGTGAAGTTAAAAGGAAATAAGAAACGGAGAAAAATAAAACGTAAAAAGTCACATGAAATAAAAGGTAAATCCCGTGAGCTATACGGTATTCTACTTTTTCCCGAATTCGCATGCCAAACGTGGATGATATGCACAGATACCGGGAAAGAAGAGAAAACCACAGACCAACGCTACTTTACTTTATATCCTACTTTATAGTCCTGAAAAGCATCGCAAATTTTCTATACCGTTAAAAGAAAATTCATGCAATAAAGAATGTGAAACAGTATGCGCTCAATGTTGACACAGATTTTAAATCTAACGAGAAGGGAAAGTAGTATGAATAGATGTGATGGAGGTAAATTGAATGCTCGACTGTCGGCTCAAGAACAGAAAAACAACAGCTTTTGCCAATTTATGGAACCAGAGAATGAGAATCGATTTCCAAGAGACTTTCCCGGAGAATGAATAAAGGAAAGAAGAAAACAATATGGAGAGCAGAAGAAAGGAAGCTTAATGGTATTGTTTTTGTTTTGCACTTTAAAAGGTTCTTCTTTTCAGGCAGATAGGTTTTGTTTTGAGGCGGATGGAAAAAGAAAACGAGAAAATGTTGGAGTGAGCTGTCTGGTCAGATTCGTTGAATTGTTTTTGTTTGTACACGTCCATTATGCCTTTTATTTAGACACCAAGTGAAAGTTTAAACAATGAAATACAAATGATGAATATATGCGGACGTATGTAAAATAGGTAACACACATTGGAAATTGATACGAAGGAAGTACGAAATACTAAGTTGTTCATTGGGAATCATAGTTGGCCAAAGGGCAAGAAGAATATGCATCCATACGCGTAGCCTATAGATTACAATTTAATTATAACAACAAATACAAATTCAAAGTTAAAAATTAGAGGCAACTAGGTTGCAACTTGGAATGTCTGCTGCTTTACAGGTGGTTTTACTTCAGCATCAAATAATACGAAACTTAAATTGTGACCTTCAACATTTGTGCTAAAGCAATCTTGACCTTTATCAATGCTAAATCAACTCAAGTCAAGATTGCTTTAATTTGTGCAACGTGCAACTTGCATGAAGTAGTGTTTCTTGTACCCTTTTGTTAAAAGGAGCGACTGGCAAAGAATCGACAGCCTATATGATAAATCGAAAACATTTAATTCTTTAGTATTGCATTCTCTCACTCGACCTCTTAAATTCTTTCGTTTGTTTTAGTTGCATTCTCAGTGTCGATTTGATAGCTATTCGTCCATTTACTGTACAGTACAGTAAAGCTAGAACTGCGCTTTCACTGATGTGCTGTGCACCCACGTAATTTCTAGGTAGGCAACTCGTTGGATTCCACCACAAAGTGATCTTGGAGTATTTGATGTAAAGTAATAAGTAATGGTGGCAACGTGCGCGAAGCTTAGACCTTTCCCAAAAACATTTTATATATGGTTGTTGGGATTTCCTCGTTACATGCATGCATGGAGCAAAATGATCTCAAAGTCAAAGATGGCATATGACCTACTAAAATATAGGTACGTAGCCACATGCAGGCATGTAAAATTAATTAATTCTTGTAATGTGCTCTGAAATCTAGAGAGACTTCAAAGGAAAGTTTGAGTTTCAGCATTTAGGCTAACAGTCCCTTCGCAAACATTCCTCTGTACACATATAGGCAGATGCAATAATCCTATCAATAATCTTGAATGATTTACAGAGCTGGCCTATCTACGTCATCGCGATTTTTCTCGCCTTCCTCTGCCAAATTCTTGCCACCTTTCTACTAGTATAAAATATTTTTACGCTGAGTTGGATTCTCTGGTCATGTTTGTTATACAGCTGGCAGCATTTTATGGAATTTCGGTGGTGATATTTGGTCTTGCCTTACTGGCTCATGCCTACTCAACCGAACTAATCACTTACACGGAAAGCATGACATGGAGTTGCTGCATTATTATACAAGTTCCAGCAGCAAGGGCATGGCAAGGCTCACTCTTTTGGCTAAAAAGTTTACAGACGTGTTTTGTGCTAACGAGAAGTTTTTGAAAAGAAACTTTTTTGAATACCTAACGTTTCACCATTTTCAACGTTTTTAGTAGTTTAGTAAATTGCTAGATTGCATGTACATTGTAGATGCGTGTATAGTTTGAAATGACACATGGTAGTCATGTTTAAACAATTTAGCCATGTTTTAGTTATAATGTAAATGATCATGATTTACAACTATGTAGTTGTATTTATTTTTTATTAACAAAACTTTATTTGCATATCGCACTGCTTTCCATTTTTAAACACTTTAAATAATACAAAACTTTTACTTATCACTGTTTAGTGTAACTGTCAACGTTCCGTTGTCTACAAGAGAGAATGTAACTGGCTTCTTTGCTAGAACGAACGGATCGACTTCCAGGAAAGCCTCACCAAGATCATCATCGCCGGTAATGGTATCTTCATCTTTGACTCGGAAATGGAGAATCTGAGCAGCATAATATTAACCACGCTTGTTAGGTATATAGTATATATGTATTATGTATAAGGGTATGCGCATTTTGGATGATTTTGCCTGTTTATGTGCCAAAATCTTTATTGTGTGTGCGTGTTTCCTGCCTACCTGATTGGTACCCTTTTGATAATTTTCAAAAGCCACGTGCTCCCAGGAACCAGTTTCCGCATTGTCAATAGTATCAGTTGTGTGGAATTTGGTGTCTTTGCCATCCTTGCCAACTCGGAAGTAGCATTTCACATAGGGATCACTAGCACCACCAAACTCATCCTTATGTGGGATATCCCTATTTATAATCATAAAGTTTTAAATAGCCCGACTGCATTGTACCCTGGTATTATTTCTATACAAGTTTTAGTGTGAGTAGCAGGACGTGCATTGTTACCTTACGAGAAGATCAAAGTAGATAGGCGTGGTTCTCGTGACTGTTACTGAACCAGACTTGGCTTTATCCAACACTTGAGTGTAAGTACCCTTTGCAACAAAGTCATCAAGCTTGATGTAAGCATCACCGATGGCATCATCAGGGTTAATAGGGTCGTGATCCCTTACTTCCAAGTATAAAAGCTATTTGAAGATGAAAAGTCTGGTAAAGTTGCTACTTCACCAATTTTGTGCAACACTGTGCAATATTCGTTTTTCTTGTGAGAAAACTAACCTGTTTCGTGCCTTGAACGTGCATAACTCTAAAAACTTTGTTCCATACAGGATTATTTTCATTTTCCAGGGTTTCTGACACGTCAATGGGTTCTAAAGCGGTACTGTCTTCAGTCTGGTTTCCAGTAATTGGCTCAGTGCCCAAGAACACTTTGACAAATGGATCGGCCAAGCCGTCCCTATCATTCGCATTTCCATCAATACCCCTAGAAATGATAATAATTTTAGTAAAACATAATTACGGGAAAACTTAGATGTAGGATCAGTGGATTTTTGAAAAGTCACAGACGTATGCTAAATTAACATTTATACTTACTTTGCGGACACGACGAAATACAAGTAATTGTTTGGTGGTGTTAGAACAGGGGAACTTGTAGATGTACTGGTCTGCTGTGGTGCTGCCCAGCAGACAGCCACCAAGCAAAATAATACAAGTTTAAACATTTCGAAACACAGTCAATAAAAAAGTTAATGAGTATATAAATGTTAAAGAGATTTTCGAGAGATCTTCCTCGTCTAGACCTCCTTTTGTCACTGAGTTTCGTTTCAAACCATGTCCAGATTATATACAATGGCTTGAGACGCTTGTGCATCTAGTAATTGCATGATACTTGTTTGAAATGTAAATGATGGGCTACTAGAGCTATCATGCATACAAATAATGCTAAGTAATAAGTGGAAGCAGTAAATAGTTTTTCAAACTGCTCAACAACAACATGTATGGTCATTATCATTGTTTATTTGTAAAAACCTGCAGCTGCAGGTGGAATGATGAGTAACCCTTTCATAGACGCACTCATGCATACATGTATACATCCCATTAATTATATGTGGTCATTAAAGCGATGACACAATCTTTTTCTTGCGTCAAAACCCAGAGCGTTCGGTAATGGTAATATTTACTTCAAAACTGCAATGCAATATTAGAAAAGGACCAAATTATATAGAGCAATCTTCAATGAATATTTAATCATAGAAAATAATAGAGAGCACTTGTTTTATACATATGAATATAACATCAGATTGTTATATAAATAGTATTGGAGAATTTTATGACATAAAATAAATTTTACTAGTCAACTCAAGACCCAGCCACTCAGGGAATGAAAATTGAACAGGAATTTGCTTTGACTTACAGAACTAGTTTGATTTGTAGGCACAATGAACCTATCTCTGAAATTTAATAGCTAATTTTAAAGCTCAAGCATCAATATTTTTAGCTACGTACATTTTGAATACTTACAGAGAATGTTAGAAAGAAGTTTTGGGTGCGTGGATTCGTATTATTCATTTTTGGTCTGACAATCAGACAACCGGTTCGTCTGCTGGATAAGGTTAAGGTTTAAGATGATAGATAGTCCAAGAATCTTCTTGCGCGTGTAAAAAATTATCGAGTTGTACCGAGTCGTATAACAAAACAACAGGAAAGACTTGTTGTATGATTCATCCATAATGTGTTTCACAACAATGATGAAAACGACCAACTCATGGCATAAAATACACTTAGACACATTGATGATGGCTAACTCTGTCGATTGCCTTGATTTAGTATTCTGAATATTTATGTTAAATGCAAACATTTTCTTGGAAATCCTAAGCCGTCAAGAGTCAAGATGGAAAAGTTTGCAGTATATGTACTTTGCTTGTTTAAAGAAGCAGGTCAGAAGAAACAGAAATTCTGAGAATTATTTTTGTGTTAAATGTTGAATTTTTTATTCTTGCTCGGTGTAAAATGCGAATCATTTTTGTCAGACTGGATATAAAAGCTATAAATAAATATAATTATATGTCTTCTGAGATGTAAAGAGATGATCAAGTTCTGCTTATAATTGAAGGTCAATGCATACTCGATCACAAACCAGACTAAAGCGGCTAGGCGATTTGATATTATTCCATGGAAATTGCAGTTACTGCATATTAAGCGTAATTAACATAAATGATAATATGTAATCATTGCCATTTTATTGCTTTTTTATTCACAAATGAATAAATAAAGAAAAAAATCGAAAAAAAGAATAAACTCTTGCGCTGTTGCGCTTTCTTTTAAAAATTTTGATAACCAGCGCACTAAGCCGTATGCTAAATGGCAGCTAAACGTCCAATTTTACAATATGCACTTTGTACAGTGTACGCTTTGTCGCTGTTCATTTGCATTTGTCAAGTTTACTACTACCAAAGCTTATCTTCTAAACTGGCTGAAAGGCTTGCGAGGTAAATTAATTCATTTACTGCTTAAATCATTCTTATCTGAAGAATGACCAAATGAATCGATAACAGTTTGCTTATTCATTTGTGAGTTTTATTCATTCGTGTTGATTTAAGAGAACACTATTATAGTCCTACTGTCCTACTTACTAAAATTCTTGTTATTTCAATAGTTTGAGTAGTTGGCAAGACATGAAGCAATGCAAATTACCACAACTGGATCCATTTAATGATGATGTGATACCCTACTACAAAGATGAACTTCCTCCAAAATGCGAGCAATTGTTCAACAAAAATAGTACTTCAAAGAAAGTCGTATTCAAAATAAAAGACGGACGTTTTCTGCTTAAACTGAGAAATGTTGGTTGTCCTTGTTGTATGCGGTCATTCCGAAGAAATGGAGATGAATTAATAAAGTTATAAAAATACTTTTTATATTAACTTTTACCATTGTAGACGCAATAATGACGAAACGGTTAATATAATGATGATGTACTTGTATTTTCTGTTAGGTATTCAAAAACCTGTGTAAAGATCAACAAAGCATCAACAAAGATTCCACGAAAGGTTGAGTACATTTCAGTTCGATGCGCATGCGGAAACGTTACAAAGTACAGGGACGCGTTTGCTATCATTCACCCAAAAATTGCCAAAAGTCAACTGAAAATGGACTCGGACCCGGATCTGAAATTAAACGTGATCATTCTGGGACTCGATTCCACATCCCAACAAAATTTTTACAGAAAGGCTCCAAATACTCGGGCATACCTCACGGAAGTCTTGTCAGCTATAACTTTGCATCAGTATAACAAAGTGGGTTTCAACACGCGTCCCAATTTGGTAGCTTTATTGACTGGACACACCGTTCCGGAAATGATTCATACTTGCGTGCAACCACAAATAAACAACACAGAAGCCCAATTAAACGACTGCCCATTCATCTGGAAATGGTTTGCTAACAGGGGCTACCTCACTGCATTCATGGAAGACTGCTCGTTGTGGTCTATGTTTAATTATTATTGGAAAAACGCATTTCCTTCCTCACCCACAGACTACTACTATCGGCCTTTGGCAATTCATATGGACAGGTATCTGAAAACACTAAACCAAGAGGAAGCCTACTGTCATGGTCCACGCCTGTCCTTTGTCTCAATGCTGAACATGATGAAGATGATAGTGAAAGTTGCGACTAAAACCAACCAACCCTTTTTCCAGTTCCTGTGGTCAATTAGACAAACGCATGGAAATATGAATGGTCTTGGATGGTTAGACAAACACATGCTGCACTTGTTGGAGCATTTGCAAGAATCCAATGTTCTAAACACAACAGCGTTATTCATACTGGGCGACCACGGGTTACATTTTCATGGACATGAGTTTGCACAAACGCCCAGTGGGCAAGTAGAAGGAAAAATGCCAGTTGGGTATATAGTGCTTCCCCAATGGTTCCAACAAAAATATCCCGAAGCATATGAAAACCTAAAGAAAAATTCAGAAAAGAGGACTTCACCTTTTGACATACACGCTACGTTTCTGGATTTGATGAATCTGAATAAGCTACAGATGCAAAAGATTGACCACAAAAAGTTAGGGAGTTTGCGAGGTATAAGCCTATTTCAAAACATTCCTGAAGACAGGACGTGTCTTGAAGCTGGGATTCCGCTCCAGTGGTGTCGTTTATGCTACCCCAAAATACCAGTGTCATCCAGCATCTCTATGGTCCAAAGCGCAGCCAACTTTTTAGTTGATTCTATCAATGACAACAGTCAAAGCTACCGTAATGTATGTCTACATTTAAAATTAAAATCAGTGGACGCTGCTTGGAAATGGGATCCCAGAGACGTTTTCTCGGCAATTTGCCATCATCCGCGGAGCGCATTAAACATTTCGTGTGACTTTACAGACCCCGTGGAAGTTTTTCAGTTAACTCTGACAACAAGTCCAAACAATGGAACCTATGATGGGGAAGCAATGCGACTTCTAGACGGAAAATGGATGATTACAGAAAATGCCACTAGGATTGACTGGTATTCATCGCAAAGCTTGTGTGTTCAGGAAAAAGAGGTTAAACCCTACTGCTATTGTGCAAAGAAAATGTAAATAGGTAATTGGAGAAGTGTTTTATTGTTAGTTTAACTGCTATTAGAAGTAACTTAATCTTTAGATATAAACTGTTTATCAATGGAATTTCCTAGCAGATCGTCTTTGTGATTTTCTTTGTTCATAGGATCATATAATGTATAGGTATATCATGAATTGCTATAAGTGTTTAACCAGTTACTGATGATATATATAAGTCTTTGAGCAACTTTTGTTAATAGATGTATACTCCTCTAGTTATACACTTCTTTTCTCCTTTGATCATATTTCTCCTTTCCAACTCACCAAGTCCAATTTACCTCACACCACAACACAACATTTTGCTAACAAAAGTCGCTTTGTCAATCAGACGAAAACGACGAGAAGTGAGTTTTATCATTTTCGCCTTTCAGTTTCACTTTGTGGAAAATCGAATGTGGTTGAATCTTTTTATCGTTATAATTGCAGATTTTGGTGAAACTGAATACCAACGAGTAGAAGATAGTCGTTATAAACGGCCAAACAACATTTACGCATAGCACTGCCAAAACAATAATACACTCATGTTCACAATACACCATGTTTGCGAATTAGAGTCTGATTTCACGGAAAACGGTATTGTTTTGTTGAGCTCATTCTTTACCGACATTAATAGTACGTTTTGTTTGACTACGAACCACAATTAAAGCCGCGGAAATTTAATAACAAGGAATGAAGAAAGAAATCAGAGAAGCGTTCCTTTTTATCTCAACTAAGTCGTTACTCTTAACAAGTTGCACAATTAAAATGTAGAGTCAAATGAAATTGAATTTAATAGAAATGGTTCTGTTCAAACCACACACTACCGCTGTGCCACAATAAAATAAAAGTTACAACCAACAGGATAAATATACGAGATATTTCAAGCAATTCTGATTTTTATCGCACTACAAATTATACACGCAAAAACTTAGAATTCACTGTTTACAAACTTTTGCCTTGAGAGTTACTACAGTCGTAGCATCATGGTAAACATTGTCCATTAGCTGATGGAAAGACAAAAACGGATTTTATTTCGTTTGATGTTTTTACAACAGCAACGAGCTTCAAACCAAGAGAGCAAAAACCACGGAGAAGCTTAAAGTAGGAGAAGGATCAGTTCACAGTAGTAAAAGGCAGGATTGTTATATGTCTGTGTATTTATTAGTCTAGCTAAGGAACGAATTTGAAACGGTTTCGTTTCAGTTCCAGTACTATCATTTGTGACAAGGGTACCAAATCATGCTTTTATTCAACCATTTTGCCTTCCAACCAGCAAAAGACGAGAAGCCAGCAGGGTAAAAGTACTGGAAAACCGGCTCATCTATAATAGATCAAGATCATCATTTTCTGCAAAACAAGCGACTTCCTCTTTCCGCAGCAATAAATCGGACTGCGAGCGAAAATCCTCTTGCGTATTTTACGGATTTCCTTGTAATAAACTCTGGACTTTTCATGAGTTGAATGAGACATAGGAAAGACGTATTTATCTCTTTGTATTTTGTAAAATTCGTAGCATTCTATATTTTCTATGAAGCATTATGAAAACCAAGCAGGGCTAGAGGCAGCATATACGCACACACAAAAAGCAAATAAATATAAATACGTTGCTAGTATTTAGAGTCTTTTTTGCCGTTGGGTGAATATACAAAAGTGGGATTCCGTTACATTCATAACTACCAGAAAGTATGTAAGAATATGCTTGATGTTTTGAATGTTGTGTATATGTGTGTATCCTGAATGAAACTTTCAATAGGGACATGAAAATAAGTATATAGGACACTGAGTGAAAGTTGAAATAAATAGGGATAAGCGAAACAAACGCCAGAGCGTTGTTTCATTTCCTAGAATCAGAGGGAACATGTGATACTGCTAAAAATCTTTAATTTTCCCATTCCATCTGCGATATGTGTCCATTTAATTCTATCTATGCTCTTTTCTTGGAACGTAGATTATCTCCAGCATATTCTCATTTGGTATGGGAGTTTTATTTCATAAATGTACAGAAACTATTCCCATAAAAATTTTCTGCTAACTTGCTTCATAGATATAATCCTTGGTTTATTTCATAACGACCTTTTACCAAATATATACGTATGGTCTGCGTAAATCTGTAGTAATTTATTTTCATTCGTTCTGAGAATGTAATAAGATATCATGTATAAAATACATGCAGCCAGTGTTGTGTCTATTACATGATAGATCAACAAAGCAATCCGTCATTAACACCAAATTTTCTAACAGACGATGAGACTGACAATTTCAAGTTTATATCAAATATTCACACAGCATATTATAATTTCATTATATTTAAGATGCTACAATTACATGATGATGGTCTTCTCCAACATGGAATGAGTCGTTTCTACATCTTCCCTAGTAAATATTTTTACTTCTACGAAAGGTAGAGTAGCATCATGAGAAAGTTGTCGCCTTGTTGTTTCAACTTTTAACGACAACTCCAAAAGTACACAGGAAAGAACAACATCACAACAAGGAAAATAACTTGTATAAACAAAACAGCAAACAGCATGACACGCGCAACTAACTTTCTTCTCTAGAAAAAAAAGATGTACAAATGCTTACATATAAATTCCAAGTCCGTTTTCTCTTGTACTTACGCAAGAATATATCCGTATCTTCAGCCTACGAGTTTTCATCGTTTTGAAACCGAGTTTATCATTTCAACATCGAAGTACACAGAAAAGTATGCATCCAAGTTGTAAGCAGAGGAGCAAACTTTTTACGTGTCAACTTAGCAGAACGAAAGTGAAAGGGGTATACACACTTAAATCATAAAACCATGCTACTGAAACTACAAGTTTCTCATAGCATTGAACACGTTTATATTTGGAAGTTTTGCTGTTATTGTGTCGGTTGGGTGCTTATGGGGATGCCAAATCCCATTATACATTTATTGTCTCACATTTGCAACTATATTAAGGAAACATCGTCGAGAGGGAAATTACACGATAAAGATGAACATAAAAAGTTTCCAACTTTTTCCAGTTATGATAATATGACCTTAAGTATTATTGTCGTATTAAAATTTCTACCATACATCTGGATCATAAAAGAATCAAGTCTGATGAAAAATGTACAGACGAGTGCGTTTCCTTCAAAGAAACACAGTAAAAGTACTCAAAATGGGGAATATTATGTACAAATAAAATAGCAAGTTTTATTTTTCAAAAATCAGAGTGAGAAGCGACATAATGCAGACATTGGTAGCAGAATGGCAGGAAAAGGATCGTCAGAGAGTCAGTTTAACTTCTTGTTAAGACATAGAACACAGGATGACAGAAAGAAAAGAAAAACAAAAAGTATTTTAACAAAGTCAAACGTCCGTTTTCCGCTTATTCTGGATCTGGAGAGCAAGTGCCCTGAGAATTGATGATGAGCACAATTTTGCCAGCACTTCTCCGTATTTCGTTGTTTCAATCACTTGTACAGTACATTCACTTTTTCTAAAATCTTCTTCCATCTTTTCTGTTTCTGTCGACTAGGAAGAAATGGCACGAATACTAAACCGACATATAGACTTTTTGGATAAAAGAATTGGTTAGAATTTAAGTGCGCTTGGATAGAATAAGTGTTAGACTTTTTGGATATTTTTCAACAGAAGTGTAGAATGCCAAACATAAATACACATGACAATCACAGCTACATACGGTGGCAACGTTTTAGGTATTTGGTTTAACAGTAGATTCTTCTGACAATTTATGTATAGAAAATGTTACAAAGATATACACAAACGAGCACTTTTAAACTGGAAAGGAAAAGTGAAACACGAATAATGTAAACAAGAATGAAGTTTTAGAGTAGCTGCTATATTGCTGCTATATGCAAGAAAAGGGTAAAAGTAAAAAATGAAAATCCTTTTGTGAAACCGCAATTTATTCTTCCACAAACTATTCATGTCGTCTTTTAAGTAAAAACGGTTACATTTTACTTTGTACAAGTTTTTTTCACAATTCTTATTTTGTGTGTGCAAATCCAGCGAAAATGGTTTCCTCCCACTTGCTTTATAAAAACAAAGTCAAATGAACACAGCACCATCACCCAACTACAATATAGTCAAGTTTTGTAACAGGTTTACTGAATTTTTATGCTCAAAACAAAGAATAATTTTTGTGGAGAGATGAAGATGCGAGGGGAGGAGGAAAAAGAGAGAGAAAACTAATTTTTTCTCTCTTTCAGGAAAAGAAGCCAAATTATATTCACAAGCTTCTTATTTTTGCCTCCACAATGCTCATCGTAATCTGTGCATGTTGTGGACCATCATGTACACTATCGTTCTTCTAAAAATACACCCACAACTACTCGTGGGGGTACAAAAAGGATGATGGTGGCAGTGACTTTACAGGACAGAAATGAGAATGAATGGATAAAAGGGATAGAAAGTTGTTTGTTTCCTGGTTTGAAAGTCCCAGTAAACCAAGCCGAACTGGCAATGATAGTGGTACACTGGTAAAAGTAGCAACACTAAAGGATTCACTAAAGGAACACTAAACAAAAAAGTCGGTTGCATCACCGAGTGAAAGTATCATAGTCAAAGTCTTGCCACCACCAGTTTTGGTATTTTCATTGACCTAAGTATACACCACCATGATCATCTTTTCGCTAGCCAGCCAATATTCATAGCCCAGCAACTTTAAGTTGACTTTACATAAAGTCGGTCTTATTCGTTTTGGCTAAAAGTTTCAAAGCTTTTGTCAATTTACCTATTCCTTCTGATAAGTTGTCAGTGCAATGGCAGTGACCACGACTGTGTTTCTGAGAAGCAAACCCTTATTTTCATGCATTCACGTTCTTTCTAGGAACTGGACTCTTTGGCTGGTGGTTTGCACAAAGCTTAGACAAGTTATGTCACTGCGTTCATACTGACATAAAACAGTTGCATTTAAAACGTTTCAACAACACTGCTTTCACCAGATCATTCCATTCGACAGTTTATTCCTCTCAAAGAGTTTTATGAGACGTTACAACTTTCTTTTCTCTCGTCGAAAAGTCGTAATTTTCAAACATAGTTTTCTCCATTTCTTCATCTCTTTTTTATTCTTCTTTTCACTGTTTTATGTTTGTTAAGGAGGAAAAGAGAACAGAAAAAAGTTATGTTTCGTTCCCAGACTGCCAACAAAACTCTTTAGCAGTTGCTGCCACCATACCATTTCTACTACAATTTGCATGTATTATAATGGTAACTCTCGTTTCGTTGCTGGTACCGAAAATTCTTTTTTAGTTTATACATTTGTTGGTTATATAGACTATCATTTAAGCAGAACCCGCAGTGCAGCCTGTGGCATGAGAAAAAGTGAGAGCTTTTTTGTTTTCCCTAAGAAAGCATCTGCTTCTTATCTTGCCCAGTTTTTTCGCTGCACTGAAACAATTTCAACACGTGTATTTTTTTCTGACCGAGTAAAAACGCCTTGCTTCTAGAAAATGGGGGAAAAGACAACATGGTAAGTAAGTAGTAGATTGAATCAGATAGGCCTTGTCAGATGCTGCAAGCAGATGTGATAGAATTACCCAACTTGTTCTGTGGGAATGAGTATAAATTGCTACTGCTCTGTAGTAGATAAACTAAAAATCTCATTCTTTTACTCATTCATCACAGTCATCAAAGTTCTAAGAAGAAGAGCTATTATGCAGCAAACTCCTTTTACTTTTAAGCTTACATACTAAACACTAACTGCTGGTGGTGTGCTGGTGTGGTTCCACAGTATAGAACCTCTCCCTTTTGGCTAGAAGCAAAAGATCTCATGTTCACCATCAATTAAAATGAACGGTGAAAGCGTAGCAGCAAGTCTGACTTGGGGAGAAGACTGAGAATGGCCAAGAAAGTATGTGAGTGAAAGGAGACTTACTTTCAGGGCCTTCTCTCCACTCTGCTTGCTCGGCTAGTACAAAGTTGAGAGAAGAGGATGACTTGTGAATAAAGTAGCTAGAAAAGGCTGCTTACTATGATTTCTGCAGTTGTTGTACATTTCCCTCTTTCTTTTGACTGTCATGTGTAAATACCCCCTCACATCAAAAAATGCTTTATTCTCATTTCTCGCCTACTTTCCTCTAGCGAGAGTCCAAGTATGGTTTCATTGCCACCCATGATGGGAAGAATAATGGCTGCGTAATTGAATTGAAAATGGTGGTAATGAACTTGTGTGCTCTTTTCTCTTTTCGTTCCCTGTTTGTTTCCTCTTAGTTTTTTAGAGGCATAGATAAAAATTATACAATGTGTAAACTATAAAGCACCCAACTCATTTTTCACACTAGCAGCGCAACTTGGTGTAGACGGAAGTTGAGTGAGTGAAAGTACTCACACCGACTCCAACAACAAACGACCAAAAGACGACGAATGTACCCCTTTAATGTAAATGCAAGTAGGTACACTGTACATTGAAATATGTTGGGTATAAAACTAAATACATATTTTATGGCCTGCCAGTTTCGGGAAGGCATCGACCCTTAAAAAGCAAAAAGGGCTCACACCATGTAGTCCAACTTTGAATTTGTTGCTGCAGACGATGATGATGAAGCTTTAAAAAGTTACGTATTGTGTGTGTGGTTGTAGTAATACTAGTAGCAAACGTCAAAGAGAAAGCAAATACTAAAGGGATCCCCAAGTGAATTTCTGTAAACTGCACATCTAGCCCCAAAACTTGATGCGTGATATACACACATTATGCGCTCGTATTCCCAAGAAAAAAGCCGGCAAGGCAAAAAGTAAAGCTCTCTCCTGGCATCATCATAAGAATACAGAAATAGAAAAACTTGGTGGGAAAACTTTATGATGACGGAAGATGGTGAAACGACTGCATACTTGATAAGGAGTCATTTAGCACTTTTACCGCATATATGCCTTATCTCTCATTGATGTTTGCGTTGGCGTTTGTGAGAGTTATGCAATTTTCCGAGTGTCTGTCTTCCTGTCAGTTTGCTACATTATAAGTATAGGTAGATAGTAGATAGTAAAAGAGAAAGTCGGATAATCTTTGTAGAAATGCATGCTTTCAATACATGGGAACATTTTCGTACAACGAATTAGGAACTCACTTTGTTGCAACTTCTACATGCTATATAATATGTTCTGACTATTTTCTGTTCTGGTCGAGGAAGAAGATATAAAGCAAAACATGTAGCAATGGATGCAGGAAGAAACTGTTTTCACACAGAAACGAATAATAAACGAATGAATGTGGAAACTTGTTTTTGACGATCAGCAAGGGAATTGTTGGCGACGGAGGGGATAGGTTCTCTAGTTCTCGCATGGTTTGAATTATAAAGGTACATTCGTATAAGCTCGCTTTGATGCAAAGAACATCAATGTCAATTGTGAAGTATAACTTTATATGTAGGTTTATGTAGGTATGATAGGGAAATTGCTTCATGCATATATTGTGCAGTGATGTCTGCTATATTGCATTTGATTAGTTCTGTTTGAAACCTAATACGATAGGTGATTAGAAACAGTTTGTAGACTGGATATCTAGGACTATAAACATGCTACATAAAATAATTTTTATCACCCGGAAGCGATACGCGTATAAAATGCATGCGAAAGAAAGAAAGCTTTTAGCCAAAAGTTGGAATTGTACAAGAAAACGATTGCTTATTTTGCTGCTTTAAGTTTACAACTTTACGTCAATTTCAAGATATATAAAAGAAACTTGGTAATATGGTGGTAGGTTTGTATATAAACCTGAGAGGGGTAAATTTGAAAATTTAGCCGGGGCTATAAATTGGGAATTTACGGTATATAGAGTATGATTTTATATTATATTTTTATAGTATTATGTAAAAGTTAAAATAGGTCTCTGTATATATGAAGGGGTGCTGTACGGATGTAACACGTAAACATTATCACATTTCTATATCTCACAAGCATACTACTCTCATTCTTCAGCGAGACGACACTCCATCATTTTTACAATAGCTTCAGACATACATAGATTCCAACCATGATACATAGTACGATGTAAACTTTTTGTTTGATACGGATTTTTAACAACTAGTATTGTTGTTATTGCTTAGCACAGGTTGTTTCTTGCTAGATCAGTTTTATCTTTTAAGTGCTAGATAAAATTGGCAAAATAACATGAAGATCTTATCAATATGTATGTTTTCGCAGAAAGGCTTTTGTTCTAAAATTATTCAAACTTTGTTGTCCTTTTCACAATTTATATAACCTGTATTATTATTGGTAGGTAATTGGTATTCCTGTTTTGTCTATTATAATACTGCATAAATTATGGTAATTTACCACATCTGAGTACTTTTGGAATTTACAACGACAAAAACAGAACAATGTATGTAGTGTCATCAAGGTAAAACCTTCAAAGTACACACATCATGATTTCCCATACTTCATGTATGCTAATGTTTCTGAGGACGGTAGGTATTTGGGAAACAAAATGTACTTATTGTATGGCCGAGTAACTCTGTTTCATGTAAATTGCTTAAAGCAACTACTACGCTAGTAGCATCATATATCCACAAACCACAGGAGCCAATGCTAGAGAGGAGTAGTTTTGGGTTTCATCCGGAAGCTAGAAATCCAAGTGGTTTTGCATGACATTATTGCATAAACTTGAGCGGCACTACATTAGCATGAGAAAATGATGATGATGGCAGTACGGCTAAGACCTCATCATTTTCCATTCCTCAAACATATTCCTTTATACAAAAACTGCTGTAGTTCTTGTTAGAGGTTACGTTTTCTCAGTAGCTTTTCACATGTTTCAAACCGTGACGATGAAGGAAGAAGAGAACTGGATTCCTGAACTGAATTTCACATGTGATGCGGGATTATGATACTTTTGAGTACCATGCCATACCTACTACAAGGTTGATGAAGAGCAGTGTTGTAATGAAGATGAAACAGGGAATAATGTCACACTTTGTTGTGTGTAAAGCTGAGACTTTCCAGTAGCTTGGACCACCATCAACTTTGCAACAACTTTGCACTGCAAAATTGGCTTTGCATTGCTAATTTCGGCCCACCAAACTCAGTCATGCAAAGTTGCAGAGCGGGAAATAGCAGAGTGCAAAGTTGCAGTTTGCAAAGTAAAAAAAGTACAAAATAACACATTTTCGGCCCACCATGTCAAACTTTGCAAATGTACTTTACAAATTTTCAGCTGCTTTTCAGGATTTATTGCAAGGTCAAGCCATCACCTTACTAAGCCTTTTAATAATTTTATTTTAACATTTTAAACCAATATTACTGTCAAATCGAGTTTAATTGCACAACTTATCAATTAAAAATGGAAGACATGTGGATTGGCGACAGCAGCGAAGAAGAAGAAGACATTGGTGCCTTGGTATCGGTTAAGAGGAAGACTTACCGGAAGCGCATTAATTTCTTCGATTTTCATGCAGAGGAATTCGTTCAACGATTTCGCCTTCGACCTTCCGAAGCAGAATTCGTCCTAGAATTTATAGGAGGTCATCTGAAGCACAAAACCGACAAAAACTTTGCCCTTTCACCGCAGCAGCAACTACTAATCACTCTGCATTGGCTGGCCCTTGGAACAACTCAAGTGGGAATTGCTGATATGCATGGCGTAGGAAAGGCAACAGTGGGAAGAGCAATAAAACGTGTAGTTGGTTTAATTGTCAATTTAATGTCTGAGAAATTCATCCGCTGGCCCGACGATTGCTCAGGAATACCGCTTGAGTTCTCCCGCAAAGGAGGTTTTCCAAGCGTATGTGGGGCTGTGGATGGAACAATCATTAATTTGATTGCCCCGAGCAAGTTTGAAGAACAATACGTCAACCGACATGGTAAACATTCATTAAATGCCATGGTTATATCCGGACCGGACTATAAATTTTATTACGTCAACTCCAAATTCCCGGGATCCGTTCATGACTCAAGAGTGCTACGAGCATCTCGAATTTGTGCTAAGTTTGAAAGCGGATGGCGTCCGTTTCCTGGCTGTGTGCTATTAGGTGACAAATACAAAATTTTGTTACATATATTCACACGCAACAGTTGGAATATATCCCATTGAAACTACGGTTTTTAATTTTCAGGGGACTCCGGTTATGGACTGAAGTCTTGGCTGATTCCACCACTCCGACAAGACCCTAGTGACCCCAAAGAGCAGCGTTTTAACGTGGCGCATAAGCGAACCCGGCGTATTGTTGAAAATGCGATTGGGATTTTAAAAAATCGTTTTATGGCCCTAAAATACTTGCGAGTGACACCAGAATTTGCCGGACAAGTAGTGCTTGCTTGTGCTACAATGCATAACATAGCCTGTAAATATGATTTCATTGTGGAGACACGCGATGAGGAATTTGATGCGGATGAATACTACAGTAATGAAGAACCTAGTGATAACGCCAGAGCTAAGTTGGCGGAACTTCTGTCATTCTTTTAATTTTGATAAGACGTGCAATATTTAATAAAGAACAACAAAAACTACGTCACAGTGCATGAAAGTTTTACGACATCACCAGTTTTATTGATTAAACAGATTTATGAACATTCTAATCATCATCAACTTCACCATAATCGTACGTGACCACATACGGGATTATCCCATCTGTTAGCGATGAACCAACGATTCCCAACTCCTTCTCCAATTTGTAGTTCTGAAGTTTCATGTTATATTCTTGTTGGCGGATTAGGGCAGTTTGTGCAATCCACTTCTCGTGCAGGATCCGTTCCTTTTCCGTTAACTCCACACGTTTTGTTGGAATAGTGTAAGTTTTGGATTCATTGAGTTTACGTTTCCTCCCAGCTGAAGTCCCTCCCTCCTTCCCATTTTCGCTAGTGACTGGTGACTGGACAGATCCTCCGGTATGACGAAACTGCTGAGTACTTGGCTCCTCCTCATCTTCTAAATCCAAAAGCACATCTTCGCCATCAGTTGTAACATCCGTACCACAGGTACTTCCTGTGTCATCATCATCATGGTCACCCACTTCCCCGCATGGTAATCCAAGCAGTACTGGCGATTCCCGGTTAACGATATCAAGAATAGCGTTGTCCACCTCTGTTAGCACATACTTTTTACCACCGCCTGTCCCAGTTTTTCCACGGTTGTCAAATTTCTCCATGGTCCGTGCCTTCCAGACTCCAAAATGCTGTCCCGTACAAATGTCCATTCGCGGTCATTTCCCACCAAGTTAAGGCTTTTGGCACGCTCGGTAAGGTCAACCCAGGCTTGTCGCTTGATGGCATTTTCGATTTCGTTAGAGAATTTCCCAAAAAGCACCTCCTTCTTTTCCTTTACCGCCTCCAAAAACGCCAGTTTGACAGCGTTGTCCACACGCTTTCTTGGAACCGCGAGCTCCCTCCCTGTCTTTTTCGGCTTTTGAGCACCACCCATTTTCCGCACCAAGACGAGCACGTACACAATACTTTATCATAAATTGATTATCTTTGCCGAAATTAAATTAATGCCACAAATAGTTAATTGCCAGATTTTTAGAGAATTGTGATTTTCTGTCCTGTCCAACCATATGATAGTCCCAACTCTACAAATATGATCTTACTTTGCAAAACCCACCTAAAATTGCAGAGTGCAAAGTGCAAAGTCTGCAAACGGTGGTGGGCCGCAACTTCTTTGCACTCTGCTATATTTGCAAAGCTGACTTGCAATGTAAAGTAGTTTGAAGTGTAAAGTGGTGGTCCAAGCTACAGGGTTGTAATATCAAACAGTCAAAGTTTGTTCATGATGAAATTTGAACTACACCAAAAATGGATTTTCAGAATGCTGAGGAGTATGAACGGAAATTCATGGTAAAGTATCATTACTTTATGCAAAGAGCACTTTGAGTGTTTTTCTGACAGGCTTACTCTTCAGCAAAATATAGAATCATAATATTGCGTATTGAAATTATGATATGTGAACTTGGAAAGTTCTCATGAAATTGCTTCCTTACAAATAGACATTCATTTTTATATGACTTTGCTTGTTGACTCTTCAATCGTGCTGGCAATGAAATGCGGTTCAACAGTCAACTCATCTAATATTTCATCATAAATGGTAATGCAAATAAACTCATCATGATGTCTGTGACGTTTTATGTGTCTTCGTGCAACTCCATCAGACGCTTTTGGTTATGTCTGCCAACGGAAATGGGAATGGCATGCATTGCACTCTTACATAGTTTTCCTGTGACGAGTTTTCGATGAAATACAGACATGAGTCATAATATTTGATTTTCACTATTATTATTCAAATTCTTCGTGTCATTGTTTGCAGTTGAGCATTTCTATGAATAAGTAATGCAGTTTGTGATGAAAGTGTGACGACACGACATGTGAATTTGATTTTGGAAAACGAAAATACACACACAATAGCAGAAAAGCATCACTGGAAAAATAGGAAATCCTGTAGATTACTTTATTCTGCAAACAGTATATCTACAATACAATATTTTAAACATGTGCTACTCAATAGTACTCATTTCTCATACTTAGATTCATCCCTTTAACTAAACTAGTAAATACTCTTTATCAATATAGTACAATGGTTTTGGTTTTTAACTGTTTCCTTTTGAAAATCATATATTCTCAATACGAGTTTGCAAAGCAGTTTTTCGTTCCTCAGTCGTTAGTCTGCTTTCGTGCTTTTTTATCCAATTTGCTTTTTGCTACAGTAAATGACTTTTGAGCAATGGATGCCGCCGGAAGCTTTTGTCCTTTTGCTTTGCTCGAAGTGGCAGAAAGAAGAGGTTCTTGAATTTGAGGCTGGACTACTCCTTGTCCACTTTCCTTTCTAGGTCCCTTCTCTTTATGAGAATTGTCTTCTTCCCCTCCTGTGTCGGTTGTTAATCCTTCCGCTGATCCACCCATTTCTTCGTTCCCAGCTGAACTTAGTCTTGCAGGTTGATCGCCATTTGCACTCGCATTATCAGTTGTGGATGGTCGCTGATATGATTTCAGAATTTCTTCAGGCTGTGAGTCAAGAAACTTACGGAATGACTGACAGTAAACACAGTGGTCGCTATGATGGGAAACGGTGGGCGAAGGGGGACCATCCCCATACGGAAACTGGTTACAGGGAGATTCACAGGATTCTTCAAACTCGCCACGATACTCCTCGTAATAAGGAGAAAATATAGCAGCAGCGGGAAAGTTTTTGGGTAAAATTTTTCCGTATTGATAGTACGCCTTTTCTTCCTCCATGTCCTTTCGGTACTCTCTCCAAAATTGACGCATTTCTTGAACTTCAGGTCGAACACGAACCATGTAGCCCCGAATAGCTCTCTGAATTATTATAGCTGCTTCTTCAGAACTCATTAGCATCCATCTTGGTGGAGGTTTACGCGGACTTTCCCAAATAAATAATTTATTAAGTCAGATTACAAGTACATTGTTGCGCTTTGTTTGTACATCAGCATGCATGAATGATTGTTTGTTTTTCTTACTGCTTCTCCAACCAGGCTCTTGCAAACGGAATTTCAAAGATAGGAACAGGATTCGTGAGTCTTTCTGGATAGCGGGGATTGTTATTGTACAAATACTAAAACATTATTGCGCTCAATTAGCCCAAATTCAGATTATAAAAGTCATCAAACATTTAACGATGAAGGTATTATGTTAATACCTCCACAATATAGTCCAGTGCATTGAAAGTGCAGAAACGACATTGAAACACTCGATTGACTCGAGCAAACTGTATCAGTGCTTGAATTGCTGGTAGAAGATATGGGAAAACGTAAAAGTCCAGAAAATCCTTTGACTTGCCTGTTTACCAATTTATTACTTTTTTATGAGTGGTGTCATTTTAATAACTGCAAAACATAATGTATCAGCTACAAATTACATTGTTGAATATCCGGTGCAAATTCATAGTCCGTCATTTCATATGCTTTCGTTTTACTGTAGTTGACAGATGGAAGGCCCAACTTTTTTAAGATTGTGTCCAATTCCTTTACCTCAGATTCGGTTTCTTTGAAAATCATTTTATTCTCAGTATTTTTATTTTTATCATTTTCATTTAAAATGAAAAGTAGTAAGGATTTTACCGTTACAACAAACATCCCACAAATTTTTAATAATGAATCTACCGCCGCCTCTTCCACTTTTTTCGCCGTGCTTATCAAGATGATTTGGACTACTGGTAGAGTCTCGTACTGTGTGTTCCTTGATCTTCTTCTCATCTCCATCCACGTCAGTTTCTGCAGTATCGGGTCGGTTTGGAACAATTGATCTGTGTGTAGCAGCGTCAGCTTTGGCTGATACAGCTCCATCCTGATTAGCTTCTGGAACGATACTATGTTGGTGTGGTGGATTCAAATTATTACCAGAACTTACTCCGGTAGATTTTTTAGGTGGATGACGTGCTGAAGGATGGGGCTGCTTTCCCTTGTTATTTGCTTGATGCTGCTGTGGCTGTTGAGGGGCAGCAGCATTTTTTGCAGGAGTGCCTTTTGCCATTTCAAGTTGGTAGTTTTGATACACCAATTGATACAGTATAACAAAATGATGCTGAAACTCTTGTCACTCTTGATGCAAACGCCAATTAAAATGAGAAAACGTCTATTAAACTTTAGCAATTTGATATCATCACTTGTTTCCATATTGCCATGAAGCTGATCCAATAAAAATCAGTGCAACAACAAAGTATGGAGATGTTCGAAATGTTCTGATTGTGTGAACTAATTATTTCTTGTTAAGGGTTCACAGAGCAATGAACCATTTGGCAAAAAACAAAAGTAGAATTATCTTTCGAGTTTACTTTACTTTCCAATTTTTAAAACTCAATTTTAGATGTTCCATACGTTTCCTGTCATACGCACGGGACAAATTTTCTACGTGCCAAAATTCTTAAACTTTTAAAGTTATTTCTTGTTGAGGTACGTGAACTTTCTTTTTAGTTCTTGAAAATAAAGATATTGCAAGAAACAATACTTTACCTCCTAAAGACCGGCACACAGAGAAAATTCAATATGCTTTTATATATATATACATTATTACATACATACATTACATACATTGTTTTCACCGGCTCACGTGACGTGAAAGTTTCAATTCGCGAGCATGTCACGAACCCAAAAATAAGAGGTAGAAAGTAAGAAACTGTAAAAATGTGTATGAAATACATTGCTCAAAAGTCACAACTCAACATGGGGAAAGCGTATTTGGAGTAGAATACATTATTAAGCTACATGAAAGCCTACAACTCAACATTTGACATTTTTTGTTCAGTTGTGCATGCCGCCTTTACAAGGCGAGATTATAAATTATCTGCATAAGTCGCTGAAAACTGTGTGACTGGAAGTAGAAATGTGGTAATATGTGTAGACTCAATTTTGTTACGAATATTTACATACGAAAATAGATTCCTTTATTTCATCCCGAAAATATGAAACAGAGCTTGTAAACGGGAATAAGTGCGATGATAAGAGGCCTCGCAAGCATCTCTTCCACTTCACTACTGACTGAACTAGATACTCGCGACTACTGCTCTAGGTATTATAGGGATTGATTTGAACAGAGGCCTTACACCCTTCTGCTGCTAGCTCGTTCTCTCCTTCCGGTGCGCGTCTTTTCCTCGTTGAATTTCATGAATTTGAAATATGTGCACGGTAATTTTATGAAGATGGTGAATGAGGCTCTGCAGAGCATTCTCAAAAGAATGGATTTAGCCTTTCTTTTCTCAAGTCTTGTGGGAACATGCATGAACATCCATGCTTTTCTGGTTCTGGGTGCCTTGTTTCTCATCTATCAGATAAACTTTTTCTCCTGTTCTACATCTCCTTCCTCATCTTTCTTTCACCCATCAAGCTTTAAAGGAGAACAGAGAGAAAAAAGAAAGATGAATGGATTGATGTCTTCCTTTTAATACATTAAAAGAATCTGGCTTTTTACTCTCCATTTTTATTGCTCAAGTGAATATAAGCCTTTACATCAAATTAGACATTGGATGAAGCCCTTTTTCTTCTATGATGTGCTACACAGCTACTGCTGCTGCTGCTTCATTTTCCTGAGAAAGTGGGTCACGTCATGTCATGTCACGAATTTTATTCTTTCCCTTCCTCAGATTAACCTAATCACGTTCTCAGATAAAGCGGCATTTTCAAGCTAGTAAAAGGTACCATAAAAAGGGCTGCTTTAAAGAAATCACATTCAATGATGATGGAAAATGTGTGGTAGGTACTTGTAGCAGTGGAAGAAACACAAATTTTAATGTGGCACGGAACGGAAAAAGTTCCACTATCGCTTTTACTTTATTTTATCCATCATGCTTTTCACATTGTTCTACATATTAATGCTTTTTTATTTTCTCCCAAGTTTTGCTCCACTGAAACAAGAAGACGTTAGCAAAGTTTTTATGCCATCAAATGCAGCACTGCTTTTTACAGTTACCTACACAGAATCGTGTTGAGAATAATAGAACAACTGAAGTAAAAGGTTTTATTATTAAAATAACTGTTTCGAGCATTTTGGAAAAGTTTTTTTGCTTATTATTCAGCACGTGCTTAAGAAAAAGTCGCTTCTTTGCATTATTAGACGATTTACTGATTGACAAATTTTTTTTCAGAATTTGTACAGAATAAATTTCTTAGTAAAGTCATGTTGAATGGATTATTTTTTATTTAATATTACTGTATCTACGATAATTTTCTTATTATTTAATCTTTAAGGCTTTTTTGGAATATCTTGGAAATCCCAACGTAAACATTTCTTGGAATACCGTGGCACATTACAGATAGCATAACGGTGAGCAAAACATTCGCTTATGTAATTTTTGTTGCATGTCAATGGATTGACACGAAGGGTAACGAAAAAATGGATATGATTTTTATTCAAAAGAATTACTTTGTGTATCATTGCTTTTCTTCCTCTTGGTTAAAAATGGGCCACTTGATAACGTCAAATGGTGTGCCTGTTCCTGAAGAAGTACTTTATTAGGAGAAAGTAGGAAAAATATGGGAGAACAGAAGAGGAATGGGAATAGCAGAGACAGCGACGTAACATTCCTTTTTGCTCTTTAAACGAAATCTATGCATGTGTCTTGAAGTTTTTTGGTCGGCTGTGTGCAGAACCAGGACCATGCACGCTGTTTAGTTTGAATACCAGCCCTGATTCGCATCAGTGAAGAAAACAGTCACCAGCTGTGACCCTCTTCTTTCCTCTTCCTGCTTCTTTCTACTACAACTCTTGTACTTTCTTTTGGTACATAACATTGTAGAGAGGTATCTTCATTTTCTCCTGCTATTCCAACAATATGGCACCATACTGTTGTGTGCAGTGAAGAAGAGAAGAAGAGTTTTACCTCGTAAATAGTGTAATATATGGTGACGGTGTTGTATAAGATGCCAATATAACTCAAACGGTTGTGGCATCGTAGTGACACCACACGCACGCACAAAGCAAAGCAAACTCTGCAAGAGAAAGAAATCCCTGAAGTTGTTGTAGAGAGAACGACGTAACAGTTTTCAAGTTGTGGTAATAATAACCCAAGCATATCGCAGCAGAAAACAGTCCCAACCGACATAGGAGACAAGAAGGAGAGAAGATCTTTACATTTCCCCCTTTCAGATAATTCTCTTTATTATTAGCCTCATTGTTAATGTTATTATTCCTCGTATAAAATCAAGATGACGATGAGAGGCACAAACACGTTCTTATTACCAAGAAGAAGTATGAAAGATTGAAGTACTAAACATCAGCATTGTTACTCCAACATGGGAGCAAACATGCCCTTACACTTACATCATCATGATGCTGTTAAGCAGGCAAATAAGTATGCACTGCAACAAAGCAAGCACAAGAGACGTCCTTTCTTTAGATTAAATGTTCCAAGTACACCCTTCTCCACAACAAGAGAAAGTTTGCTAATGAAAATATGTGTAGGTAGGTTGTTGTCCCTTCCAATACGTTCTCCCTAAAGTCTAAAAAACTTTCTCCTTTTAAGAAGAATCCCGACATTAGAATATCTTCTTAAAGCCTTACTTACTTGTGCGGGGTATGAAAACTTTGAAATCATAACAAGTACAAAGGGAGAATATCCTGAGCTATAGGTGCTACTTTTCAAGAAAATGACGCAGTTGGTAGAAAAGTAGAAAAAGCAGACCAGTGAACGACGCCACTGATGCATTACATCCTGTAGTGTAGGGTTGTCGTTAGCACTAATAATGTTGATAATAATAACAATGGCAGCAGTAATATAAAAGAAAGTGGGGAGCTATAATAATATGTGTCTTGTTGCATGAACAATGGGCGTAATGCATATTGTATGTAGTGCGGTATTATTACAAAATAAAATGAAAATGAAAATAAAGGCCCTTTTTGCTTCACTCATTTTCATCCACTCTCGGGAATTAGAATAGAACTACTAACACCATTTTACAACGAAGACCGACAGTACACACACAGGACACTGATGTAATACAACAACATGACAGCAATACTAAAGAATAATAATAATACAATATCCCCGAGTCCCAGCTCATCTCCTCTCACTCTCATGACTTGTATTTCAAACAAAAGCCTGCTGTCTTTTCTCGTCTTTCTAATTTCAGCAATTCTCAGTAATAATAAGAGTCTTCCATTCAGTTTTTCTGTGCATATACGTATTATCAACTCACTTTCTCTGGCGAAAACAATTGAAAATGAGGCTAACAGTAATAAATTGAAACAATACGGGAGTGCAAAACAATGAAAGTTTAAGAAAACTTGAGCGCGACGGTAGCATTACAGCTATCGTTATTACATATCCTAAGGAAAAAGGTTCTCAACTGGCAGGGATGTATACTGTTTAGCAAAAGAATATGAGAACTCGTTGCAATCCTATCCTGTCTATCTACAACTCTCCTGTTCTCCATGTCTGCATAGCAATCCACATGTTTCGCTTAAAGATAAAGGAGGAAATGAAGGCTCCTCAGCCACAAAGGACTTTCTTTTGTATTTGAATGAGTTCAGGAAAATGTGTGTGTACGGAGTGCCCGCTGTCTACTTGTATTTTTGTCAGATTCCCATTTTGTTGCAGCAGTCTCCTCGACGCACCGCACTCGGTGCTTTACTCCTCGTATTTGTCCCAATTACGCTCTCATCTAAACTGAAAATAATTAGCATAGTCATCCAATTTACAAGCTTTCTCTCCCTTCTGTGTGTTTCCCTTCTATTTTTGGATGTGTTGGCTATACACTTTCCATTCTTTTGCGTGGAGATGAAAGTTGTTCCGTCCTAGTATACTCTACTTTCTTTTATTCTTGTTAATCCAACGTGTTTCTCAACTGCCATCCGCGTGCAACTTTTCGTTTTCTCTATTCAAGTAATATACCATAACCATGATGCTCTTATAGTGCACACAAGGGACTATAAATATCTTGCATATGCTTCTGCACAACCAATCCAGTGAACATCATAGATGCATTTCTAATATTTTAAATGAAAATGGCTAAAGATCTGCATTTTTTATTACTGATTTTACTTATAACGACTGTGAAATAAGTATATAGTGAGTTGGTGAAAACATGTATGAATGCATGTATAACCAAAGTAAAAACTAATTTTCGTATTTCTATACATAGGTTTTCATAGTCATAGTGGCTGGTTTTGTTTGTAGAACTTTTCGATGTTTTAAAAATTCTGATTCTAAAAGATATATGATAAATGTATTCAGCTTTTTCTTTCCAATTTGTTTTGTTGTGAAGAACGAGTAGCAGTGTATTTTGAAAAGATATATAGAACCAGATTAATAATAAGTGCCAAAATCGGTATTTTTTATTTCATAATAGCAGCTTCTAGTACCTTTTAGTCATTATACAATTAAAGTCAATGATATGAAAACATAAGTATTTAATTGTATTTTTAAGAAAAATAATATTGTATTTCAGTCTCAATATAAGACTTGGCAAAACTTCTAGGAAAAAAGATTAGCAATTCTTTTAATTGTAACACTGGGTGTGGTGACTTTGCCAAGATAGTTTATCTTTTTTTAGACTGAAACATTATATTCTATACTGCTCGTTAGTATTCCATAAGGATTCATTCTGTTCTCCTCTGCCGGAGAGTAACTAACTAGTTTTTCATGTCACTTTTTTTGTAGAATATTTTCAACTAAAAATCATTTACCTATATACGTTTATCTTTTTTAGGGTACCAAAGCAGTATGGCAAAAGAAAATGTAGTCTTCATAGTCAGTGGCCTATATTCCCAGAAAAGGAAAAACTCATATCGCGGCATTATTACATACTAAACATATTTTTCAACCATGCCTCTTTTTAACATTATTTGCATGCTTCGTTCGCCGACAAAAAGCCCGTTATTTTTATTACGTTTTTACTTACAACAAGCAAAAGAAATTCCTGAGAATTTCAGTGAAATATGACGTTGTAAGGCTCCTAATATTGTGCACTATATGCTTTAACGTTTGCCTAAGTACCAGCATCCAAAGCATTATCATCAGTATAAGAAACGGTGGACGAAGACTTTTGGTTGCACACAAGAGACTATTATTTCCTCTCTCTGCATAAGGAATAAAGAAAAATTTGTGTAATTCTTTTACTCGTCTTTATTCCACCATCAAGGGGTCTTGTTTCGTTAAGAATGAAGCGAGAGAGAAAAAGCGAAAAAATTGCAATAGATGAGATTCATACTTTTTCCTTGTTCTTCATCCCTTATAAAGTATTATTGTTCTACGAGAAGAATTTCTCGAGAAAATTTCTCATTCTGCCTATGGTCGTGGGTCCTAGTGATCATGAAGTAAAAGTGGAGGGGATATAACATAAAAGTAAAGTGCCTCAGATATTGCACATTCCACGATTTAAAAAGCCTTTTGTGCGCAGCAAAAGAACAGAGACGGACGGTCAAGGCGCAAGCAGACAAAATGAGAAAATAAGTAAGAAAGAAGAAACGAGAAATGAAGAAAGTTCTTGCAGAAAAGAGAAAAAACTAGGTTTGTATAATATGTGGATGTGTTATAGTAAAGATATAAAATGATTTTCGCTTGGTGAACATATTCTTTTCAGATTGTACTTCAAGTTTTTACATTTGTTTTTAGTATAACGAAAATCTGTCCACTCAACTATCATACTAAGAAGGTTAGCCCTCTCAGTTGTTATTTTGCCAGCTACTACCAAGGATGATGATTATCATGATTCTTTTATTGTCATTTCAATACCAAAGCAATCATGCTTGTTTTGGATAATGGCAATGGCATTCTATATACTAGTGGGGCACAATTCAGAGAAGATGTTTTAAAATGAAATGCCTAGTGGACCAAGATGAAAAAGAAGACTCAAAATGTAAATTTTGCTGTTAACTGTATAGTACTGATACTTATGAATCAACCAACGAAAATTTCACAATGAAAATGTTTTTGTGAAAAGGGAAATCATTCTGACTTTGTTTCTTTCAAGACGATGAAGCTAAATTAACTTTCCTACTCATGGAATTCAGGTTAGTGGAAACTCACCATCACCGTCATCATTTCAATAATTTAGAATGAAACCAGTATATTGCTTGCTTACAACATTTCTTCTTATTGAATGGAAGTTGGATGCCATATTCTGTCTATACGTTGCCACAATTAAGTTGAAATCTCAGCAGAAAGCAAAAGACAGTCAGTCAGTCAATATGAAACTAGAATAAACTTGTCGTGTTCTTTAGGGACAAAGTCAAATCGTGTTGGACATTCCATTCCTG
This sequence comes from Entomobrya proxima, assembly GCA_029691765.1. NCBI lineage: Eukaryota > Metazoa > Arthropoda > Collembola > Entomobryomorpha > Entomobryidae > Entomobrya > Entomobrya proxima. The sequence continues at coordinate 3,988,730 of CM056169.1, forward strand.
TAATATAGGACAAAACATTCCGGAAACGCATGGGCAGCGGGCGACATGTCGAGGCAAATTCTACAACAGCATGGATGATCCATGAAGAAAGTATTATAGTGCCAGGGACAGGAACTTTACTGGAACGAGAGAGGAAACTCAGAACGGAAGAAGTTTAATAATGTTTATACTCTGTGCACAAAACATTCGTTGCTGTTTCTACAACTCTAGCTCATTCATTCATCCACTTTGCTATTGCTAGACCAGACCTTAACAAAAAGGAGAAACGTTTTAGAGGACAATGCCCTCGAGATTCATAAAGCTTATAATAAAGAAAAAGTGAAATTACTATTATCATGAGCATTGTTGTCTGTGTTGTAGTTTAGATGATAGTCGCTCTAATAATATTGAGTTTTATGAGCCTCATATGTGTCTATGCTTAAAATTACTACTGACGGACTAGAAATTATAATTGTGTCCTGTACTGTATTCTACTTGTTACTACTGTCAATTCATGTACATTTCGCTCATACTCGCTTGGGTGAGCCTACAATAAAAACAACCCGTCTTTAGCCAATTCTTCTATGATCATCACAATTCGATCGTCGGGATGATGATGACTGCATGCTTTTTGCTACTTTGCGGAACTGCTTTCTCCCCAGAAAACTGTATAAGAAAATCATTTCAAACTTGTCTTTATTGGCATGTACGCCGTACGCACTATCCCAAAGTAGGCACTTGATGTGCGTGAGTCTATGCGTATTTTTTTCAACGAGAGATTTTTCATGGAAATGCATGGTGCCTATTATTATACAAGGGAAAAAACGCAGTGGGCTACTATAAGACTAATAACACACTACCACACACCGGCATCACACGCATTCCATAATATTATCATAGAAAAATCCGGTGTCTTCTCAAACTCCTTCTCAGCAACGTTGTAATAATAATAAAACGTTGGAGTGAAAAACAGTAACGACTCGGTGTATGCCTACGCGGCAATGGAAACTTTTCCGAAAATAATGGAGAAGTTATTGTAAAAACGGAAACTTTCATTTTCTCTCAGGCATATATTCTCTATTTTGGTCACATAAACTCTGTATATACTGTAGTGTATCCATGTTCTAACTAAAATATGACTATAACATAACTACTTCCACCATTCCAACTTTCATAGTCAAGAGCACTTATTAAATGCATGAAGGAGGGGAAAAAGTGAGATTCAGCAAGCCCGGGTTGAAAACACTTGAGCAAATAATGGCTCATTGTTTTGTAGAAAACAGAGAACACTAAAAAAATCAGCGTAGATATATATTTTCTAGAGTAAGTTTGTATAGCACATCGTAATCATCAACAGCAACACCAACAACAGCTTGAACAGATTATAGGAAATAAATAGGCATGACTAAAGGCAAGTGTCTAAATACTTATACCTGCTAGAACACATATTTATATGCCTTGTCTGTGTGTACTATTTTATGTACAGACAATAAACAGTCATTCACGCACTTCAACTATTCAAGTACAAGAGGCTATTTAGACTTTTGCCTGCATTAAATCCTTTCCAAATTGTCTGTCTCTCCGACTCTGACTCAACTCCATTTTTTCTGCAGAGAAAGGCACAAACTCACGTACATTCTGCAAAAAAACTAACTGAAAACTCTATCAGCAGCAGCACGAGCCATGCCATGCCACCGGGAGTAAGTTGAGAGTGCGGAATTGAATGAAGGAAAGCCGATTGAACGGAAACGCAGTAAAAATAGTTTCCGTTTGTGTACATGACTGTTGTACTCCTTCCTTCGTTTTCCCTCTGACGAAAAATCCAATTCCTTTTTTCCTTCATGAATGGTATTAGAAATACCATTTGTATCGATGCTACTACTTGTATACTTGCGTCCTTAATGCTGAATGAAGTGTACTTTCCTAAACTGATTTTAATAGAATTTGTATGCGTAGGAGGGGATTTATTTGCTGACTACTGCCGTTTTGTTTGTATTTTATTATGCACTTTTTTAACAGAGGAAAAGATAAGGAGTTGAGAGCGCTCTTTTGATTTTTGTTTTCCTGTTGTTTTCTTTCCATTCAAAAATGTATCCGTAATGCGTATAAAACAAGTTATAGTTGAACAAACCCGTTTCACTTTAATTCATTTTTATCTAGTATGAATGAGCAGAAGCGTGAGATGAATTACTCAAAGTTATTGAGGAGTAACTTATGGGGCGTGATGCTATCATTTGCAAAGATTTTTTATGCAATGCGGCAACTACAGTTCTTTTGTTGCAAGTGATGTACAAATTAAATCAAATAACTATTTTGTTTTTGCTGCATTGTGATAGCTGCATGTGTGAGTGAGTATCCATAATAATATGAAGGTGCTACCTAATTAAGGGCGAGTCATAACATTTTGAGTGCATCAGCAAAGAAACCCAGCGGAAATTGCGTTGTCTCCAATAACTTGCATACACAAATTGTCAGTCTAGTCAGTCTTCATTCTGGGGAAAGTGTAAGTTGTATATGCTTAATAAGTGTGATGAAATTATAAAATTCTTTGGCTTTTAAACTTTATGACCCTTTCGAAAAAAACATTTTTAGTTGACGGTTAGTAAAAGAAATAAAACTGTAAAATGGAGATATTTTAGAGCAACATAAAAACTAGCACCAAGAACACGAAAGATACAAGATAACTACACCCACACCCATATGTTGTATGTAGCAAAGTTGAGTCGACTCTCCATTAAGAAGTTGTGGCGATAACTTTTTGTACTTTTGAATACATCCATTATTTATGACAACTCAAAGAAAATATAAAGTGAAAGGAGCAAGAAATTGACTACACACCGTGCCACCACCAGCAATCACCCATGGAAGGTTTATGTACGCTACGTACTTTGCTTCCTCAATCCTCTTAAACTTTAAAGTATGAGCTGAATGAAAATTTCTGTTTTTTACAGTATGCAGCCATTGCTTTTTTAAGAGTCTATACATTCTGCTTTCCAATTCAGCCCACTCAGTGGCACCAAAGACTACAGAGTAGAACCCTTGGTTTGTTACGAAGATCGCAAGGAAAATTTTCTTGTTGTTTTTACTTTGTTTTTCAATGCCAACTTTTATTCCTATGCGGGTTCTCCAAAAAATACAAAAAGGAAGTAACTCTTTCTCCTTCTGCTGCTGGTAGAGTAAAACGTAGAGAGCCAAGGAAAAGTTGAAGCTTGTGCTGCTGTCGTCGTAAAATTAGATACTCACACACACGGGGATTGATGAGCCTGTAAATGTATGTAATCCTGTGAAATATAAAAAACAAGGAAGTAAAAGTGGTGAGCCGTCTCAGTCATGATGGTATGAATGAAACAAAAGGCGTTCGGGAGAGGATAGAGTAAAAAATAATAATAAATTCTTGGAGTGCGTGTCAAGAAATTGAAACAAGTTTTCTCGTAGAATCAACAAACATTGCTGCGTATCCACCGGTAGCATCGAGTAAGTACAAGTAAAAGACTTCTTAGAGCTTTTGCTGCCGCTGTAAAACTGCAAATTCATGTGTTTTCACTCTTGTACATGCGGAGAAAGTGTAAGTCCGAGCAAAACTTTGGAAAGTGTGTGGGAAAAGGTGGATAATATACAACAAAAGTAGTGTAGGTAGTTCGTATTTTAGACCAAGGAAGAGGAAGTGTATTACAAAGCAGTAATAATAAGTATAATATTCTATACAAAGCTATACTCACTTTCATTCTCCTGCAGAATTTTGAACTCTGTGGGTGAAGAAGAAAAGACAAAACTTTGTTGGAATTTACAAGAAGTAAAATTAGTAGTTATGCTTTGTACCTGGCTACTTCCAAATATTTATGCTTTGTTTGTTTAGAATATTTGCTTGGGCTGGATAAAAGTTGAGAATCCAACGTAAGTAGCATTTTGTAGAAATAAAAAGGAACATCCTGCATTACTACCTTGATTGTGCATCGCTATTTAGAAGCAGTAAAATGTTGACTTGGTCGACCAGTACGAACACGAAACAAAATTCCTAATAAGTTTGTTTTGCTTGTACATATCTACATTTGTGTTCAGTATTCTATGAGCAATATGTTAGGATAAAAAGGAAAAAGTAACAGAAAAATGAGTTAACATGTGTGAATATAGATACAGAAAATAATACAGTAAAAATTGATAACGAACATAAATTTTAATTTATGTTTGTTAAAGGGATCAGGCTTATGTATGCTCGTTAACTGCCAGCTGTGTCTAGCAATAAACCTAGAACAACTCGGTTTGAACTCTGGTTGTGGCACAGCACAAAGTAATAACTAGACTTTGTGGAGAAAGTGCGAATGTACACTTGTATATGGACACTGGTCATGTACACTCATTTTTGACATCTGCCAGTCATGATTAGGTAGTTACATACATACATTGATATTAGGGACTTACGAATTTGAATCCCAGTGAGTCGGGCCAGTTCAACTCAAAATACAGAAGCCCTAAATTTATCACTATACATGTAGAGTTTTTATGCAACTAAATGCGCACTCACACTTGTCTGTCACCAGAAATATACGTGCTTTCACTTTATAATGAGATTTCACAACGTGGCCGCCAGTCAGCAGACGAATTAGAGTTTGTTGTAGGTAGTTCATTTAGATATAAGTACAGAGGTTGTCTGCAATGTAGGTAAATGTACATTTTTTCGTTCTTATCGCTTTCCTCTATTATCATGGTCTCCAAGCGTTTTACTATTTTCTTTGCATGCTTACAATCCTTCGTAGTAATTGTACTACTCCAATCGCAAGTGCATGTCGAAGATCAAGTGAAAAGTGGAAATTGACGTATCAAAGCACACATTGACATGCACACTTAAATTTTTTCGTTAAAATGTAGCTGCATCTAGTGGTAAGTAAATGTCTGCAGTTTAGAATTTAGATATAGAGAGTCAAGGTATTTTTTAACAGAAGCCCTTGTACAAGTAAACGTGAATATTCAGATATAGCTCAACCGGCCGCGTGCAGTCTTCAAGAGGATAGATATATGTATTATGTATAGGTTATGGCGTTGTAAGTGTTATACTTTTCATGTAGCCTTTGATGTTGTTATGCACATACATTTTACGCACGAGAACATAAAGTTTATCTTTTTGACTAACGCTCATACATGTTGTGCAGCATTTTATGTCTTGTTGCTTTCGACATTAAATGGAGAAAAGTGGAATAAATAAAATATGAAGGCTTGCATAATAGATGCACGGAAATGATCTAATAGCGTCTGCCGCCCCAACATTAAATTGACATGCCGAATATAAATTAAACACCTTGAATGAATTACTTATAATGTTAGCATATGAAACAAATATACAACGGAGCGGTCATTTCACTATTACACTTTCATAGTTTGACATTTTTCATGACCTTGTCATGTCGTAGCGAATCATGTGAAAAGGAAGAAATGTTTTACAACGCGATAGGCTGAAAGACTGAAAGAAAATACTTGTGTTAACTACAGTCTTGAAGTGAAAATAAAATTATAGCAATCGACAAAAAAAGTTTTTTAAAAGTTTGCTGAAAAAAGCTAAAATGTAGAAATATTCTCAAAACTTTCTTACCCGTCTGAGATCCAATCAGTACAAGAGTCAGCGCTGTGATAGTCCTGATGAGCCAGTTGTGAATACGACGCTGAGTGACTTCCATTTTGAAATTTTATTAGGTCAGCAAGAAATCCCTTCGTATATTTTAAAAAGCGTCAGGCTTCACTTTTCCTCTGTCAGTACGCGTTGCACAATTTAAAGTTAATTTGCTTGAACGTAGAAGTATGTTCAGTGCCTTTCTGAATTTAAATTCAATCAGTGTCCTATGCCCGAACAACTAGCTCAAATTTAGTAGCAAGCTCATACAGTTTCATTAACTCTCACCAACACATGTGAAAGATAATGTTAATCAATGTTATGTTTTCTAGTCCCTATTTTTTGGCTATTGTATTAAAGTATATAAGCCAAATCCTACTTGTGTTTCAGCACAATGTACAGCGTTTCTTAAAGTAAGGAGAACTGGTTCACTCGTTTGTTTCTTATAATTTACTCATTTTGAAGTCTCAGCTTGACTAAAGCTGTGCTTCTTATTTCTTGGTGGCACTCATTAAATCATTCATGTTTCATATAAATGTCAAGTCAAATCCTATTTGCGTTATCGTTGTTGCTGAAGAAAGTCAAGTGGTTTACTTTAGCAGTGCAAGCAGCCAGTGTAGCAGCAACTTATTTTGAACAGTGAAAGTTGCAAAAAGGAATAGGGATAAAAGTTTTTAGTGAAGAGCACAGGCTAAAGTGATGAAAAGAGTTGATGACGGGACGATGGGATGGTAATTTACAAGCAGAGCAGCAAAGTCGACACGGGTTAAAAACAAAGTTGCTTGGATAAAAAAGGCTTGACTTCCTTTTTAATCCTTCCTTCCTTGCATAGAACTAAAACAAAAAACTATACGAAAATTTTCAACGGCTTTCTAAACTCATAATGCTATTATTATATAAGTCTAGAGTCACTGTAGAGAACGATGTCTCGTTTTTTACTGTTACTACACTATGTACTAAAAAGTAAGTGCGTCTCTTGTTTCATTATTCAAAGCCGTGATACACACCACTGGCAAAATATACGAGTCTTTCAATGAGTGGATTGTCCTAGCAGTAGTAGCTATCAGAGTGTTTTAATCCCTGTTAATGAGCTCCGATGTGTTAACAGTTTAACAACAACTCTGTGTGTACGCATACATATATTACTGGTCGTTCGCGTGGACTCGTGCAGATGAATGAGTTTTATATGAATAGTATTTTGGCAAGGGAATAGCAAGTTTCACTGGCAAAACTTTTGGCGAGACAAGAATAGTCCAGGAAAACTGACACGGAATGACAACTTGGCTTTAGCCCTTCTTGTCATTAAGTATAGTGGCACACAACAGTTGACGTTGACTATAGATGTATTAGTAATGTTGCATTCAAGTTGGACTTTCTCCGAAATGATTTTTATGCAGTCAGTGGTAGGGACGTTAGCAAAATCTCGTTCAGATCCCGGGAAAGGGGAGAAAGTTTTTAATGTTGGGTTATATCGTTGTTACTTACACTGTTACAAACAGATGCTGGGATCTAGTAGGCTGCCAATTTCAGAAGTTAGTCCGCAAAGCGTGTAATGTTACTTTGGCCGTTGTTTTTATTGTTGTTGTCGTTGTGGTGGACTTTCAAATCTGTATGCTGTGCACACTGCAATTAAATAAAATGCATTGATGGGATATTGAGAATGCAGTTCTAAGTACTGCTCGTGATTTTGATAATCCGATTTTGTTAGTACTCTGATACCAAACTTGATAAAGCGAGAACTGTAGAATTAAACTGTAACAATAACAAGTCAAGCTTTTACTGTAGTTTGATAGTGTACTTTGGGCATAATTGAAATTAATTTTATACAACAACAACAGCTCATTCAACTTTTCGCATCAACAGAATATCATGATCATTAAATTCTACATAAGTTGTTGCAATAATTGCCATACTTTAGTTTCAGTTTCAATGTTCCCTGTAGATCCATTATATTGTTAACAAAATTGAAATTTTATTTATGTAAGTTTGTCACAAAAGTAATTTGTTGTGTGTCTGCCGATATTACTATTGAAAAAGAATTGACTTTTCCCCAGGCGTATTATTTTCTTCAAGCCGATAGACATTAAACCAGATTTACTTGTATAGTTTTCCTCTCTTGGCAATTCCAATTCCTTGGGATAGAAAATGGCGAATATTCGTACAGTTCCCTTTTCTCTTTTCCCTCCCCAACAGGAATTTATGACGTGACATTCTACTTTGCTTTTCTTTTTATTAATGTACTTTCGTTTGCTATTAGTGTTATTGTTACGAAACCATTTTTCTTTTAATGTTTTTCTTATAATTACGCATTGCGTTTGTATAAAAGCAAGCTTATGTTGTTCTTAATGAAGCCAGAAAAATGTTTGTAGTTTTCTTCGGTCGTCGCTCCCACAGACTCATGTCCATTGCATTCCTTTACTTTATTGTTAGTTTTTTAGCTAAGAACTACAACACTACAACATTACTTTCTATCTGCATCAAAATGTATATTGTTTCTAATAATGTGTCTGTCGGCCGCAGAGATTTATTATGCCAGTGGCAATGACACCACACACTATAGTGACTAGGTTTATACAAGACTAAAACACTGAATCATCATCCTTTCTTCTTTTTGACTCTCTCTTCATATGTGGAAGAGCGCACGGTAATGAAATTTCCTTTTTTATTCCTTTCCTTTTCCCATCCCGAGAAATTATCATCACATCATCATCATGCGTGTACCCTGCACAGACTCAATCTTTTAGTGACGATGATAATGGTAGTAGTGGCATCACAAAATGTGTTACAGTTTCACGCAACCTTGTAACGTCTGCAATAATGAGTGGAACAGTAAAATGTTATTTTTCTGTGCTTTACTCCCCCGCTGACTTTTCTATGTTCTCCTGCTTGCCTTGACTCACTGAAACATTTGATACATTACGGACTGTATTCTTTCCGCTGAGCATCCAGACATGGTGGAAAAAATGACGAAAAGACCAAACAATTTTCTCTCTGTTTTCTTTCGTTTTTAGGAGAGTATATGAAAACTATGAACAAGGAAACTCCTTATTACGGAGTTAATCCAATAAGTGAAATGGAATTTTTCTTGATGTGAGCTGATGTTCCTTGTCGCCTTCTATATGGCTTTACTTGACTACTGTTGATGGTTGACGCTTCGCAACCTCAGTGGAGACTGACAGGTCTCGGAAGGAAGAACTGAAAGAAAGCAAAAAATAGACATTTAACATTTGGATTCCTTTCGTATTTCTTGGTCGGATGTTGTTGACTAAAGAGGCGTTAATATGAAAGACAGCAGGAAGAGAACCCAATGTGTGCATACTGATGTTTACACCATTTTAGGAAAAAATATGACAATTCATGTACTTTTTTCAATGTAAAAGATGGAAAATTAATAATACGTTATTAGTATTGATAAGGGCATGTATTCCGCGTGAGATTTGATGTGCAGTCGGAATTTCCATACTAGAAAATAGGTTGAGTACAACGAACACAGATTACGACCCTTTTCCCAAACTACCTCCAAGACGGGAAAACATACAGCTAAGCCCATGGGGTCATACAAAAGTCTCCTCAAATGTCAACTTTACTCCACCCCTTGCTGGTGTTTTAATTGAAAAATTACAGAGAACCTAATTAAAATGAGCACGACATGGTAGCTTCATTACTATCATCATCATCATCGTCTTTGCCAAAGAAAGAGAAATGTGAGTTTCTTCGGTCGGTCCAACAACCAGCTGGATGACTTTGCCTATTCTTTAAGCCTGTTCACTCGGCTCTTGCATACCAAAATATATTACATTTTTTGTCTCTTCCAAAAGATTACTCTTTTTCATCCCCAACAATTTCATGGGTTTTGATATTCAACTCTGGTGAAGCTTTTTTAAAAGATGTATTCTCAAATGGAATGGAATGAAAAGTAGGCGAAAAAAGTGGAATGAATAGGCTTCCCAGGTTGCAAGCAGTAGATTAATATTCTTTTCTCATTCTTTTCTCGCTTTACACACACCCAGGGCAAGGAATGTTTAACTTTTTTGTTTCCGCTTACTACTTCCTGTTCTTTTTCTAAATGAAAGCTATGAAGACAACGCACGAATATGTAAACATCTCTTCACGTGATATTTGTCGAGTTTCCCGTGCTTATGTCGCAATGTCATCATCATCTAGAAGCTTTACTTTGCTCCCAAAAGACCCCAATGATTTTTTGTGCGATCACGCAACTTTTTCTTCGTAAACAGTAAACTTCACCCCAAATTGCAATAGCTGGCACATTTGAAGCGTACTCTCTTGTACAGTAGTCCCCGTGTTATTATGCACTCAGTAAAGACATCAAGCAGAGAAAGAAAATAGACGGTGGGTGATACTGCGATGCCTGGATATTATGAAAATGAATGAAGAAGCCGGAAAAATTACAGTTGGTTTCCTCGTCGCTTCTTGCATAATAGCTGTCTTGCTGATCGTCGTTGTTGGATGTAGAAATAGTAGACAAGTGAATGTCATAGTCATGATTCCATTTCACATTTTTTGCCTCTTGCTCTTCTTCTTTGTCTGACAGAAGAATGTGGGGGAGGGTAGGGGAGGCGTGTGCTGGTTATTGTTACTCCTGTCAAGCATTTTCTCAAGAAATAGAAGAGAGGCGGCATTTTTTCAAGTAAAATAATATTTTCTTAGAAAGAAAGTAGAAGTAAGAGAAAGCTTAATTTTAACTTTACAAACTATAGCATGCAAGTTTGGAAAATGCACATCACCATCTGCTTACAATCTTACTATGCTGTTATGTCTGTAGCTTTTCAGGTATAATATGACGTACGCACGCATGAGGAAATTGAGTATGGAATGTTTTACTTTCCCAGATTTTATTCTAGACTTGTCATAAAGTGAGCAAAGTTGAGGGTAAAGAAGATTCTCTGCAAAGACATTCCAAGAAGCGCAGTTTTGTTGAAAGAGAAAAGGATTTCAAGAAAATCCTGTTTCTTCGTATCAAACATTTTCCAGAGATATTAGCTGAAGATATTCTAAAACACAAGTGTACATAAGAGATGCTTCGTTACCCACGTGCCTTCCAGTTGGGTGGTCATACTTGTGGGCTGTGATTGTGAAAAAATACCTATTCCTTAATTCGAGCTCAATGAAATGGAAGAAAACAGTTTCCTTTTCGTCACAATTGTTTTAAATACATTTTGGCAGGGATTCTCAACGAATTAAAAATAGTTTTGCAATCGCAAGTTGAATTGGAGCGAACTAGAATGATAAAGCGTTCTGAGTCTAGCCAGTCGGTAGAAGGATAAAACTCGAGATCAGATTAGGTATGTTTCCTTACATCTAGTAATCGGCAGGCATGGTCAAGGGGGCACATAGAGATAATAGAAAATCAAACATGCGATTGTAGTTTTTCTAATGCACACGTTGGATGTTTTTCACGGATTAGAGTGTAGAACTAGTTACTTTTAACCCAACACAACGCGTTAAACCCATGAAATTTGTTTTATGGAAGTTCCATTTGAGTCACCAGCCATCTCAGTATCACTTGTTTTCACTAATTCGTTCTGGGGCCTAACACAAAAGTTTTCACTTTAACTTTACTTTTTACTTTATCCAATTTGACACCAAGTCCCTCATGCTCGTTCTGAATCTCTAATGCATCATTTTTTGTTCCTTGATAAGTCTACATGTATACATTCAGATATGATCCGTAAAAAAATGCCAATAGTACATATATTTGTCTTTCTCGACTTGGCTATGATGGAATAGCAAATACACTATCAAGCAATAAACTTGGTCCACCTTTTCCTACATGCAGCTCCTGTACAAAACATTATTGCAAGAGAGTACATAATCTGTGTGCTCAGATATTTTAAGTTGACCAGATATATAAAGCAGATATACCTATAATCATATAATGTTCTAAAAAGTATGTAGTGCTTTCAATCATGATAAAACAGTAGATTCCACTTCTTTCTTTGCGAGGTTTTAGTGAGAACTTTTTTTCGCTAATACAAAACCACTTTGAAATACTTGGATTTTGAAAGCTAAGAATTTCTTTTCTCGACTGCTCTTCTGCAATTGGTTTCATTTTTGAGTTGGAGAAGCAAAGAAAACTTGAAGAAAGAGCATGAACAGCTATGCCAAAGACGTAGTAGTGCCAGGCTTATAAAATTTAAACTACTTCTTCATGGGTTATCCTTTACTCCGAAACCGATCGTCGATTGTAAGTGTGTTGTTTGTGGTTTCGAGGATACAACAAATCAATGAGTTTTACCGTTAAAAGGTTTCAACAGTTTCATGCGAGTATGGTGGCCCGGTAGTAAAAAAGTAAGTCTGTTAAAAGTATACGAGAGAACATAAAAATTACTTTAAATCTGGAATTTCAAGCTAGAACTTTCAATGAGTTTTATGTCTCATGTATTATTTCAATGTTGCAATCTCATCATGCCTTTCCCATAAAGTATACTACACTACTTCTTTTGTATACTTATTTGCACTTTACATTATTTAGCCTAGCTCTAAACCGTAATTTAATTGTACCTCACTTTACCAGAATTTTTGAAGTATATCTTTTCACAATGGTCATAATGCAAATATGGTTTCCTATAATATTATATGATGGTACATTGCAATTTGTATGTGCATTTTCTCAGTTGTACAAAATCTCACAAGCCCTGAAGATAGAATCTTAACAACTCGTTCACTTCACACTAAAGTGGGTGCTTTCTTGCGTAAACAACAACTGGGATTTTCTCTTCTCTTTCCAGCTTCTTATTTTGGGGTTTTCACTGTGGTCTAGAATCTTTTCTTTTGAAATTTTGTTTAAATTTCATTGTACTATATTGCAAACACCACTACCCCTTGCACAAATGAAGAATTTATCATTTGATATTTTAAAACAGGCATATTGCTAAGGCGTAAGTAAGGATAATGGACACTTTATGCTATATCTTCATGCTTTAATTTGACTGAGCTCATTGAAGGAGAACATTGTTTTATACTTGTTTATGCTACTATACCAGCCAACAGTCCAGTTAAACCTACAAACCCCACGTATTCATATACATACACACATTCTTTAATAAAAGAGGAAAGCATAAAACGCACGCAACTTAGTGCCAAGAAAAATATACTCTTGGACAAAGTTGAATGAAAAGCAAAGAAAAGATTCCCAGACATTACATGAAACATTGATGGCACCATATATGCCAGACAGGAAAGTTGTCCCTTCTTGAAAAAGTAAATACCCATGATGACGACACGTTGCGTTTACAAATTTAATGTGCATGTAGACCAAAATAGCATCAAAGTACACCCGCTACACGCAGTCATTGCAATTTTTCGAGTGTAGATTTTTCTTTCTCTTTCTTGAGTGACTGAATGTCTACTACAACAACATTTCACTCACATGACGAAGAAAGCATCACAAATCCAGCAGAAAACAGTTTCTGTCAGTCCATCTACCACAACCCCTACGAAAACGTATGTACTTTTGAATACTACGTGTGTTCTAAGATATGAGGGCTTCGTGGTTTCAGGTACCTTTTATATGAATGCCAAAAGAAAAAAATTGCATGGATGAATAAGAATGTGTAAAGCGGAATGCTTTTGCAGAAGAGTGTAGAGAAAAGTGTCAAAAAACAAGAATTGTGTGGTTCCATAATATTTTTGCTATTTTTCTTCTTCCCTTGTCTCTTGTTTTCTTCCACTCACACACTTTCCTTCTTCTCAACCTACTGATGTCAACAAAATATCTAAAGAAAAGAAAGAAGTGAAAGCGGTGTAGTAGAGTGTGTGTATGTTAGGAAGTGAAAGTAAAGTGAAAAGTAGTACAAATACACTCTGTGGGCGAATAAACTGTAAAAACACTAAAAAGAAGCACAAAGCATGTGAGAAAACAACGGTGTAAAGAATCGCTCGCTGCTTCTTGGAATGCGTGATGATGTGATGATGTACATTGTCAAAACACACACCTACTCCATTTTCTCTGTGACAATACATATATATTATGCGCTTATATGGTTTGAGAAGCGGATATGGCCAGAAAAAACAGCATTTTTCCACCGAACAAAACCAGTTAAGAGAAAAAGTGACACTCAAGAACAATTTTTTATTTATTTATGTCCCCTTCTTTATTCCTGCTCTTCCAACACTTTTAGTTTTTCTCCTCTGTTGGATCTCCTCACAGTGGAAAAATCGGAGCCCCGGCGTGTGTGGTAGTGATCTCTGAGAAAAGCAGGAAGAGAGCAAGTGGATATGCGGACACCAGTGACAGATACATGCACACACATGAACCAGTTAGTTTCCTTTTTTCTTCTTTCGGACAGTGGAAGGACAAGGACAAAAGAAGTGAGAAATGATTATGATGTACATACAGAAATGACAAAAACTTACTATAAGAACGCGATATGTCCACTTTGCCTCCGTCTTCAGATAAACTTCATATCCGCTTTCTTTGCTCCGTCTCCGGTTTTAAAGCAGATGGGCGGTAGTGGCCAGACAGATCACTGTCCTTTCCGTACCTTTTTAGAGGAACTAGATGATTTTTTGCTGTCTTGTTTCTTGGTATAGACTGAATGTTTTACAAGTGGAGTCTGATGTTTGCAAAGTGAACAAGAAGAAGCACGGTGAACGCAGCTGACACTGAAAGGAAACTAACTTTTACTCTGAAAGGAAAGTGGTGAAAGCTCGTGCAATGTTAAAAAGTACATAAAAATGTGATGCGATATTGTGATGATTATGATTATGACCAGTGTAAAGGGGAGAACATCGATGTAGAATGATGATCACCTTAGAAAGAATGGTCGTTCTTTGTGAGTATTGAGATCTGCTATTTTGGAAAAAACTCTGCTGTTATATGTTTGGTGCAGATTTGGTGGACATGTGGGGGTACTTTCAAGTATCCAAACTCAATTGCATGAATGTGCAATATCTACAGCTGGCCTTTCATAGAACATAGCTTGAAAACTCATTTCTGTGTAGTAGTTTCGGTAGTGTTCACAAAAAATGTAAGAAAAAGGAAGTGTTGACAGCTCGAGCGGGGATAACGTCCAGTGATAATCACGGTTGATGATGAAGAATGACCAGCTACTTTTCACACTCTTCCTGTGACGATGATGACAGCAGAAGGCCTGCTGATTTTTTTTCGTCACCTTGCTTCTCTCTCGTCTAGCTTTAACTAACAAACTACAATTCTGTCAATTTACACGAGTGCATGTAAAGCACCACAGTGTTTTTTAGAGTTACAAGATTTTCTCTTTCTATTTTAATACTGGAAGCTGTATGGTAAATTGTCTAAGCAAATCAGTAACTTGTTAACTTAGTACACTGACATACTTACGTCTAATATCTTTACTTGAAAACTGGAAATGTTACTATTTGAATAAACAGCAACATGCATCATATAACACACACGTGTCACCAGTAGCAAGCAAAAAGGATATTGACTATTTACTGGTTTATATTTTCACAGCAAACTTTCACTTTAGCTGTTGTCCTTTCTGCTTGTTTTTAGAGTTTGACTTTTACTCAACGCGAAAATGCTATTTTTCTTTTGGCAAAAATCTCCAAAGATTTTCGTTCCATTTTCACTTGCTGTAAACTAGTTCACGTTTTCATACGGGAAAACTAAGTTTATTAGTTTTTATTGGTTTACCAACACACGCGATACAAAAAACACGAAGTGGTATACAGTCAAAGAGATGAGGTTAGTGTGTGCCTTCACAACAACCCTTACTAGTAAAGTACAAAGCCCAGTTGTTGCTGTAGTTTATGGGGAACTCAAGATTGTAATTTGTCTATGAAAATCAGAGACAGGCTCTTTAATGTAGTTTTCTATCCATTCGCCCCAACACACGTCTCTTGCATGTGCAGTGGATGCTTTGCTCAAGCTCTCCAGTCCGTTCATGCCAACGGCTCAGAGATCTAAGCTCAACTGAAGAAAGAGGGCGAAGTGAAAGCGTGTTTTATCAGGAAAACTACTATCAAGGCAGCCAGACGGGGAAGCGGGTACAAATCTAGTGTGAGTGCAGGTTTGAAGGTTTTCCTTAGCAAAGTTGATGCCTGTGTAAAAGCTTACCCTTTCCTATGAGAACAAGTTTTACAGTGTCTCTGTACCAACTGAGATTTCTTGTGCTGATGATGATGATGCCAATGAGACGCTTTAAGGCATTTGGTATGCTTATTATTGGAGTTACTACCACATCACCATCGCCACAGCCAAAAGAACCTGCAAAATATACAAGAAAAAAGAGAATATTGTGATAAAGAAAAATATGAACTGAAGAGTTGAGCTTTGTGTACATTGAGCTTTCTCTTTGTATCTATATTGGTGTGATAACATGGTTACAAAGAACTGAGTCTTCAGAGCTGACTGAATTGAAATGGAACATTGCACCCTGAGCAATACAGCATAGTGTTCTGGCAGGATGCGAATCTGTACCTATTTGAGTTTGGAAATACAGTATTATCGCAGAATAATGTAATACCAATACCTACCTTAAATAAGAAATTTATGATGACATGTTATTGTGTAGCCTCTTTCGTATAACCCTGCATTTAAAAAAGTCCATCCGGAGATAGCCCCACCAATGGTCCTTCAATATTGCATTCAATGGCATTAGAGAAATATAGCATTTAAATTGGTTAGGTATGAAAACGTATGTCACCAAATGTCACTTAATGCTTATATCATTTTTAAAAGAGCAAAAAGTTCTTCCACTACACGGTATTTGGTATCTTAAAAAAAGACTGGAAAATTTTATAACGCAAAAGTTTTAAATTTCATACACTGACATTTACTTAAAGTTCTTCTGAAAGCTTAATTTCATCCCCACGAGGCGAAACCTTTAAACCCCTTACTAACTAAAAGGAATTACAAATTGTCTTTAAACTGAATTTTTTATCGTTCCAGGAAGCTCCAAAAATGCTTGTTGTTTGACCTTCTGATCTTACGCGTCAATGCAAATAAAATATGACAAAATTATGCAATTGTTATAATCTAAATGTATTTGGAATTCGTTGTCATAAAAAAGACAGATCAACTTCCTTGAAACAATTCCAAATGTCAGGTCATGACATTTGTGATTAACATTAAAGACATCGTTGTTTTTTGCATTTATGATATAGTTTTATGTAGTATCTATGAGATCTTGATCTGTAGAATTTTCTTCACCGGTGAAACATCCTAACTTTGTACTTGTCAATATACAATGCTAGTAAAAGCACACAAACAGTGAACAATTAACCTATCCCTGTAGGAAAATTAGCCTTAAACCTTAAAAACTTAACTGTCTACTTTTTATAATAACAGTTTTTCGTGTTTCAGAAAAGTCTACTGTTTTCAAAATATTTTCTAGGAATTGCAGCCACAGCAAAATATCACACAAACATGGAACTTATTCTTTCATTAAATTTCATCCGAGGCAAGCAAAACTAGCTCACGCACAACGCACAACTTCAAGTCGCGAGGACAATGCTTTTAATACAACAAGCAGAAAAAATGAAAAGGGAAGCGGTGTGGTTGTAGGGGTCTGACTTGGTGTTTGGTGGTGGCACTGGCAAAAAGATAACCATGATTTAAGCCCATAAACTACAAGGAGAGGGAGGAGAAAAGCTGTTAGTTTGCTTTAAAAATACATAAAACGTTATTATGTGCATAATGCACAGAATTTTAAAAGTGAAAATAAATTATACCTAGAAAACGGAAGTTTTTCATGAGCGTCTGGTGGAATGCAGCAGTATTCATATCTTTACCATACATTGCATCAAAACTCTGAATTACTCTGAATGCGAATGGGTGGGTCACAGTCACAAACCAAGTACTTACTCTGATGCATTATTTTATTTTCTTGGCCCGCGATAAATAATAGGCTAAATGGTAATATGCGTGGCTTACCTCATAAGTGCATGAGGGTGAATGGTTGCATAAAAACAAGCAGAAAACTCTCTGTACAATTTTGTCACACAAAGTGTTTATGTACATGTCACAATAACTCACAAATGCTTCCTACTAAACTTTAGAGTCTTGCTGTGAAAGCAATATCAACAAACAATTGAATTATAATAGTACAAGCGCTAACTAACGAAAATATGCTGAATGCATGGACTTTCACGATAAATGACAAAAAGAGAAAGTTTAATTGAAAGTAAATGTGCAGGAAAATAGGGAGTAAACGTGAAGATGTATGCGTATTTTGTGGAATGTTTATGAATTCCGGAAGTGAAAATGTTTTCAAGTACTCTCATAAAAATCTGCATTTATCCGTGGAATATGGTACAGCCAGTTTACCGTTTACAATCATAGCGTATTTTCCTCGTTATATATGCGCATATTGTACATGCTGTCCTCGTTTTTAGCACTGCAGTAGTTACAAGGCTTGCATGTAGACCTAATTAATCTGGAAGACAAGTCATTCCAGAAGCTCTCCTTTTTTTTAGAAATCTTAAGACGATAAGACGAAGGAAGTTAGGCTTGACGCTTCCTTTGGCAGAGCTAAATACGATATTATGGTTATTATGGTACGATGAGCACAGAGATTGTGATTGGTGTCTGACTATGACTCTGTGGTTCTTGGTTGTTACTTTCCATTTCAACTCATTACCTGCAATTCTGCAGAAATGAGATAATAGCAGAAAGTAGATAAAAGATGGGCGGTTTATACATAATATCCGAAGCACATTGCATAGGTGAGTCATGGTTAGGTGAAGATAAAAACAGAAACGAGGTAGGATTCTGCCGACTAGAGAGTGGATAAAAATCTAGCTATTCAAATTCACATTATCATATTCTGGCGATGCCGTCATCACCACATCAGCAAGTACAACGGTGATGTGATGATCACGATTGTCATTGTGAAAACGCTGATATTGTAGAGGCAATAATAGAGATGGTAACAACAGCACTAAAGAAAATGACGATATGGTGGAATGATATCATCTAAAAACTTTACGGATGATAGAAACAGAGAAATGCTAGAACTGGTAGAAGTGCCACTGAAGAAAGAAGGTGATGGAGGAAAACTTTTCACTGGGAACGAGGAAAGAAACGGGCAAAATTGCCATTCTTTTTGGCACTAAACCTTCATATTTCATAAGGTTATGGCCTGCGGAAGGAAGCCAGCCGGTGTGCTATCTTCTTTAGAGTCATATACAATGAAACGGTATGAAGATGGGAGCTGCTGAGGACTGGAATTCGTAGGAAGTGCACACATCTCGATTTTCTACGTAAGTATGTAAGTACTTAAGGTAGATCACTTAGGTAGCAGAAGTAGCTTACTTGAGTACTCAAGCTGTACTGAAAAGATCTGTATTGTAATTTTAAAATTCTAGCAGTTTTTGTAACTTGAACGCGGTAGAATAAGTATTAACGCAACAAAAGTATTCATTAACATGGAGCATGAGGATTATGTCGTTGAAAGTCCCAAGAAAGAGAAAGTCCGAAGTTCGCGTGCTTCTCCGAGGAGAGAAGTGGTCATCGAAGACATTTATGTGGAAGAACCTGTATACGTAGATCCTTATTCTCCCGCCGAAGTCGTTGTTGTTGATGCAGGCCCCAGATTAGCCACTTTTCACGAGCAACATCGACGGAATCAAATAATGGTGTGGTCATGTTGCGGCTGTATTGCATTTTTTATTCTGATTGCTTTTGTGATTGCATTAGTTGCGGCACCCGCACGAGAAGATGCCGGATATCGTAGACGATATGTTGGTCCCTGTTGCTACCGACGCTTCTGTCGCTGGTGGCGTTGCTACGTTGAAAGATATTGTCCATGTCCGATTAGACCGCTATATGGCTGAGGAATAAAAGAATTTATTAAAATTAACAATAAATGGCAATTAACAAAAAATATTAAAATGTAAAAAATCAAAATTTTAAGCGCAACCCATTTGGCCCATAACTAATTTTTTTTGTAAAGTACGAGTTCCAATATCACCGAAATGCCGGTTATGCAAGTAGAGGAATATTATATCGAGCGCCATCCTGACTACGTAATTCGGACTAACGCCATACCACACAACGTGATTGTAGTTGCAGATGAATCAGCTCCAGGAGTTGTTGCCGTTGATCCTTACTCCAGCTCTCCGGCCGTTGCGGTTGTTAATGATCCATACGCTGAAGCTAGAGCCGCAGCTTGGCTCTGGACAATTTGCGTTTGTTTTTTGCTTGTTATCATCACAGTCATGTTGATAAGCGCCTTTGCTCCGTCAGGACAGAATCGTCACCCACAGCGCTCTCAAGTTCGAGTGCATGAAGCTTGCTGCTTGATGATTTACTGCAGAGGATGGGGACTTTTTAGAAGATGTTGGGACGTGAGAGAATGTCCGTGTTAGTAAACAGCAAAAATGGAACTCATCTACACAAATTAAAATCACTAATCAAAAACTACAATTGGAATTTTAAATTAAAAGCCATCGACATCAGAAATCAATAAAAATTACTGGCTTTTAACGATATTTCGGTAGATATAAAAGTCAAAAGTGCAATGAGATAATTTCCTTTGGTCGCACGATGCCCCATACTTGCATATGTCCGAGTTACAATCAATGTTGATTTTGTTTTCAGGCTTTAATATTTAAATTGTTTTATCATATTTGATCAAGTGTACAATTTAGTGTTGTATCTCTGCTCTGCTGCTGTCTGCACACCTGTACTGTCATTGTATAACCGTAAACTATTATGAGTACATAGTTATATCTATCTAATAGGTTTCATTTGGAGCTGTTGCATGTAAGAATGCAAAGTAAAAAGTAAATAGAAATGACAAATGTTAACCCTCACCCATTTCCTGATAAGGAACACAAAAATATAAACGTTGCTTTCCATTATATAATTCCGAACGTTATTTCACGTACAAAAGCAGTGACGACATCATTTCCAAAAGCGTTAAAAGCATCATACATACAACTTCCTCTGAGATCGGCATAGCATACATTCATACGATACCATTTACATTTTACATGCCTATTACCTTTTTACATTTTTCAATACCGTATATATAGATAAGTTTAATTGAACGGTTAAAATTTAGGAAATCTTATAATATTATAGTATTTGTTCCAGGAACTACTAGGATTATTTTTATTAACATTGAGTTTTACGTTTGTATTATGTGCACAACGGATTATCAATGACGAAGTTTTAAAAAGATTTTTGTGTAGAATAGTATTTATGGTTGCTGGATATAATATCTCAGCGAAATGTGGAAAACTACATACATAGTTTCATATTTTTGCTAATGCTAAAACATTTGCAATTTCAATCCTAATTTTCAATCTTAAGACTTTGTATTTTCCATATTATGCACCAACCGTTAATATTAACTAATGTTTAATCTGCAGAAAAGCATTTCAACGTTCCACATAAATACATAATTTAATGTTATCTATGATTCATAAATTGTGATTAAAGAGTTGGTGTGAAATATATGAAGTCATGATTAGAAATTGATGACATTTATGTTCATGACTAAGAACATCATGAAAATGATAAATCCACAACTGTTACAGGCATTGTTGGCACAGTATACCATAAGACTTCATTTGCAAACGCTTAATATATTGTACATTTAGTGAGTAGAAAGGCACAAAATGTTTTAAAATATAAACCACCATTCGATAATAGATAGGTATATACCTAAAACTAAAGCCCACAACCATTTCCTTCCACTTAACTAATATCATGGGTCATATAATGCCTACTTGTGGGTATATGAGTGATGATAACTATCAGAACGGTGATAAGACCGGGGTCGGGCTTATGAGCCATCATGTTTGGATATATGACAAACAGTAAACGGTTCAACGATGAACAATACTCTGCCTTCCAAACTCTACACTGATAGTGGTGATATTGAGGCGATGACTAATTTCCCAAAACCTCCATAGACGAATGAAATCAGCACTGCTTTCTTATCAGCGTTTGGGGTTAATCGCAATCAGCAAATAACACAAATATCCAAGGGAAAAGCTTATAATGCGTCCTACTTATTTTTTCGCGTCCCACCCTCAATCTGACTGTAACGTTGTGGTGATGTTGCTTTACATACGCCATATTGTTTCTGAAAATATTTAACTGTGCTTTGACAAATTCAAAATCAATACTTAGTGTTACGGGAATTGCTTAATAGCAAAGTTTTTCTACATCATGGCGTTTTCTCATCATGCAGCCACTTTTGTAAAGCTTTTGAAACTGGTAGGGCTAAGATAACACAAACATTCTACATAAAACCTAAAAAAATACAAAAATAAGCATTTTGAAATAAATCTGGAGAAATTGGAAGTTTTACAGTGATCTTTTATTGTTTGTCTGTAGCTTTTCAATATTGTGGTGCTGGTGCTCTACCGCAATGGAGACGAAGGATACTTCATGGGAGCTTCATACAATAAAAATCATGATGCAGAAGCATTAGCGTGTGGAGTTTTCATTGGATTTATGATTTACAACTTGGCTGCTCTACTTTCAACGTGTTTAGACAACCAATCGGTGAATCGATCAGTGACGGTAAGTTTAATTAAGTGATAATTTGTTTTAGTTTTGAAGTTTTTTAATCTTCATTATAATCTTAATTTTACTAGGAGTCACTGATGAATTTCGTTGGAGCCATTCTCTGGCTAACGACGGGTGCCGTTGTACTTCAGTTCTGGCTTCGATTCATTCCATCGAATCATTTTACGGAAACAAATCCTTCTGCTGCCGGAATAGCTATGGGAGTGTTGTCTGTAATCAACGCGGCTATCTATTTGGCGGATACCGGGTTGGCCTACACAAACTACAGGTCTCTGGTGGAATAATAGAAGACCTACAGAATAAATGTATCTAAATTTGTATAAGTAGCTTGGTTAAGTTTCATTTCTTGAATATAACTTTTGGTTATGCTTTCCTACCTATATTTTCATATAAATTCATATTAATATCATGGCTTGGTTTCTTCTCTTTTTAATAATTTAACAAAAAAGTTTGTATATAGACAGTTACTTATGAGTGATGTAATTTTGTTTCAGATACGAATCACAAAATCATAAAAGAGACTAGCCAGTGCACTGGTATTTAAAACTGAATTTGATTGATTCACCGTTCAACGAATAAATGTTCATACCTAGTTAATTTTATACATTATTTGAAATAAAACCGATTACTTCATATTTATGTTATGTAAGCCAATGATAACTTTGAAATAAAATATATATAAAACAAAAGCCAAATAGTTTAAAAAATTTATTGGATTAAATGTTTTCATCTTTTTACATACAAATGACGTGACTTAACACAACACGATTAAATGATAAATTGTTTTTACTGTACACATTTTAAAAACAAAAACATTTTGTTGTGACGTCTGACTAAATGAACATACAATTCTAAAACGACTGCATTAACAGTTGCATTTCTTTGCATATAGTCATGTAAGTTGCTGCAATTTTAAATCTATAAGATATTAAATAAATAATATTAAAACAAAATCACCAAAAGTATAAAAATAGTACACTCTGAAAAGTACAATACAATACTTTTACTATTCAAAATACTTTAGTAATATCATTTTACGGCAAGTATGATTAATATTGTGAGCAAAAATCTGAATTAATAATTACGTTTAAAGGCTGTCGGCAGACCGCTGGTAGTATGTTACTCTAAAGTTACTGGTTACTGGTAACAAACGTTGTATTAAAAGTATACATCAAATCAAAACTGGCAAGAAACTTTGAACTTTACAATTCACTCTTCACTTTGTTGCGGTCCGATGAGGACTCGTCATTATCATTAATATCATTTTCTAAAGCTCCAGGAAATAAGGCAGCTACTTTTTCCATTGAAGTTATAATGGAAAGTTCATCATAGTAATAGTACTTATATTGAGGATTTCCTTCTTCATTGATGATGTCCGACAAAAGCTCACCTTCTGGGTCTAAAAATTCAGCATATTTAATATCAAGTTACTTAATAGGAATGAAAATCTATTCATATTAGTAATTGCATAAGTATTGTCATTAACATACCGAAGAACAGAAGCCTTGGCACATAACCTCCATCAGGTTTGTAAGTGTCGCCTGGTGGCTCATCATCATCCATCGTGTTAACCATAACGAAACTTTTGCTTAACTTGGCAATTGCCTGTGAGCTACGAAACTTTGGCTTCAAAGCTGTAACATGAACATAAGATAAAAAAAATAGCAAAATTTAAAACGAAGGGAATAACTAATTGCATGTAATCTATATTAAAACACGAATATACTAACATTTGCAGGCACCACACCAACTCTTGTGAATAATCAGCATCAGCGGCTTATTTTCTCGTTTAGCCAGCGCCAGTCCATCATCTAATCTGTGCCAGTTGATATGTCCACCTAAACCATTGTCCAAGGTTGAAGACAGCCCTTCATCACTATCCACATCTGCCGCGACCACCAAAATTAGGGCAATGGCTGCAATGCCCAGTACCATTGCTGTAACCCCGAGCGTTGACATGTTCCGAAACATGATGTCTTCTTTTTCACCACTAAATCCGGTCACTGTTAAATAAATAATTAATCTTATATTAATTAATTAAAAACTGCACTTGGATTGGATACTAACCGCTTACTAAAAACTTATCAAATCAAATTTTCAAGCAAATTTCCAAGGCCGAAAGACAATCCATAAACTACGTGTAACTTTCTTATTGTCTACTTTACCGAATCCCGATTCAATCCCGAGTGGGCTCACACGCAAAACGCAACGCAACGACTCTTGCTCGCTTTAACTAACCAGATTTGTGCGAAGCTCTTAATAAGCTGTTAATCGCTTCAAATAAATTTGACTTTGACTGACACTCGGGGTTAATAACGGCACGATAGATGTACTTGAAAAGCCATGCAGCTAACTTTTGACAGCTCAATAACTTCCAACAAGACCACAGCTGAGCGGACAAGCGGTAGCGACTTTTTCATGAGAAAAACACAAACAAAAACAGCAAGAAAGTCGCATCATCGCATGTGCGCTTGCAGCGTATTTACCGAACTTGCTAGTTTGCCACATGACTTGTTTTTGTGAATCTGAAGGAACCTTTATAACAATAAGGATTTTTAAACCATTTAACATTTCAATCAGCACACAATCTTTAATGAATTCCTAGACATTAACTTGATCATTTTCTTTCGGTAGGACAAAATGGCTGCACCAACTTCTCGCCTAATGTTTCAAAAGATTAGTTTAATTAGTCAATGCACCTGTGCCAGACTGCTAAGGACGAGTACTGTGAGCAATGGGATTTTGAAGTACTCAATTCCTGCCAAAAGTCATAATAATAATGTACAGTCAAGTCAGCTTCGGTACCTGCACAAAACAGCTATCCAGCAGAACAATCCTAGTTATGAGCACGACGGCAAAACGACTGTGAACATTTTAAATGACGAAATTGGTGCGCCCTTAATGATTGACTCGTACACTCAAAATGGCTTCAAACTTAACAATGGAATTCAGGTGGTTGGACCGATGATCATATTTCCCAAGACTGTGTTGGGATGGGATGTTGGAGGACCTCAGGATATTACTCCAAATTCGCTTTCCCTGTTCTCGATTCTGGTACCCAAGCCGGATGTTCTGGTTATTGGGGTGGGGGATTCAGGATCCCAAATACCCCTTGAAACTATCAAGTTTTTGAAGAAAAATAAAATCAATATGGAAATACTGGCTACTGAGCATGCTTGCACAACATTTAACTTTTTAAGTGGGGAAGGAAGATGTGCTGTAGCTGTATTGCTTCCCCCGACAAGGATTGTATGGACTGGTTTTGATTTAGCTAATTCAAAAATGAAGAAAAAGAAACTGTATGAGGATGAAGATAGTGAGGGGGATAAGTCAGAATCTACACCTCCAAAGTCCTCAACACCTGGTAGTGCGTGATTTTCTATAAAGTATGAAGTTTAACGTATACTAGTAATTATTTGGAAAAGGTGAACAAGTAGACATGAAAATTGAGTCGATTTACTATTTTTATTAGTGTTTTCCAATCTGTAAAAATGAATCTTGTTCATTTTTTATCAAAAACTTAATGCGTATTAAAGTAAAATGTGAAAACTGAAAACCATTGCAAACTGATTGATTGAACATTATTGATACATCATTAATCAAAAATAATACCATAAATAGCACACTTAAAGCCGTATCAGCGTACAATCATTAGTTTTTGCACACG
Source organism: Entomobrya proxima (assembly GCA_029691765.1). Lineage (NCBI taxonomy): Eukaryota > Metazoa > Arthropoda > Collembola > Entomobryomorpha > Entomobryidae > Entomobrya > Entomobrya proxima. The sequence goes on from CM056169.1 coordinate 4,014,467, forward strand.
TTTACATACACTGGTTGGTTGAGTTTCAAAAAGGCTTTAGAATTAAAATCCGTTGATTCTTTCTATAATCAATCAATAACTATACCTTAACAAGTAGTATCATTAAGATCTATAACGCACCATAAAGTTATATAATATACTCTTAAACTGAACAAAACTTACAAAACAATGTAATACATTCAAAGTCTCATCTCTTTTAACCTTGATTTGTTTTGTTAACGAACATAGACGAAAACATTTGCTTACACTTTACACGATATTTTATTTCATTTTAATCCCTAATAGCGAGACAATATGCGATTCGAGTGTGAAAAGTGAAACATCTAGTTAATTTAGGTAGTTGCTTATGACCTATCGTTTCAGTTTTTAAACCTATCGGTTAGACCAATTAGTCGTTACTTTGGACGTTTGAAGTTGAGTAAGCTTTTGTTTACTTCCCGTCCTTATCCTTTGTGGGAAAATTTTTGGCTGCCTCGGAGAGATGCTGATGAAGCTCAAGCTTCTTACTTAGAACTTGATGCAAGGATGAATCCTCGGACTCAAGTTGCTTCATTAAGCGGTACAACGCTGCTGCTTCGCGGATTCGGCTGAACTCGACGCAAAACGTGAGAATCTCGATATATAATTCCTGTGAAAGTCAAACATGCTACCATTAGACTTAATTCTGGAGTGTCAATGTCACTTTTATATATTTTTGAAGAAAATTTAGAGTTTCTGACCTGGAAATCTATAATGCGATTCCTAATGAGGGACTGCAAGAAAACGCAAAGTAGACGTACCAATCGATTTTGCATGTACTTATCTTGAAAACTCTCGCAGGTTTTGATGCAATTTGAAATGTACAAATACAAAAATTCCTTGGGTAGTTCAACGGAGCTCGTTAATCTGCAGTCAAACATTATGAATTAATACGAATTAAAAACTACATAAAACTCAAGGCCAATCAAAATCACGTCACAAATTTATACAGGACTGGTAATACTTGTACTTAAAGTAGTAGTAGTTATACTAACCGATTGACGACTTCCATACTGTGGACAGACATATCCATGTTCACTAACATAGTAAAGTACTCATTCATATCGGCCGTTTCCATCAACTTCAGAATTACGTCAATAGCAATCATAGGATTGTTCTCGACCAAATCCGGCAGTCGTTGAGGAGTAATACCCATATGGCTGACGATTTTCGGATCTCTGGCAAGTTCATTCAGTAAGGTTTGTCGTTGTTGAAGGCTCAGTGCTTCCTTGAAGGCTTGATTAATCAACTGCAACGCTTCAGAAGCTTCACCTTTCAGTTCAAGACCCACCGAAGGGTCAATTATAGGAACGTGGAACGCTGGCTCCATTGGTAGCATCCACACAAGCTATTTCGACAAAGGTCAATGAAAATATCCAGTTAAATAAATAATGCATTAAAAGTATAAAGTGAATAAAAATGTCGTACCTCGTCTCGGGCAAAATGAAGTGGTGGAGCGAGCGTTATGAACTCAGGTCGATGTGTTAAGAATGACAGGGGAATATCATCAATATTTTCAGTCTCAAATAAACTTTTCAAGCAAGCCTTTTCAGTTTCGCTATCGATCTCACTATTCAAACAAAACATTAAAATTCAGCAATTTGTTTCTAAAGCCAAAACTCTTTCATTTCCAAAATGAACAGTATCCTAGCGCGTCCAAAAAGAATTCCACCATACTTCATGGAAAAATGAACAACTATATAGTATTTACTATACCTAGACTTCTCGCTAATATCCGTCACAAATCCAGGTACTCCTGACCTTTCCACTAAATTGAGGTTGGTTAGATGACGATTGTAAGTAGCTTCCAATTTTGCCAGATCCAAGGTAGGTGGATTTTTCTTTGCAGTATCGTTTGTGGATTTGATTAGAGCAGCAATAGGTTCTTTCCAAATCTATAATCAAACATTTAGTTCCAACAAGTATTATAAGTGCCAGATCATAAAAGAACAGATTGAGAAATAAATTTAAAGATTAAAGAGTTACTTCAGCCGACGGCTCCGCTGTCACAAATTGTCCTATTATAAGTTTTTCAACAAATGTTAGTCGTATAACCTCGGAACTTGAATTGGACTTTTTAGCGGTTCCAATAGGCGATTGAGAAGAAGAGCTTGCGTTGACCTACAGAAATAGAAAGGGCATAACTTTCAGAAACATGACACTTTATAACAAATATATATTACAGTATGTAACTCACCAGTAAAGTGTGAATAAAAATTACAAACGGATTATCCTCCAACGGTTTACCACTGTGTACCCTGAGCAGAGTACCAATAGTTGCAATTTTCTGTTGAGTCGTCTGGAAGAATTCCGGATTCTGCAGCAGCGTCACCATAAGTTGGCACGCTACAAAAGGATTGAATTGAAAGGTCAAGTCAACATTCAAATACACTGTCAAGTACTAATAGTCGTTAACTTTACCTCTGAAATAAAACGGAGCATCGCTTTCAAATTTCTTCAGAAACTTATCGTACAGCTCTTCCACAGAGTTTGAGTCAATGCCGTCAGCCTTGAAAATCCTAGGTAAAGAAATTAATGCAGTTTAATATTTAGTCAATCAATTTTATAATGGTTTTGGTTTTAAGGAAAACTTTCTTTTGCATAAAATTTAATATTCCTTCATACTGTAATAAACCTTGTGCCATTTCCCTTTCTCCTTCCATCTTTACTACTAAACTGTTCACCTGTTCCCCCGTTGAACAAACTATTACACTCTCTAAAATCAGAACTTTATATACCGGTCACAGGTCAGTCAAGTACCATAGACAAAGTAGAAGTAGACCTAATGCACTTCATCGTTTATCCACTTGACCTTGCAACTGCATTTTAATCAACAGCAGCACAACAACAAAAATTGGTCACTGTCAAATTTTAAACCGGAAGTTATCTGACAGATTAAATCACACACAGGTGAACTGCTCTCTTAAAAGAGAGCCAACCAACCAATTACCTTTCAACCAAACAATTAAATTGACGGTTTAATAAATCATTTCACACTCATTTTTGGTGTAAGCACATCAATTAAAATAAAAAACTAAGCTAGTCAGTACCCGACTGAGTTCCGGAAGTGGAAAGATAAGCCTCAGCTTTCACACTACTAAAGATAACGTGGATTTTACCTGTGAGCTGGCTCAATTCAGAATGCCCCAACTTGTATTCTCAAAGCATTCGGGAACACAGAAAGACCGAAATTAGTTGCAAGGGCCGGAGTACGAAAGTAGCAATCAGCTTTTGAAAAAGTCAAGCAAGTGGCAAAGCTGCTAGTGGTCAACTGAGCACGGACGGACACCCAAACAAACTATCTTCTTAAAGCAAGCTAGCCAGAATGGCAGCTGGAGTAAGAAGAACACTGGAACAGATTGCATTGCATGATGCGGCCTGCACCAAAACTTGGTACGTAACAACCGTAAGGGAACGTACGCACAAGACAAGGCTTACAATTTTAGAAGGAGTTTGGTGCTGTAATCCGATTTCAAAGGGAGCACCGTGCTGGCTGAATGCTTTGCTTGAATTTTAGTGGTGTACTTGCATTGAGCGTATACCTTCTCTTGTTCTACCTGAAAAGACGGCTGCTTTTCTGTTTATTTGGCTGCATTTAAAAGACAAAAAAGTACACACAAAGGCATTTAATTGCTGTTGGGGTTTTGGTGCGTTTGAAACGGGAAATTTGGGAGTTTGGCAAAAGTTAAAGTTGTCATTTAAAAGCGTTGGTGGACCTAATCCAAGGGATTAGGCAGGCACGACATTTTGTACTGGGGTAAAGTTTTGGCGTTGATTAAAGTGGCCTTAAGTGACAAGAGTGAATGAACAGGATTGAAAGGGTTTTTGGAGGTTTTTAACTGTTACCGTTAAAGTATCTTGGCCACATGATGGAGTTACAACAACTTCAGCATGTGCAGTTGCGGTGGACGGACCATCGCTCGTCCACCTGGTCCGAGTTGGAGGGATTGCTCAGGAATGAAAACTTGGTTGACATTACGCTGGCGGCGGAGGGACGGTTTCTGAAGGCGCACAGGGTCGTGCTCTCGGTTTGCAGTCCGTACTTTCAGGTGAGTGGTTGCTAGAAGATTGGTAAAGTACATGGCTTGTTTTAGTAGTGGTTTTGATTGTATTTTGATTAACTGGTTTACAGGAACTCTTAAGCGCTCCACATAAAGACAAGGAACCCATTATCTTTCTGACGAATGTTACGTACACCCAACTGGAAGCTGTGCTGAAGTACATGTATAAAGGAGAAGTTCAGCTGCCTCAGCGGGATTTAATGTCGTTCATTCATGTTGCAAAGGCTTTGAAAATTCGTGGACTCTCTGATCTTTCTCCCAACGAACAGGAACAAAATATGCAATCTAATGATTATCACGACAATGGCAGATCTGATTGTGGACGGCAAGACAGTATGGGTCATCCTCATGGCCAGCAGCAAGTTAATGGACCACCCAGAAGGATGGAGCCCAATAATTCTAGAGTTCAACCTCCCGTACAAACACCAATGAACACTGCCGCTGATGGTATGCTTCAGAGATTAACACTAAAAGCATTAGAACACTTGACAACTGCATATTAAAATTATCAGAAGCATTCAGTAAAATTGTATATCTGTATATCATTTTTCTATTAAGTTGGAATGGGAATGCAAAATCAGCCCAGTATTTCTCCCGTGAGCGTATTTTCTTCAACAAGTACTTTACAAAAGGCGGCAGACCAAAGTACTGACGATATTTTTGCATCATTTCATCACGCTGATGCTGCCGTTAATTTTGCATCGGCAGTAGAAGCAAGCTTACCGTCAACCTCAGCAGTAACAAACCACCTTCAGGCTGTTACATCATCGGCGACATTTATTCACTCATCAGGGTCACCAGATTTAATGAATGCTGATCAAGCAAATCAGTTCCAAATATCACAGTTTGAAATCATGTCATCAGGGAAAAGGGATCCAGGTCAAGATGGTCAACATGAAGACGAAATGATGATATTACCAAACGTGGCTGAAAATGGTAAGCTTTTCCGCTTTTCGGAAGAACATAATTAACCATCATGATGGTTTTGAAAGGCAATGCTGATTTGAACACTTTTTTCAATGAATTGTAGATCCCATAGCGCATAGTAGTAATCGACAAAACGGACCTGCAGTTGGACGAATTAATAATCGTAAGGAAATTTCAGCCACATAATATCTATATTAAGTCGATTTCTTCAGATTTTTATGAACTTAAACTTACCAATACTTTAAACAATTCTACAGCTAAAGAACGTAAAACACAGAAGGCAAAGCGATTTATTCACGTACCTGATGGTTCTGTCAACTGTCGATCAGATGCAGATGGAGTTTACGAATGCCCCAAATGTTTCAGACGATACCGACATATGGCTTCATGTCAAAGACATATCAAACTCGAATGTGGAAAAGCACCCCAATTTCAGTGTATGAACTGTGGCAAGAAATTCAAATTCAGATTTAGGCTTGCAAATCATTATCGTATTTGTAAGCGAATGAATAATTACAACGGAGGTGTGGATAAATTTGAATCTGGAAACGTGTCTGCAGCAGCGTCATCGGCTACTTGAAACGGTCTGTATGAATTGCCTAGTTTAATCTTTTGTTGATTTATTTTTAAATATCCATTTATTGTCTTCAACCAGTCCAATAATGTATTGGTATACTTTCAATTAATATATATTTTAGCCAACCAAAATATTTTTTATTTAGGTTTTATTAGATTAGATTAGTAATTACATATTGGAAATAGTATTACGTTTTGCAAACTGTGAATAGCATTCTGGCTATGTAAATAATATTAGGTATATTAGGTTCATATATCAAATTTGCCTTGAACTTTTTTAACAGTATAAATGTGGATGTAACTTTTTAGCAGTTGTATTTATGACAATAGGTATACTGTAGTGGTAATGCTGTGAAGGTGTGGATGTTTATAGATTAGTAGACCTCGAAGTTATTTTCGGTATTTATGGATAAGAATGAAATAATGTTTAACACTAAATAAACGCGCAATAATGAATGAGCGATGTGGAAATGCAGTTCGACATGTAAAGAACATAAAGAATCACTTGAGTCTTACTCCTGAATTAGCATTTTTTATTTCGATGTGTCATACGTTTGTTGGAGTTCAGTGTACAAATGAATACGTTCCTAGTTATAAAAAATTAGATTTTAATTGAATGAAACATTGTGTAAATTATGTAAAAATTATTATTCTTATAGTATGAAGTAAATGTAACCGTATCTAAACCACAAGGTTAGACATAGTGTTGTCATAAGATAACCAAAACAAACCTACCAATTTGTATAAGATGCATTTATCTATCCAAATACTTAAAAATATAGAGAACCTTATTTTCACTTTAACGTCTTTTTGATCTGATTGTAAAATAGAATTGACTCATCGTGACACAATAAAGTGATATTATTTTGTTGTATTGCTTTCGGAAATGAAGTTTAGTTTCCAAGAATTGTCTGGATGGAAATTTTGTACAAACCCAAGACATTTTACTTGCATGCAAATATTCTGACACTGAAGATCATTTTAGGAGGATTGACCTGTAGGGAATACATTTACATATTTACACAATTTTTAAGTTGATGGTAAATTGTTCTAAGAGGAAAATTATCGGGTGGAATGGTATAGCCTATGGCATGTCTATATATGTGACTACAATTTCGCATAACAAGTAGATTCGCCAAATAAACATATATATATTGACATTTTTGCACAGGAGAATATCTACATGCTTGGAATCTGGTGCATTGATCCTGTAAATTTTTTTACATTTAAACCGGGGAAAACCAACTATCTTGAAAACAATAAGAAGTAAAATCGCATTTGTTATTTATACCTCTGGCTTATTTCAGATATACTTAAGCTTTTAGGGTTTAAGGGATATAATGAAGTAGGATTACGAGAATTCGTCACACAAATAAAATGACAGATATTTCCAAATCATATTTATTACTATAACTTATAAATGTCTATGCTTTGCTCCAGGCATTCCAGTTTTTGCTTCAATTCTATAAATACGTCCTGCAAAAACACTGCGATCCAAAAATAAAACCGGTTTATGCTACCTGTCCGGTGAAGTAACGACTTGCATGGACGGTCGCACGCTGATACAATGGGTAAAAATAAATTTGTTTGTTCAATTTCCAGTAATCTCCAAATAAATCCAGTTTATCTATAACCTACTAAAAACTTTGGTGTATTTATGGACGGCACATGCAGTTTTCAAGATCATATTTTATCAGGGCATTAAAAGTAGCAATTGTCATAATTTCAAACGCCGAAGTGATTAAGCTGTGACTATTTTTAGATGTATTGTTGCATAATCAAGTCTTTGTACTTTACATTTACAGCGAATTTTAAAGGAAAAAGGCTGTCAGAGTGCATAATAGCATTAATAAATGTAGTAAATCATACAGTGATTGCACATATTCTCTAGGCGCAAAAAATAGTAAGTGTATAATAAGATAACATGTAGCTAGTTTCTTTCTTGACAGCAAGTAGCTTTTAAAATTACCTAAGCTGTCACTTCTGTCATGGTATGTTTGTCAGCAATGTGCGATTATCTTGCGACAGTGACTATGTAAAACATTATATTGCAGGCAGACTTGCAGAAATCTTGTTTTCATAATTCATTGTCATATATCTTAGGGGTATTGATTCCTTTTCCTCCTTCTCATCCAGAGGATATATGAACACTGAACTCGGCTGAAGTCCAGAGACCTCTTTCAGTTACACAGTAGTCCGCTATAAAAACTTTTAAGAACAATTTCCTATACATTTTAACAAACATTTTTGGCCTAAGATTGTTTTTATGGTTTATCGATGAAACGTTCGTTATCTTTGCATTCGATGGTTGGATTTATATACATGAAATGACGTCTTTGTTGGAAGGAGCCGGGTTCGAATTCATGGAATTACGGCTACGCGTACGCACGCACGGCAATAGTTATTTGGCAGTTTTAAATTAATAGTCTCTCATATAATTCATGTCTCGCCTAAATAGCGATTATAGTTAAGCCTCGGTTTATTTTTAATTTTACTACCAGATATGAATGAGGGCAAATCATTCTGTTCCTGTTAACTCTACTAGAATTAAGAATTACACCTAACTGGCATTCCATTCCCAAAGCATTGACATTGACATTAAAGCTGCGGGTGTAAGTAAAATACTGATCTGTTGGTACTAACACAGTTTAGTAGTACTAACGAACACACGCGGATATATTTAATGGTAATATTGGCTGTAGGTCATTCCAAGGTTTGTTTGATGTCATCTCAATGTCACCAAAAATTCCAAGATAATCGGTTTTGTAAAAAAATGTTAATAAAACCAAACTTTAAAACTTAATCTTAATACGTAAAAAGCCATAAGTGAAGTTAAAAACGTATGTATATTTTGATAATTTTGAAAAAATGCCACATTAAGAGATAACATTCCAAATTATTTTATTTAACAATTAAATAGAAGGACAGGAAAGCCACAATAGTAAAGTAAAATTAGTCGTTAAGTCTAATATTACATGTAAAATTGGTTTTTAATTGCGCAGTTAATCCATACAATAGATAAAATATAATATCGCATTTTCCCTTAGCAAACAGTATGATTTCACTGATGATGCATGGTGTAGTTCGGTTTGGATACTCGTAACTCCAGTAATTCGGTTTGAAGCTCACGAACTGAGCATGCAACTTATTCATGGCCAAGCAAGGCTATTCACCTATTCGTGACAGTAATTGTCTGAGGACTGGATTGGATACTAACTACGATTTAATTGCACTGGCATAATGTTACCAAGCTATAATATATACTTTTAAAAATTTTAATTTGTAGCAAAAGGATCCGTCTACTAAGTCCATTTCCCATAAAAAAGCCGCCCTAATATGATTCGCGATTTATTGACGCATGATTTTCATACTAAATTAATTTTAAAATCGATATCAAGATGATCTATCGTTCCTTGTCAAAAAGTTGGTTCTTGACACTACAGATATTCATATAGGACCACACATGTTAGCATAAATTCATCCAGACATGTCATCTTTCTTGTATCAATGTTACATTTAAATTACTGCAAAAGTAGCAAGGTCAGTAAAATAGATAGGCTTGTCGGTGTAAGAAGGGAAGAAGTGCTCAATGCTCAATGTACTCAGCAGCAACTGTGGACAAGCTTGAGTATAAAATTGGCATCTGTGAATCGTGAAGTCAATTGGAACTGACAATGTTAAGATTTGCATGCACAGCTATACAACACTTGCCCAAAAGTTGGGTGTTTCTGTAGTGTGCTAAGTGTGCTTGATTGTCCCTTGGCTCACGTTATTGTCAATTAGTGCCAAAATGGGAATGTGCACATCCTTGGCTTTAAACTCGTTTTGAAACCGAGTTAAGGTGATTCAATTTCCACGTAGCGAGCATTTACTAAGACAAATAATTCTTGTTCTAAATTTGAATCTAGTAAAAGATGTTTTTCATCACACAATCACAGGCCATTTAGTTTATGTTACTCTCTGTTTTCTTTTGGCGGTTTTGCCGTTTTGTGCCTGAAGGCATTATGGTTTCTTCGAGTCGAGTTCAATTACGAATTTACTACTACTACCAATGTATAATATGTACCATCACAAGGATATGACCTATGAATAACCCCCTTTGGCAAAACGCTAACCAGATAAACAAAGAGGATGTGCATCTTTATACAAGAATGACGCATTTCTACTTAATTAATTTAAAATGCTTTATTTTCCACATTATCCACATCTCTTCCCTTCAAATCCTTTCAAATCAAACTCCTTTCAGAGCTGCGTTCTTTGAGTCACTCAAATTGAGTGGAAAAATCGTGTTTCGTAATTTCACAGTGTATGTCTCTAAAACAGGCTTTCCCATATGCCTAGGCCAATGCACACTTACCTTTCTCAATACTTAAATTAAGCATGCATTTTCATTTCTAGTCCTTGTCCCATGTTGCATCGCACAACTGCATCTTTAATCATTCGCAATACAAATGCAATGCAATTGTTTTGTTTTCAATTGTTACATCTATTTATATTGTCAAACATGTACTCAAGACTTGAGTCTCAAGTGACGAATACGAATTTGCAAGCCCCTTTCTCTTCATGGCTCTCAGGTACTCGTACGATATTGCATGATGCATTGCAATTTTAAACAGGAATATAATATTGCAACGGCATGTTTTTTATTTAATTGATAGGTATATATACAAGTGCAAATAGTATGAACTCACATTCTAACGGAATAATCAATGAGTTGTTAGTATAAAAAATGCGACAACTTGTCGCATTGTCTAATTGAGCACTTTGCAAGATCTGTTACCATCTACCTTCAGTTAAAGTGTATTACAAAACACTGCGAAGAGCAATTTTTATTTCTCTCATTTAGTGCTGCCAAACTAATAATAATTTGATGTAATAGCAAATAATGGAGGAAAAACGGTAATCATAATATAACAAATCAATCCAAATATTTAATTTTGTCATTACAGCGATGCTGTGATGAAGTATCATTAGTTGTAATACGTTTGTAAGATATTTTGTACGTTGCGTTCCTTGATTTTGTCAAAAGAATGACAGCAATTAGGTTGTAAGTAAAAAGTTGCAAGAAAAATCACAACAATACGAACTTTCCACTTAGGTTAGTGTAGCAGAAGCCAAAACAGCTTTGTATGACCCTGCATGGTTGCAATGCAATGTAAGCTTATTGACGTAGGATAAAAACTTGAATTGGTAGCAAAAACATAGTTTTGATCAAATAGACACTTTGCAAACTTTGCTTTAAAGGTAGCAATATCCCAGAATTTGCGTGATTTTAAAAAGAAAATCAAATAAGGTCAACCAAAGTAGAATTAAAATCATTTCAAGTAAAATCAGCCATGATATACGATACATGTTACACGAATCTGCCATTTTCTGTAGCAATTAATATTAGTACCTAATAGCAAATCGGTAAAAATGAATAGCAAAAATATGTACGCATAATGTTTGTAAGCTTATGTGCTTGTATATTCGAAATTAGAAGCAAGGAGTAATTTTCTCATGTGACTTGTTTTTCAAACGCAAAGTAACTTAATAAAATTAAAGCATAATGTATGCCAAGAAACGTGGTTCTATCAACGGAACATTAACTGCAAAACAATTATGTTGTATGTATTGCATTTTCCCGTACGGGTTAGCATGCAAGTTTGCAATTAAAATGTACATAAATAACTTGTCTCACGATTTTCCAAATTAAATACAATCAAAAAGTTGTTTATTTTATAGAAAAGGTGCATTTTCTTCTTTCCACATTGAAACCTGGCTTTCAGTAGTAGTAAATTAGAAGACAAAGTTTTAATCTCTTTTACCTTGAAATTTCAGTAAATAGCAACATGCTTCCAATCATAAATACTATCAAATTATCAAATAATATTCAAATCAACAATAGAAGTTCAAACTATTGCTTAAATATGTAAAACAAATGTTCATTGTGTCTCGCCTCGTCAGTGAAATTTTTAACAATGTACGAAAAACAAATGAGACGGTTACAATACTTCTCTGTTTTATAGATTAGCCATATTAGCCATATTACGGGAAACAGGTAAAAATGTTTGTTGGAGTAGGCAGTTTTTATTTAATCTTTCCAGTTTAGTCAATGTCATGTACACTTGTATAAATATCTATCCGTTGTTTTCATGATCGAGAAGAAATTCATTCTCTGGTTTTGACAACAGGTCGTTGTACATTGGTCGTATCAACTCCACGTGTGCGTGTGACAAGCAAATTGTTCTTTTGTACATGGTTTTGGAAGCTCTCATGAATTTGCGTCACAAATCGTAGTTGATTTGAAGCTGTCACTTCATTCGTATCAGTCTCATCGGATTCCTTCCATCAGCACTTCCATTTCCACCCCAGAGAAAGATGCCATAATAATGGTATGTTTAGGTTAGTTTTGAAATAATGGAAATGTACATTATCTAAACTTAGCTAGATATAATACGTCACGTTTAAGGTAAAAAATTTGAAGCCACTTGCATGGGCTTTTTGATAGAAACTTTGCGTTTAAATCTCGATTTGGGTTTTTGATGTGCTAAAGAATTAAAATCAATTCGCCCTGCTGGAAAATCCAACTTTTACAAGCGATTCAGCCTATGCATAAGTAGACATCAGTAAAACAACACATACCTAATACCATGTTTTGAGATTCTGCAATTTGACATAAGTCATTAAACGCCAAAATTTATGTAAAAATCTAGAACAGAACGAGTTCATATAAATCAACTCATGGATCTTAACTTCCAGCAGTGAGGAATATCCTCCTCCTCTGGCAAACCCGTTGCGATGAATATGAGTCATCATTATCATTTCTTATTATGTGACACTCTAAAACTTGCCCTTGCCCACTAAAACTCTTTTACCGAGTAAGCTCTTGTAGCGCAAAGACTTAAAAACGTGATTTTTACGAGATTTATAGAAGCTGGTTTTTACTTGTTATGGATTGTGGGGGTTTCGTCAATGATTTTGAGGTAGGTTAAAGGTAGTACATCAACACTAGTGAAACATCAATATTATCTTCTTTTTTTATTGAGTTACACAAAAATCCCCATGAACCTGCCCTTGAATTACCACCGTCATCTTTTCACGATTATCAATGAATCTTGTCCCGTTTCTCACTTACCAACCTGTAGTCGAGTCTTTTCAATATGCATGAATCGTTCATTATAACGAAACATCATACAGAAACTTGCAACAGGTTTTAACTACAAAATGACGTTACTTACTTGGAATGAATAATAATAATCCATCTAAAACAAGTGCATAATATTGAAATAGCAACTACAACAAGAAGACTTGTAGCACTAGTGCAGGCTAGTGGTAGTCTTATCCTAATCTTATCCGATGAAGTGCTCCAGACAACATAAGGCTTCTCTAATTAAGACCGGGTGACATAAACATACAGAAATCCAGTATAAAGTAAAACTGACAATCTGACAAACATATTTTAATATGTATAACGAAAACAAATTTTGCGAAATATACCTAAAACACGATGTTAGCAAGAAACAAAACAACAAGTAGCATGTACTTAAACATATTCTATACTTATCCTAAAACCAGTTAAGTTGCAAAAAATTGCAATGCGATTTACATGCAGAATACTACCTGAACCTAACAGAAGTGCTAGAGGTGCAAATCATGAGCACGCAGGCGTTGTATGGAGTAAACATTTTTGCTTGCTGATTTTAGTACTATGCACCTGCAAAAATGATCATTGAAATTGATTACAAACTGAATGAACGTTACAGCAAGTGGAAGCTTCACCTACTCATCATCAAACCATCATTCTAATGTGTAGCGTCTTCCTACTGCGCTGTTTCCATTTTGATCTGCCGCTACTACTACTCATGCGCCATTGCAAAAGCATTAAATTTTATGCAAAATAAGCCCATATCTTCCCCAATCTTTTTACGCAAAAATAGACTAGGATTTTGAGAGGATCTTAATAAAAAACGCGTAAAGTCTGTGCGCATAATAAATTTCGAGCATTATCTTCGTCATTGTGTGGCATGTGCAGTCAGAGAATTTTATTTCTGTCTGAATACTGAAACTAAAGTAGTACCAAAAAAAGTGAAATTATAGACAGTTATCCATCACCACGAGGATTGATTGCATTTTTAGTGCTCTTTTTTAGCTATTACATAAAAGCTCACGTTATTCGTATGCCTTTCTCAACATCAGTGGTGGCTTATCAGTATTCAACATAAATCATACGTATTAGCCACTTCACTTTCCCATACTCAAAGTTCGTGTGTCGTGAACAAAAAAGAAGCAATCACGGTCGAGTCGGAGTCGAATGATGCAGTTGTAGCTGTACTACAGTAATATTTGCAGCAACCACCCAAACGAATCATGATCCTCATCATCGGATACAAATAGGACGTAATCAATATAATTTTGCCAGTCGCGGTTTGGTGCACGACACAGAAAAAGCTGTCTTTGCTTTCATGGGAAAGACAACAAAGGAAGCAACAGAGGAATTCTTACTATACAAGCGAGACAACGCTTGTTTGTAGAAACAAAGAAAATCAGTATTCAAAAATCTTTATTCTTTTTGATTCATCGTCCGCATTCATCATTACTATTCAGAACGTCAGCAGATTTAATAAGATTCCAGACGCAATACCCGTATTATTGAAAGTCAATGATTGATACTGTCATCAGAGTGATCAGACTAGTATTTTTTCTTCATTTTACCCATTTTACATACAAAGTCATCATAACAAGTTATCAATCAAGTGTCCGTCATTCCACCTTGAATTTATTTTCAAAAACTTACCTTCCCTTACATGCGAATTATCACGTTAGGCGCATGCATAAAAACGCGTGCTGTATGTGTGAATTGTGCTCACTGTTTCAAATGACTGATAACTAAACATACCTGGAATATTCTCCAGCAACAGCAAGTCGGTCAAGGTGACTGTGATGAAAAATTGACTGGAAATCTACAAAAGTGTCTTTTATCACCTATCATTATTCAGATTATCAAATTGCCCAACAAATAACTGCCAATCCTACGCAACTCCACGCTGACTTTTCAACATTTCTCCATTGATTGAGTGTGATCACGCGAATATTTCAAGGTAGCTTACCTATTTTTTACGATTATCTTCTGAAACCGATTTTATCTAGTTTAATATTGGTTTTGCATTATGACAATTATTATTTGGTACGGGAAGAAGTACCTATGTGCGGAAATGCCGGTTAAGTATGTAAACAGATTCATTGTCCATAGACAAGTTGGCTGCTGGATTTGCTATGCTAATGGTGCATGAAGCTGTTGCATAATACGCAATCACTTTTTGTTTTTAGGTTTTTCCTGAAGCTAAGCGCATCGCATACCAGAAGACATTGTACATTGACTCACAACGACCCTCAAAGTGTTTATTGTTATGAGTTCTCATCTCACGAATTCCCTTGACTTCCCCTAATCTGCTCTGGACATTGAACCGGCTACAGATATTCATTCACTTTCATGCTGACTGGTTGCGTGTTTTTTTGCTGACAAATAACTGAAGTCAAGATAACGCAGTCAATACCGCAGATTATTGCTTACATGATCTTATCGCGGTAGATGGTGTCGTTTTGGCAGTTTTACCAGAGCACAAGTGGAAATTACTGGAAAAATGTGGATGCGGGGTATGCTTCTTGAAATTTTGGAACAAGGTTTAAGGGCTTGCGTGGCAAACACCACTGCATCTGTCGTTGAATGCTGCAGAAATCCAATTATCAAGTAAAAAGCATTGTCAGCAAAACAAGAAACAAGTACCTGAACTTTACCTTGGAAGTAGATAAAAGCAAGCATTTTCCAAAAGCTTTGACACTAGAAATTCATGAACCTTTGGTGTGAGTAGAGACAAAAAGTCTGTGGGCGAGTAGCAATAAATGAACATAGTCAAAAGTCAATTTAGTCAAAATCCTTTGTTGTTTTTAGGTTTAAAAAAACAATTAATTTGTTATCAAGTTATCATCAACATTCAACGTTTGAAACTTTATTGCTGTGATAAGTGATTTATTGATAGTAAATGTGATATATATACAACTTTGTTGGGAACAAGCACGTAATTTAGAAAATTAGCTTACCGGATCATCATTCTAATTTTATCGTCCTCATCAAAATGAAGACTGAGTTAATCCATTCATTCAGCTCGTCAAGCCTGACAGGCTTGTCAAGGTCTCCGTCATTGTCAACCATAGGTCAAAATGATGCAACTCCTAACAATGGCTTGGTTGGGGCGAATGGAGGCATGGTGAAAGATGAGAAGTCTAGTTGGAGGTACAGAATACAGTCTGAGGGGGATTACGACTTGGAAAATGACGAGGACCAGGGATGCTTCAAGACTTGGGCCAAAGGGGCTTTCACCAAGAAGAATGTTTCAAGAAAGTTTCCGATTTTAGAATGGCTGCCAAAATACACCGTGGCAAAAGCTATAAGCGATTTTATTGCCGGTCTCACGGTAGGGTTAACACTTATCCCTCAAGGATTGGCTATGGCGGCCGTGGCGCAGCTTCCACCTCAGGTTAGTAATGTTTTTCAAAGTCAAAAAAAGAGAAAATTTGTTCTTGGTAATACGTGGAAAATCATGACTCATAGTTTCAAATAGTATATCCACATTAGTTTGTAAATTAAGTTAGCATTCAGTACGCAACTGTAAAATGCTATTGCAGTATTGCATACATATTATAATGAATATTTTCTACTTGTCCTCTCTCTCCCAGTATTTGGTATATCTACAGGGTTTGTCTACATTCCTTAATCAAAAGCGGTTACGGTGGGCTAAAAGTTCTAATTCCGTCACTTTATTTATTGAAATCTTTTAAATGACATAACATAAAATTATTTTAATTTTGTAATAATTTTTAACGAGAAACGTTTGGTTTACAAGCTAAAAAACGTTAAGTTGTTACTTACTACAGTATGGGGTAACGCAAGAAATACCAGATTTCTCAGATTTATATATTCTTTCTCTTCTTCTCCTTTTGCTAAGGCTTCCAAAGCACCGAAAGTGCTCGTACTTTTAGAACATTTACGTTTTCTTTCTTTGTATTGAGATTTGAGATACTATAAATATTTTGTTTTGCCAATTCATTTTTACATAAAGTTTCTGCTGCATAAATCAGTCGATGGTTTGTTTAATGGATGTAGCTATCTATACATTGTAGCTACTATAATATTAATTCATGCTTTAAGTAATTTATGTTTTTGAAATTCATTATTTTGCAGATAGGACTTTACAGCGCGTTCGTCGGGTGCTTCATTTATGTTTTTGTCGGGTATGTTTTTAATTTTTCATTCATTAATGCGTTAATTAATAATTGTAGGACACAAAATGATTTAATTTTTAACGCACCATGAAAAGATTATGTTATTTTGCACTCGGTAAATCAGTTCAAAATGCTGGAAGCACAAAATACAAAATAAGCTCATGTATTATACTTATGATTTGTAAGACGCATGTATACTTATAATAGGTATATCAACTGCAAAATGACCTTAACGGGGACAAAGACAAATCAAGCAGGGTTGTCTAAAAATTACGTGCGTTTATTTTGTGGTCCCAGGATTTTGAACTTGTCATGGTCAATTATGTACCCATAGGTAACATATAATCAATTGTGGGTCATGCAACTTATTTTATGTTTTCTAGGAGCACGAAAGAAATCACTATAGGACCGACTGCTGTGATGGCCATCATTACCTTAACCTATCTCAACGGTATGTATTTTTTGTAACATTTTGCTGTATCAAAGGCATCTTTCAGGTAGAATGTTGGTTTGATTCTTCAAAAATCGTATGAAACAGTAACAATATAGCAGCGGTAAGAGACTTAGATAGTTAGGTATGGTAAGTAATTACAAGTTTAAGTGTCAAGGAAGTGTGAGAAAAATTAATGAAAGTAAAACTAAAACTATGCATGCATATCATCACTGTACGCTCATCATGTAATTTACTTCTACACACTGTTACAGATACAGGAATAGATACGTACATAGATATTTTGAGGGAAATATTTCATAGTCAATAGATTTCATAGAATCATAGTTTTGAGAAATTGCATTATTACACTTCCCTGTTTTATCCCTCAGTTTTTACTGAAAACTCGGATTAACTAATGCGTATTGAAAACAAGCACTAATATCATATCAGTTAATAAGTATTCATTGAATTACTTCGCGAATCAACACATACAAATTATGCTTCTTAGTATTTGATAACACAGGTAGTAAGATAGCTTATAATTAATACGTTCCAGAAACATTCTTTGATTTAATCATATATTGCATGATAAAATTATGTATAGCACGTCAATTTATAAACAAAGAAGAGATTTACTTTTTTGCCAGCGAGAATTGCTTGAATTTATGTATAAATTTGTGCAAGCATAACCGTACCATGTACTTATCTTGCAAATGATAACGCAATAATTGCTACCACCAGGTAGTTTGCATCGCATTGAAGCGGAAAAAGTTGCGGCCGATGATATGATGTGATAGTCACCTTATAAACTACTATTTTATGTTCTTCTGCAGGTAAACCACCAGAATATGCTGTACTGCTGTGTTTTGCATGTGGAGTAGTTACGCTTCTCATGGGTCTACTGCAACTGGGTAAGCCGTAAGCCCTCTCTATTTCTGTAATTCCATTCTTTGATCAATCTTTTGGTTCCAAAATTGTCTATTGAAAACAAAAGCGAAATGGAAAAGACCCACTTAATGATAAGTTGGGCATTCCGCAATCCAGTTTAGCATGATAACAATAATGATTATTAAACATTTTGAACTCTATACACTATTCCAAACTCTCAGTGACGATATTATATTCGAGTTGGAGTCATAAATGAATGATTATTTTAATTTCTGTTACGCTAACATTTTGATTGATAATCTACATATTGTGAACTTTAATACTGGATTGCCTACGTATATATGTGTACTAGCGTCCAATAATGTGTCCTATCAATCATCTTATTGCCCATTATCATACCATCATCCCATATCGTACGGTATTACCAGTACGGCACATGATAAACAAACTCAAATATTTGCACAGGTTTCATCGTCAACTTTATAAGCACACCCGTAACCTCTGGCTTTACAAGTGCGGCTGCGCTAACTATTTGCTCAACCCAAGTTAAGGCGTTGCTCGGGCTAACTTTTAAGAAGGCGGATGGGTTCTTGGATGTAGTGAAAGGCACCATAGAGCATTTCAATGAAATCAAGTTGAATGACTCGATGGTTTCCTTAGTCTGCTGTATTATTTTGCTTTTCCTTCGGGTATGACAAATGCAATTGCAATGCAATGACAAATTACTTGCGATATTTACTTGCTAACAAAAATGCAAACTTTTCATAAATGTTTTGGCTGACATGATTTCTTGGTTCAACACACAGAAACTGCAAACCACATGCAAATGTTTCGGTAAACTGCATCCCACAGCAAATAAGCTTTTGTGGCTTATCTCCACATCGAGAAGTGTCATTATTATTGTCGCCTGTACCATTTTATTTGCCATGATTGGAAAAGATGACCAAGTTGCTCTAGTCGGTATGAATGATTTCATATTAACCAAAAATAAGATGAAATGCAAAATGAAATGTTTGTAAAACATGACATTTTTTGTGGTTCCGGTTTGCGTAGGATATGTGGTTCCGGGTTTACCACCATTCCAATTGCCTCCATTTCAGTTTTCCGGAAATACTACAGAAGGTGTTCCTGTCGAGTTCAGTTTGCTTACTCTTCTGAAACAAGATGTGTCTGCACTCATCGTACTTCCTTTGTTAGCTCTTATGGAGCATGTTACCATTGCAAAGAATTATGCGGGCACTGGAAGAGTTGATGCCTCACAAGAAATGATCTCAATCGGTCTCTCAAACATTTTGGGATCCTTCTTCAGCAGTATGCCAATCACTGGCTCGTTTTCCCGGACGGTGGTCAATAAGTCGTCGGGAGTGGAGTCGCCAATGGGTGGACTTGTTACCGGGATTTTAGTCATTATTGCCCTTCAGTTCCTAACGCCATACTTTTACTACATTCCAAAGGCAGCTCTTGCAAGGTAAGTAAAATGGTTTCATTGAAGCTCACAAATTTATATGCTTCGTTTTATTTTCATCAAATAATATATCTTTAAATTTCACAGTGTCATTTGCACTGCTGTCATTTTTACCGTTGACCTCGACATTATTTATCCAATGTGGAAAAGCAAAAGTAAGTACATCGTTTCTGTTTATTTTAAAAATCATGGTTGGAAAAATTTCCTTTTATATGCAAAATATTTTCGCATCTGTCAGTATGTATGATGTAGGTCATTTCCCTGCATTGTCAACAATAACATCGGAAGTGTTATTGTGTGCACTGTACATTATTTATATGTTTATGCAAATTTATGTTTGCTTTGCTGACACACTAGTATTTACCCAAAACTGGATGCAAACTAGTTTAGTGGAGAAAACAGAGTTTTTACAACAATTTTATTTTGTTTCTTTTATAAAACAGAAATGGATCTTCTACCATGGTTTGCTACCTTTTCTGTAAGCTTGCTTGTGGGCCTTGAGTATGGAGTTTTGATTGGATTCTTCATCAGTGTCATTTTCATCCTTTACTATGCTGCCCGACCAGGCGTACGAGTGAAGCGAGGCCAGGTGCGTGTACTATTATTTGGTAGTTTTTGTTATTTAAATCAAAACTAGTGTAAACATTTGTTAATTGGCAAAATATGCACATAATTATAACCAGTAGGTAATAGTCAACATATTCATGCACTTACATCTTCCGACAAAGATGTCGATACATCATACTTGTATGCATGACTTTATGCATGTGACATTTATCGTGTGTTGTTAGCACATCACACCATTCTCATGGCATGTAAATGATATGCATGCATGATGAAACTCCAGAGAGTTCCGTAATAGACGCCAGAAACGGAACCATCGGTGCATTTAATTATTGTTCCTCAAGTGTCCAAACATTTTTTTTCACTTTTGACATAAGCGCATGTTGCAAATCAGATCAACATTTTTAATTTTGCGTCATCCATTTTAATGTAAAGTAATAGCTAAATATGCAAAAATTACCCCAAACAATTCAATCCACTCAGGATTTCAACCTTAAACCAGTTTAACTGAAGTGGCTAAGCAAACAATGATCCACTTGACTCTTTGCACGTTTGCACAATCAAACATCAATCACTGTACGTGCAAGTTAATTGTCCATTCATTGATTAAAAAAAGTGAATGGAAATTTGAGTTTTTTGAGAATTTAATAATTTTCCGTTAACTTGAGATCGATTTACGTAGTGTGATCTGTTTGCCTGCATTTTTATAATATTTTGAAATAATGATGTATGAATCCCTAAATGACATGTTTAAATGTAAATTATATAAGTGAACTTTTGCGCGTAAACATCATCCATTATGTTAGTCCACTCACGTATATCTTCTTGACGTTGTTTGAAGTGATGCCGCATTAACATTGTAAAATTACCATTTCAAATTTGCGATAATAAGCTTCAAAAGTTGCAAACTTTATTTTCAAAAACAATAAGAATTTACAGTTCCAGGAATGACATGCATGCGTAACCTCTTACGATTAATCAGAAATTCATACAACTTACTTCTTTATGTACCAATGTTGACTATTATTCTCGTTGTCAGTCTGAACTAAATGTGTTTTAGGAGCATATTGTAGGAACATTTAAAAAAGAACCTCATGACTTTACTTTCTGCTTCTTTTTCATGATTTGCATATTTATATTGATGATTTGCCCATCTAATGTGGATTATTGAATTTTACATAAAGCAATGCTTTGTTTTTCTTTGCAGTCAACAAATGGCTATCAATTTATTCTAATTGACATGGACAGATCCATGACGTTCCCGTCGACTGAGTATGCGAGATACGTGATCATGAAATCTGGCACCAAGTGGGGAAAAGATGTTTTGCCCGTTGTGATTGACTGTTACTTTATTCAGTTTGCAGATTTTACTGCTGCCCAGGTAAGAAACGTATAAAGTAGAAATGCGTCTTTTTGTGCATAATGAAATGGTAGGCATATTTGGGAGACTTTGTAGGTTTGAACTAGGAAATGATTTAATGAATGAAATAGCTATTTTATGAAACGGCAAATTTGAGAGAAACGAAGAAAAATGCGGCGTTTTTATTTTTTTAGGGAATACGAGATTTGTTCAAGATGTTCAATGACAAGAAGCAAGATTTGATTTTATGGCGAATCAAGCCCTCACTCGTACGTATTTTAACCAGTATTATGGAACTAGGCGGAGTGCCTTTCAAGCATTGTAACACGGAAGAGCAACTGGAGAACATTTTGGAAGGTACAATACTCGGCCCATAAAAATTATCAAAATTTTATGGAAAATCAATACATTTTTAATGCCTTATCATTGCATATTTATTGTATTCGGTATGTCTTTGCATAGTATTATTTTTTGCACGCATGAACGCATTTTCACACGCAGTCAGTTATCTAAAAGTTGAAACATTCTGCTTGATTTAGACTCGCTGAAAGAACGAGAGAAGAAGAACGAAATCAAAATAACCTTCACAGTCGCTGGCGACGAGGAGGAAGACAGCTCTAGCACAAACTCTACGTGTACCGTGGACGTAGAGAACCCAGAAGGTGTAAACTCCACGTCTTCGTCCAATGATCAAGATAAGGATGAGGGCAGTAGTAATGGAACATCTAGAAACAGAGGCAGATCTCTTAACAATAATAACAACAATAATAATCGGACAGGCAACGATTCCTCAAACAACGCCAATGACAGCAACAGTCAGGGTAAAATCAACTATGGTGCTGATATCGATACAAACAAGGAATGACAGCGCGTATAAAACTTTAATTTAATTATATGTAAAGCATTGTAGGTAAGGATTAATTAGCAAAGTAAGAATTTTGATTAAGACATGCTTCTTGAGGAGTAATGGACTAGCAACACAACTGATTACTGATCTGTCTGTGTGAGTGGGTTAGTAGTTTAGAAAAAGTCGTTATATGTTTCCCAGACTCGTGGCCAAGCATTTAAAAGTTCCTTTCCCGTTGTTGGCACAGCCACTTCATCATTCGCATTTATTACATCTTATCTAACCCGGTTTTAAGCATGTTTATAAAGCTTATAAAGCCGGCTTATCATAAGGAAGCCGATATGGTTATATGGGTACAATTCTTCACTAATTAAAAATGCTTTTATTCTCCTGCATCCCGGAAAAATTACGGATTAATCAGTATAAACTAGAATGTTTTGACGCTTCAGAGGTTATATATAGTTTGAATCAAGCAATAAACGCATAATAATATTCAGTATAGTTCAAGTCATCATGCGTGTCAACCCCTGTCAAGGTACAATGGAACCAAGATTAGCTCATTAAAATTTTCCAAGAGTTCATTCTTCTGAATGCTGTATGTGTAGAAATGAGCAATCTTCCATTACACACTTTTGGGTTTAATTCCATAAATATATTGTTCTTTACCTTTGTGGGGTTGTGACGTGTGAAGTCGAGATGAATGAGAAGATGGGGAGGATGATAATATTGCTTTATGTACGATACGATATCTAGCTTAACGTAAAGAAGGAAGAGTTATGACTTATATATTTTTATTGTTTGTATTGCGTACAAGAATAGTGTGTAGTATTTTCACAGAAATGTGATGATTAGCTTAGCTTAATGTTGATAGTTGATTTGATATGCCTAATAATAATATGGTATTATGTTCACCTTGAACTTGACTTTGGTGGTATTATGCAGGTGCTACGCTGTGATTACAAAAAAGGAACGTTTTATGGTTAAATCGTGCATCTTCATAAAAGTGTCGATGTACTGCCTCAATGCAAAAGGGGCAAAACAAGAAGTATTATTAGCTCTTAGGTAAGTAGTATACTAACATGCATTTTGATATACTGTACATATTGTCTAGTTTATAATTTTATAAACATGTAGGAACGTTATTTTTACACTTTGTTCACAATGAAGTGAAACGGAGAGCAATGTAATAAGATAACTAATATAGCAAGAAGAACAGGAGATTTTCATTGCATCAAGCTTAGAGCGTTGACGTGAAAAAGTAGGTAGGTATGCACTTTTGTGCAAAAATAGATGTATCTTTTTCCCTGGTCCATAAAAATGAGTCAAGGTATGTGGGAGATTGATTAGTAATACAATTTCGGGCTATGGTGCAGTACGACTTTTATGTAATAATCTGAAAAGATGATGCAGATTGAAAATGAAGTGAAACAGAAGAATTGCGTGGGTCTGTCAGTACATAAATAAACGAATGAAAAGGAGCATTCCATTTTCTTTTGCTAGTTGGGTGATCATTTAGATCACAATCTTGTTGGCTTAGGTATCCGGATGTCAAATCGAGAGTGAAACAGCATTCATAATGATGACGGATGTTTCTGGTGCTCACTAGGGATTTCGGTTAGAAGCACTGACGTAAATCAGGCTTGTCATAGTCATGAAAGTAAAATGATGTTTTTGTGTGTGTGTTAGTAGTATCAGATGCCCGTAAACGCAAATATTAATTGTATTATATGTAATGGATAAGAATATGACCTGTGACATTCGCTTGAGTAGCTAGTCGGGTGCCATGAGCTGCGCTATTTTTTGTAAATATTTTCCTGAAAAAAAATTTGGCTGAAGAGTTTTAGACTAAAAGCGTATACCATTTTGGGAGGTTTCTGTTTAAACCATTATGTTTTCGGTTTATTGTTGTAAAAGTTTTATCAATTGTTAAAATGAGTTTTATGTCAAATCTGTTATTTTAATTTGTTACGAATGTATATTTAGATATGTTATATAATAAGTTGATGTACATTTATTTGCAGGACAAGTTGTCCATTTTGTTTTCAATAAAGAAAACCAAACAATCAACCCACCTACTTTTGAATACACTGAAACTCTTGTTTTGAAGTTACCGTACCACATTTTACATTTTTCATAGAAGTCGAAAACTGAAAAGCATGCATCATCCATAATTTAGTCATCCATAAAGTGAAGTATATGATGACGCTGCTTCTTAGTTCCTTAGTTGGGTATATATTATGTAGGAGTAACGTGAAGTTGGAGAAAAGAACAGCAACGCTGTGATATGAATTCTTGAACAATGTTGCTTGGTCTACAACCAATTTTGTTATGCTTATAGAAAGAGACCAGAGCCGAGCACTTCCGATTCCATTGCATATAAAAGATCACGGTATTTCTTTTGAAGCTCAATGCTATATTATGCTTTCTTTACATAGGAATTTTCTTTCTAGAATAGGTAGACATGCAAATATGTATTTTCATGCTTTCAATCCCATCTGATTTTGTGGAAGAAAATTGTTTCTAAAAGATGTTTCCATTCCTTTACCGTGAATATTATATTATATTACCTACCCGACCCGTCAAAAAGGATGCACACATGGGACTCTAACAACACAGCACTCAGGTTGGTACATTTCTGAGCTGAAGCAAAAGCAATAGGACAAAATAATCTTATCATACTTTTTTCCAAGTACCAAACTAGAAAGATCACTTATAAGTCTTCCATCTTTTCGTAACCCACGGACATCCACGCTGCTGTGTGTTGGTGTGCATTGAATCGGAAATGTATGAGAAAATTATTATTTTAAAAGGAAGATCCTCCAACACGCTTATGCTTAAATCCTCTCTTGTTCCGCATTAGTCTAATGGAAACGGAAAGTAATAATTTTACATCCGATACGACGAATCATCCTTCTTAACATAAAGCTTCATATAAAGCTTTTTAGCATAATCATCCTTTGCAAAAAAACGAAGAGAATAAAAACATTCATGCATTTCTGTTCTGTGCGGCTTTGGTCGGTCTCCTGTGTAGTTTATTTTTAATTCGGTCGAACTGCAAACACCAAGATATTGTGCCTCTTTGTAAAAAATGTGAAGACATGAATGAACCAAATGACTTTTCTGCTTCCAAAGAGATCACCGTCTTCGTATGAACATTTAATACGATATTCATTTCAATCCACGGAAAACCCGTGTTTGCAGTATTACTGGCAACGTGATTCACCTACGACAGGACAAGTTGATAGTCAGTGCAAAAAAGTGGAGCTGCCAAAAGTCGAGTTTTTAAATAACCATTAAATATATTACAAATATATGCGTTTCGAGCAGGGTTGGACATCATTTTCAACAAAGATCCGCTGCATCTCCTTAAAATTGAAAAGAAACCACAACTGAACTCTTTGAA
Source organism: Entomobrya proxima (assembly GCA_029691765.1). Lineage (NCBI taxonomy): Eukaryota > Metazoa > Arthropoda > Collembola > Entomobryomorpha > Entomobryidae > Entomobrya > Entomobrya proxima. The sequence continues at coordinate 4,040,271 of CM056169.1, forward strand.
TTACAGTCTTTTTCTTCAACGCAGTATACGTTTATAAAGTACATGCAACAACTTATCTTGTAACGACATAAATACTCAACCTATAAATACTGCAAAAAATTGACTTGCCAAGTTTAACTGCAGCGATATGCAAACTCTTGCGATATGTTTTGACTGATTATTGAAAATATTGTATACAAGCACAATTTTCGTTTCAAAATATTGTCGATGATGACTTTCAACATAGAATGGAGCAATCCATACAAGACCCTGTCTTTTCTCTTACTTTCTTTACCTGAAAGATACTCCAAAATCGCGCATCTTATATTACACATTAAGCATTAAAAGTGCAAAGCTCCTGAGGGCAGTGTATAGTGCCACACAGTGCGACGAGACACATAAACTGCTCTCGAACTTAACTGGCATACATATCAAATCTATCCACCGTCACCACTATAATCATCAATGTAGGCCTTCTCGCTCAAGTTGTATATTTTTACACTGCTTGTTGTATCATCATGCTCATAAAAATAGAGTTATTTTACGCGACCATCAGCAATAGCACTGATGAATAGCACTGGTTTTTGTTGGTGTAAGTTTTTTCTAGTATCAGAGACGTCGGAGAAATCGCAAAAATCCGGTGTTCAACGGTTTTGATTGGAAGCATTAAGCACAAGCACACATACCTACTTATCTGAGTTTCTCATTTTTTTTGAAAATGCACCAACGGCCGTTGCGTTTTTCGTAAGAGATCCAAGCAGCAGTAGTTCCAATACGGTTTTTAAAGTCAGAGATCATTATCTTACCAATGCCTGTACTACTACTACTACTTGTACAATTTTCCATTTTGTGAGTAATTCACTGTTCCCTTGATTGTTATCTATTAGATCACCAGTCACCAGTGGAATCGCTACATAAGCTTGCATATCAACTTCACGCATCAGTACGTTAACACCATCTTGCCTGTTTAAAAAAAAAGATGTACATGTGTGAATAAGCATTGCAAATTTTAAGTGTTGTCTCTTCAAGACATTTCCAAACACTACTTGGGTGACGACTACACGAACCATCCGACCGACGAAATTAAGTTGTTTGTAGAGAAAAAAAGTAAATCTTTTGTTTTTTGCTTCCATAAAAAATAATTAATATAGACAGGCTAACTTGAAACGACAAAGTTCATATACCTTTCTCCTCTAAAAGTAAACTCAATACTCCTAACGAAAAGTGCCGGTATTAACACGATATACTATATGCTAGTACGAAACACATAAATCTGCAAATAAAATATAGTGAACTCATTTATTTGCCTTTTCTTGAAAAATAAGCAATTACTTTTGTGGCTGCGATTTTTGGTGAAAGTTGTCAAACCAGCAACTTTAGATTAAAAGAAACTCGTTTCTTGAATCCCATGAACTTGATTTAAGCAACTACCAACATCTTTCATTAAAACATTTTGTGTCTGAAAACTTAAGTGTTTGTGAAAGCTAAATTTAAAAAAAATGGCTACCACGGCGGAATTTGGTCGTGGAAAGACTATATTCGTCTTGGCCATTGTGATTGGCTGTTTTGCAGTGTTATGGCCAAAAATATTTTATCCAATGCTGACAGCTTCGATCAGTCCAACAAATGGTGACCCTGGTAAGACCTTTAAATATTCTCTTATCTGTCAAAAAATATGATCGCTCATTGAATTAAATTCTCGAATAATTTGGCCAGTAAAAAAATACATGTACATGAATGAATATGAAAATATTCTATTTAGCCTTGCATATTTCAGCTCAACATGTGTTAGTAATTAGTAAAGTAGTTTTGCACAAAAAAATGAACATCTTCACTTAGCGTGTATAATGTTTGTTTGATAAACCCCAAAATGATCAAAGCAGTCATACATTTAGTAATTAAACCACTAGTTTTTTTTGCCAGCAAATTAAGTAGAGCAGGTAAACTTTGCAAGTGGTCACTTACATAATCTACTAAACGTATCTACAATGTTCAAGGATCGCTGGGGGATCGTAGTCATATAAAATTCAGCATGTTGGCTATGCGTTATGGACTACTCATATCAATACATACATAATTATGATAGATGTAGATTAAAATATGAAAATATGGTAGACCAGAACAACATATCATCAGTCCCTGTATTCATTGTACTGTACAATTTGTACAAATGCTAACATGCTACGCTCATTTTTTGGAATGTTGTCAAAAATTCAATGTGTCACAAGGTCGTTATACTCCAAACGACTAAACACAAAAACAGATTTATGTATTATTAAAACAACATTAGTGAGTGATCATAATAAAATAAACAACTTGTTCTTATCTTATAATGCGGAAACTATCGAACATTCCAATTTCCAAGCAGACTTCCAAAATTGTCAACTGGATTATATGCCTATAATCACCCTTACTTTCTCCTACTGTAGTCCCAGCCGTCGTAACACCACCACCACGATTCAGAAAAGGAGCATCTACTTCACAGTGCTGTGATGTGATTTCCGTGAAAGATACTAATGCCCACAAGGTAATGAATGAAATATGCACGAATATCATGAAAAAAGAGCAAATGATGCAGCAACAACAGCAAGCACAACAGCCCAAATATAAGAAGGCTCCTGCGGTGAAAGTTTCGGCTACCACACTATGTCGCAATGAGATCTTGCAAACTTGTGGCGTTGACATAACTGGGCTTCTCAAAGAAGATCACAGCATCACACCAGAATACAAAAAGTCGTTAGGCCAATTGCGCACCTTCAACACATCCCTTTGTATAAAAATGAATTATGGGGTGGACTTTAGAGAGATTGGTCTACCTAGAAAAATTAAAGGACTTGGAGATGTTTATAGTAAGAAAAGAATGGAAACTAGAGTGTGTGAAAACCAGAATAGATTCTAGCATACGAGTTTATAGAGTTTGGTTTGACACTAACTGCTTGGACGTGTGAATAGTTGATAGTACCTTTGCAGATTCCATAATAATCAGAAAACTGAACCAGTTGTTTGGACAATGCGTGCAATACGTGCCAACTAACGTAAACGCAGACAGAATGTAAATTCATTTTACTAAATATCTGTATAAACTATTTGATTAGGTACCTTGAGACAAGAGCGTCCCTTTCGCCCTGGACCTGATATGGTTCATCCGGCATTACGAGAGCGTGGACGGGCTATTCCAACTGTCAGTATCCCAAGAAGAACGATTGAAAGAGAAGCACGGGTAAAAAGCTTTAACGTTTCTGCTGTGCGTCTTAAATCTGGCTTCTTTCTGACCTTTTGTCTTTCGCGTATTTCCCTTAAAGCCCGGCCCTGTTCCCGGAATGCGACCTCCCGTGGGAGGAGCTGGTCATATACCCACCGGTCCAAAAGGTGGTGGCACGATGGGTATCATTATGCCAATGTACACTATTGGCATTGTATGTTTCTTCTTATACACAATCATGAAGGTACAAAAAAATGTTTGTTCTATACAAAGCCATTTAGGTAACCTTCAATAAAAACTTAGAAATATGGTGAATGGTTTGCCAAAATTCTCTATCCTTGCAGATTCTGTTTAAAAAGCCTCCGGAAGCTGAGCAAGCAAAACCAGCACCTCAAGTAAAGGATTACGGTATGGATCCCGAGCACAGAAAGTACGTTTTCTCCGAAGAGTACACGGAAGGTTCTGAGCGCTCTTTGAGGGAACCATACAACAAGGAAGATAGGGAACTAGGAATTCGTCGAAGGCCATCGGCAGGAAAATCGGCTAGATTTTACGAGGATCGAAGGAGACTGGGTAAGTTTTTTCCATTTGATGTTGCATTGTTGTTGAAATTACTTTCTTTGTACCTATACTTTCCTCCATTCAGAACCGTTCCTATTATAGTTTATAGTTTTTATTGCTTCATCAAAATTTTTGAAGGATATTATTTTAAAATCCTTTTTTCCCTCAACGGATTTTTCGTCATTGTTTTAATTTTTATTTCAAAATGTGATAGGATTCAGTTTTTCTTTAGCATTTTTTTTTTACAAATTGTACGTGTTTTTATGTTTTGCAATGTTTATATGTTCGTGTAATGTATACCTTGAACTTTGTCATCATGTTATTCTAAATTATCTATATGTAAATGTGGTTTTAAAAGTCGAATGGCTGTGGTAGATAATGAGCAAATGTAAAGACATTCGTTTGTACCTTCTCCTTGTGGGAATGTGCCAAAATATGCTATTTTATGTGAAGATAGTACAAGGTCATATACCAGCAATATGATATTACCCCGTCTACGTTTCCCAAACCTACAAAAAGGTTAATTATCTCAAAAAACGACTACTATATAAATATACAGAATCACCTTCAATAATCTACCCAACATACCCCTCAGACCACGAAATAAAAGATTTACCTGAATCGGCAACACATACATCTGCAACACCATCCATAACAGAAAAAGACATGCCACAACCGAGTAAAGAGAGTTTGGAAACTGAAACCACGCCCTCAGTTCCAAGTTCAACCATTGTCACTGTAGATGACACCAACAAGACTGACTTGTCCTTGCCATCCCTTAATTCACAAGAAATCAGTTTTCCAGAAGAAAAAGATCAGGAACCTCAACAAGTGTCAATAACCTCGAGCTTGCCTTCTCCCTCGCATTATGAACCTCCGGCTGAATTGCATGACAATCAATCTGACCTTAAGCAGAGGACGGAGAATATTGAGACTGAAATGCCGAGAAAAGCTTCCGAGACAGACAATCAACCTTCTGAGGGATCCCCCGAGTTGTCTCGAACAGCATCCCTGGCTTCGTCTGCGGATACTGTGATTGCCACAGCTGGAATAGAATCACCCCAAAGGACAAGCTCTGTTGAAGAGCGTGGTTCTTCATCTGAACCTTCTGCAACCCCTGCACCAATGGAAAAGAAAGCATCCGTTGTTTCACCCTCTGAAATGGGTCCTTTCTCTCCCTTGGCTCCTGAACAAACTGACGAAGAGTTTCACTTTTTTGACCGCACAATTGTTATTCCAGACTATGACCCTGTAGAAAAGACGGAACCACCTACGACGGAGGTGGGGCAACCTGGCATTTCCACGGAGGAAGTTGACCTACCTCAAATTACCATTGTCAAACAGGAGTCCGTCCCGAAAGAGGTGTTAGAAATGGCCAGTCAAGTTGCAGAGACAATTTTAGATGCTGTCAAGTCAGAATCGGTGATTGCTTCGCGATCCACCGAAATGGAGACCCCCGCTGTGACTGAGCCTCCTTGCGCAGGTGAAACTTTGACTGATGATGCTACCACTTTTGAACCTATCACCTCAGATTACCCCACCCCATCCACTCTCCAACAACCTCGTTTGAGTCTGGACACTAACATAATCGTTGCTACTCTCGATTCTGCTACTGATGCTGCACTTTTGCATGAACCCACTAATGCCAGTTTGCCGACACAGTCCTCTGACTATGACACTGTTGACACTATTTCTGCTCCACCGACAATTTCCTCTCATGCTAGCGCCCCTCCTGCCATTCAAGTAGAAACACCACACGCAGACCAAACTGAGTTGAATAAAATCGCGGAATATCTAGAAACTTTGAACACTGAGCCAAAAGAAAGTAGAAAATTAGCTGCAAATGTTGCAACCGACTTGGGCGAAATGGTTCCAGAAAGCCCCATTGTAACTTTGGCAGAAGAAACGAAAGTGTCTTTGGCTCCAGAGAAGGCAGATGAGGCAATAAGTGACAAATCTAAAATTGAGATAACGCCCTTCGAAGATGTTCAGCCACCCTCAGGCGTGCTTGATAAGTTGGGGCTTGGAGATCTTCCTGACATTTGCTATGTGACTCAGCCATTAGATGAAAGTCAAAAGGGGCGAAATAGGGCACAGTTTCTAAAAAGTAGGGTCGAAATCGTTTCAATCGATGAAAATCTTATGGCCAATGAACCTGTTGCATCACAAATGCCAGGTGAGAAGGAAAGAAAGACATCCGAACCTGCTAATCTTTCAGGTGTAGCAGAAGGTCAGGGAGTGGCAGAGTCACTTGAGGAAATGGTTAAAAAGCTGAAACATGTACCGGGAGAATTTTCTCCCGAACAGAAAGAGGAAAAGGCTAAAAAGCGGAGAAAATCCAGTGCAGCTTCTGATCATTCTCAGGTAGAGGCACCTAAACCGTCAGAAATCGACAAGTATGTTGATAGGCTTGCCAACATGCAAGAAACAAGAAAGGCTATGCTGGAAAGAGAAATGTTCAAGTCATCACAGTCTAGTCAGGGCTCTGAGGCTGATCACCAGGCCGATCAGTCGTCAAATTTTCACGGGCCGGGCCTTCTCGACTCCGGTCAGATACCACCAGAGAAGATAGAGAGTCGTAGTCCGCCGGACGATTTTCCTCCGGGTGCCCAGGTAGTAACGGAGGACGATTTTTTAGATAAAATGAAAGAGGTTGAGAAATGGGCCACCTCAGCCACTAATGAAAGTCTTGGGAAAACAGATAATGTTAATGAAGAGCCAATTTATGAATATGATGCCAATAATTACATACAACCAATTTCTCAAGAAAGTGTGGAACCAGGCACGACTGCGGTAGCTAGCATGCCTTCTGAGGAAGTGCTTAATATGGTGGCATCTCTCATCGATCAAGCTTTGCGTGATGGCATTCATGATGTTGTTCAAAAAGTAATTTTGGATCAGGAGAAAATTGATGAGCAGGGAGAAAATGATAGGGACGAAAGCATTCTCGCTTCAATTTCAGTCATGGAATTGAACGACGAGAATTTAGGAAATATTTCGGAGGAGCAGGTGAATATGAATAATTTAGCTGGTAATAACATTGAAGCTAACGGCGAACGTACTGACCTTGTGAAACATTTGACTGACATTGATAAACAATTAACTAGCACAATATCACCCGAAATTGGTTTCACCACGGGCACACACACCACTAACACTCAAACTTTGTGTCCTGTTGATGATAACACAAGCCAATTTATAACCAGTCCATACAGTATTGTAGCTGAAGAAAGTAATCTCGGTATCCCAAAAATTACAGAGGTGTCTGAGATTAATAGTACCGCTGATGCTGATACTACCACTATTTCCGCTGAAGCTTCCAATGCCCCTACCAGCACCAGAGCACCAACAACAGTAGAAACGTTAACAGCAAACGATCCCGCTTCTCTCACTCCCAAATCCGACATTGAAACTGATCCTGTACCTGTAGTACCTGTAGTAAAACCCCTTGAAACACAAAGTGAAAACAAAGGAGAGGAGAAAGCACAAGTTGAGAATACTGCAAACAAAGAAACAGTAATAGTTGTTCAAGGGCAAGGAGCAAACCAGGAAGTATCCACGGCTAATCTCGAATTGATTCAAGAGCAAGTAGAAAATTTAGCAGTTGAGTTGCAAAAGATGGAGAAAGATGATGAGAAGAAAGCCTCCAGTGAAAGCGGAGAAAGCACACAACCAGAAGGGAAGTGCACTTTGTCTGAAGAGGTCTCAAGCACACAAGAACAACAAGCAGTATCAATGGTTGATAATAAAAAAGGGGAACATGAAGAAGCTCCCACAAGTTTACCTGCCCCGCACAACAATGTGTTGGGAAGTGAAAGCCAGGTGCAGGAGCCAGGCTTAGTTCAACAAGAGAAACCAGAAGACTTACAGATTACTGGGGTATCTCAAGACATTCAAGAATCGCTCATTCCAATCGGAGAAGCAGTGTCAACAAAAGAACTAGTACCACAGGAAGTACAAACTAAAGGCCTTTCTGAGGATACTTCAGAGAAAACGGAAGTCCCAACAAGTGTCCAACAGCTTCCTGTCGAAACCAGAGCAGTAGAAACACATGGTTCTCAACAAAATCGAGAAATAGAAGTTATTTCAATATCAACCAAGGAATGTGCAGATGATGAAGGAGCAAATGAAGAAGCCCAACATGAACTCTCACCAAATGAACAAACCATTTCACAAAGCAAAACGGCAATCGAAACGGAAAAACCGAAACCTGAAGATGTGGGAGAATCTCCTAGACCTGAGATAATAAACGAAGATCAGATGCAACTGGCGTCTCAACCAAATGACGAAGTACAAACTGAGCCTACAACAGAGGAAATGGCACACAAAGATGAACAGTTAGCACCACCATCTCCAAAAGTAGAAACTCCAAAATCACAACCGGATATGCTTACAAGTTCTGGTACACAAGTTGAAGAAATTACGAGCGCTGCTTCAAACGAGGAAAAAGCGGAGGTAAAATCCTCTCCCGACATTGCACTCCAGTTTGAACAAACTGCACTCGAGTCGCCACAAGTTCCATCTACAAGTGCAGAAAAATCTACAAACGAAGATGAAAATTCAAAGACACCGGAAACATTACCAACGGATGAACATATTACGGCTAAAGAAGAGCACATTACCATTGAACAAAAATCCACCCCTACAGAGCCTACCAATGAAATGCTCTCCCAGCCTCTTGACAAAGCTGAAGAAATCCAATCTGTCACTGAAACTTTGAATCAAAGTGACCAATCGCCACAAACAGTTGAGCAGGTGGCAAGTAAACCCACTCATGTAGTTTTAACTGAAAAGGAATTACCAGAAATTCCTGCAGAATCCATACCATCAATGCAGAGTCAAGAGGTTTTGACACCCTCAATTTCATCTGAAATCTTGGCCATGTCAGAACCGGAATCTCATTTTACCCCAGTGAATATTTCACAACCGATAAGCGAAGCGTCTGCTGAGGAACCTAGCATGCCATCACCTGAAGAACGCACATCTGAAACAATTTCCCAGACCACAGTGGACACTGTTCTTATACCCACACCTACTGTTCCAGAAGATATCAAAGCACCTGAAGTCACAATTCAGTCTATTCCATGTGACATAGCTCAGACGGAAGAGATACTTGAACCATCCAAAAGTGACCTTCTTGAGTCCTCATCAGCTTCTGTAATTCCTACCGAGTCCAAGAGCGAAGCACCCCAGATACTTGCAGAAACGAAGCCACCTGAAGTTACACAAGTTGAGCCAGCCACAATGCAACAAATTGTTCTAAAATCCAAACCACCTGGAGATGACGTACAAACTGAAGCTGTTCCAGCTACATCAGTGCCATTGCGTTTTGAAATTCTTAGTGAACCACCATTTCCAATTCCAACTACGACTCCTACCGCACAAACAGTACAGATCACTGACCTTGAGAACAATACAATCATAGACACTTTATCGTCACCTCCATCAAACACGGCTTCGTTTGGTCCCGTAGTAGATAACAGTACCCTTGCCAGTGGAACATCAATGGCCTTAACAGTAGAACTATTAGACGAAAATTCTCCAGAAATATTTCCCCTCCCTTCCACCACTACCAGCACTGATATCACCACCGCATCAACTCCTCCTACTTCTCCAGTGGAGAAGGCACAACTCGATCAGAGTAACAAAGAGAAAGTGAGTCCGAATGTGAATGCTGGCGTGTCGCTTGTTGCTGCTGCTACTACTGCTACCGATCAAGCTTCTTCAGCTACTACCACTTGCGTTGAGGTGATGACTGCTGAGAAACAGGCGACACAAGCCTCGTCAGCAATGACTACTACTGACCAACCAATCACTACCACCAAGGTGGATTCACCAAGCATTGACACAGTTTTCTCTTCTCCGGAAATAATAACAGATGAAGGTACGGAAATACCGCCGACTAGCCCGGCACCTCCGCCCACGCCAGCAGCGTCCTCCGAGCCACCTTTGTTTCCAGTTCCTACTGTGAAATCCGAAGTATCTTCGCTACTGCCACAGCCACAAGTAGAAAGAAAAGATGATGATGAGGCTAATAAAGAATCTGGTCAGAAATATTTTCAGTCTTATTTTCTAATACATTGTGTGACTAACCAGAGATTTGTTTCTGTTGTTTCTCTATTTCGCTGCCTGTCAAACACGCTTTCATTTCTCGTGTGATTCCAAATGCCAAAACCACAAAATTAACTCTACCCTCCGCAATATTTTAAAAGGACATCGGGAACGGGATGCTAGTAAGTAAAACTAGAAATGTTTTCTTTTAATCTCATTTAACCAGTAGATTTTAACTGGAATCAGTACATCATTTACATGATATGCTGACACAGATACAAATTACGTATCGCCAGCGCCATCCAAGCACCAATGCTTCTATTTTGTTAGCTCAGTTTCTTTTTTTCTTTACTTTTTAGTATATTTTCAAAATTTTTGTTCTTCAATCTCATTTTTGAAATGAAGAAATGTTTTGCAATAATTTTTCAAGATTCACTACAGAATCTACACTTCCTTTTTGATTAGGAAGACAACACTTACTAACCAAAAACATAATAACCTAAACTTACTTAATGCCCATTTAGTTAGCTTTACCATGTCTATGCACAAATTAACCACAGTATAGCCTTTGCAAAAGTTTTTATTTTAGTTCTGAAGAATAATACAAAAATAAGTAGTACTGTGTAGAATACTTCACTTTCTTTGATTAACGTTTGTAGTGTATTAGGCTGTATTTGCTTTCTTTTGTTTTAAACAAGCTTAAAATATGCAAAGAAAGCACAATGGAAAGCACATTCTCCGAAAGCAATAAACTATTACTACTCAGCTTTCTTTCTCTTTTGTAACTTGTAATCGTCAATTGAACAAACTAATAGGAGATGTAGAGATTGATATGCTCCGGAAACGGTTAGTGGAAACAGAAGCAGCAATGGAGCGGATAGTGTCACAAATGGGAACCGTAACAGATCAACTTTCCCCTACGGTTTTGGCCCAAGTCCTCAGAGCTAGAGGGGTACGTTACGTTGTGCACTGGCACAGGCACACATTGTTCACACAATTCAAAATTCAGTTCCATGCTTTTTAGTATAATAATTACCTAAATTACAGCAGATAAAGGCTATGCATATAAACGGTTTGCACTTCATTAGGATCAATTTCTCAGTTTAGTCGAGTAGGGTTAAGTGGAATAAATCTATAACTTGAGTAGAAGGTAAGTGAAAAAATATTCTTGCGCAGGATAATAAGCTGTGATGGACTAGGGCCAAATTATGATATACTATATTCACCAGGTGCAAGCTTTTTAACAAAAAAGAAAAGGCTATACAAGCGTATAAACCTTTTGCATCCGAAATCGTAACATTTTACCCAAAATAACGCTGTTTTCCACTCTAGTAACAACTTTTAATTTTCAGAGAGCACCATAATTACCGTGTGGAATGTGATGATAACACTATCAAAGCTCTGTAAATCAAACAGTGATTCTTTAAATCTTATCGTCTAAAATCCCATTATATACTCATTCTTTTCATTTTCAGTTTATTACTACTTTACGTTTACTATTTTCTTTTCACTTATGATTCAATTTTTTATGTTCTCTTCTGTTTAAAAACAACTACTTTGCGAGTGATTTGAAGTTTGCTTGGTTGGGTGCTTAAAAAAGTTATTCTTGTAGTGAAACACGACCAGCGTGTGTGAAAAGAAACAAAGTTTATTAAAACTAATGAAAAAACGCTCTCTATAATTTGGCTCTAGTTGTTACAGCAGTGAAGGGAATAGTTGAGGCCTTTGATGCAACAAAGACATCACCACAATCAAAAGCGGCATCTCCTCCGCCTGCAACAAAGAAAGAAGGAAAAGCAGCACCAGAGGTCAGCAAAAGTGAAAACTTTGTTTGGAAAAAGAAACAACAAAATAATGACCAACTTAAGACTGGTTGCATAATGCAATATTTTAAAAAGACAGAGAAATTACAGAGATTTAATGTGTCTCAGGTTAACTAGGGTTTCCTTTGTTTGCATCAAACTCAGACATTAATTTGATTTGCATGACTTACAAGCATAAAACCACGTAATAAGATTCAAATAACACGCAGTTTGCATGAGTTCAGTATAATAAATTGTTACTGCCAACTTTTCATAGGAGGACATTGAAAAACTTATCGCAAGCGCTGAGAAACCTTCCACTGCTGCCACGAAAGAAGATTTGGGAGCTGCTGCCACCCCTTCCAAAACAACAGAAGCTCAACCTCCTTCATCACCAACGTCGGTTGTGAAACCTGCACTGAAAGATAAAAGAGAGAAATCGATAGAAAAGGAAGTCAAGTTCAAGTTACCCCCTGAGGAAATGGAAGTTGAAGAAGAAGAGGAGATTGAGGAAGAGGAGGAGGTCGAAATCGTGCGACCTCCGACACCACCCAAAACGCTTTCCAAGGCAAAACCAAAGTCGGTAGGTTGCAGCAAGTTTTCCTACAAATATTCATGAAAAAACTTCAGCTATAGTGTACACACTACACTTCAAAATACAAAAACACAATTACAAAGAACATACACATATGAATAACTTATAGACTAGATTATTTCCAAATAGCGCATTAGTAATTTTTTAAAATAGAAGTAGAGAAAATAATAATATTTGTGACGAACGTTCCATCCCCGTCGTCATTATTTTGGCGTTTTGTTTCTAATCTCGCGGAGCATTCCGTCAGTCTTACTACTACCACCCGTCTAATAATCAATGTTAAACTTGTGGTGTCAGCCTGAACCTCCCACTACTCCCGAGCTGTTCGGAACTCCTCCCCTCGCATCTACTTCTTCTCATCGTAGTAACCACGATGAAGTGCTGATCTCCAGCATGCAAACCACAGTAGCAGGAAGTGCTGCTGACACTGATAACCCGAATAAAAGCCCTTCCCCTGCTGCTCTCATTGCTGACTTGTATAACAATACTACGCCCAAAATAACAAGCCCAACAAACACACCAACACTTTCACCACAACCTCCATATTTATATGCTGAAAACAATGCCTTGAACTCTGACCTTCCAACGATCACGGAAACGGTAACGGTTCATAAGTCATGTCATGATGATCCTAATGGTGATAAGCAGAGTGCAGTGGCAGCTATTGCACAAGCAAAGGCAGGAATGTCCAGTCCGACTCCCACCTCTGGGGTATCCGTCATTGGGATTGAAGAGACAGCTTCGTTAATAAGTGGGGAAAGGTGGGACATGAATCGAACCCCAACACCTACATTCAGACAGCCCACTCCCCCAGTACCTCATCGTCCACCATCACCGCCGGATCAGATTCCTAGCATTTATTTAGAGGGACCTATGCCCACAAGAGGGCAAGAGTTTGTGGTGAGAGAAGCGCATGTTGAGGTGGAAGGAGGAGATGACTACGACTATGATGACGATTATGAACCTTCCGGTCCTGTAATTTTGTCGGGAAAGGTGACACTTTCCGTTATATCCTCAGCAGCAGGAACGGCCCTGTCACACGAAGATGTTACAGAGGCACCCTCCTTGTCCCTTGATGATAGGGCGCAGGCTGAGCGTTCTCGGGGGAAAAGTCCAGCGGGTGGAAAAAGTGCTACCTTAGACAATGCTAGCGTATGTAAATAAAGAAAATATATGTCTGTGAGTGGGTTTAAAATGCAGTGTCGTTTGTCATTGTGTGTGGTCAATATTGAATTTGGTATAGACAGATATTATAACAAATTAAAGTTGTAAGTGTTCAGCGTGAGTTTCGTACATCTAATTGACTAAAAGAGATTTTGGTGTTTTCGATGACAATCTATATATTATTCTAACTCTGATTTGTTTATGATGCTTTATAGGCAAAAAATCAAACCGGCAGAGGAAAGTCTGAAGTTAAAAAATCCAGTAATGCCTCCAGCCCTGACATGGACGAATACGAAGTCATAGGAAAAGGTACAAACACTAATTTATAAGGCACTGAATAAAGCACTATGTGTTCCATAAACCAACATCATCCAGAAAACCAAAAAATGTGAATTGAATTAGTGTGTAGCATTTCCTTCTCGAACAATGAGTTGCTTCATTTTGCCCCAGAACTTTGTTTTCAAGTTCTAATACATTTTCTTTGAACACTAAAACGGTACGCAGGTGGTTTCGAACATGAAGATGACGATTCTGCAGATGTATCGTTAGATGATTTCCTCACCGGTATGTAGGCACATATTATTTCACAAGTTCAGTTGCTTGCGAATGAATCCGGTGTAAATGTACTACGTATGCTATACGAGTAACAATGACTGATATAAAAGAAAAAGAACATACTAGAGCTACATGATAAATGAATAGTAACCGTGAATGCAAATATTTAGACGTATCTAGATTTTAACTGTTTTATGTAAAGATGAATGGTTGTATAACAAAATGTAGAAAAGAAGTAGTGGTAATGGAATGGTGGAAAACTTGAAGAAAGGAAAGAACTCGTGCACAGTTCGCATCCTAAAACTAATACTGCTTGCGTGCATCTAATCACGTCAAATTGCTGATCGGATCAATATACTGATTACAATTTTAAGATATTTTGTTGTTAATGTTTTAGCTACGGATGCAGAGCAAGAGGGAGAGAAAGCTCAAGAAGATACCGCAGCCGACATTTCAACAATGGATGACCTGAAACAAGAAGCGTTGCCTAAAGACGAGGAGTAAAGGAATTAAAATGACTATTTTAAGTATATAAACGCATTCTAGTAGGGAAAAAGACTTTTGATACAAACTACGGCAAATTGCTTCTTTCACACCAGATAACTCTCATAGTTAACTTAATATATCGTTTATGATTTGGGGAAATTTCGCCATTATTGTGCAGGGTGCAAACACAAAAACCAGGTTGATTTTCTGGTGACGTGCCAACTATGTCAAAAAATGCATATAGCAATGATCCAGTCTCATAACGTAAATTGCATCCACAGATATTTCAAACACCAGCCATTCAGTATTAAGTCTGACTTACAAATCTGAAAATATTATGCGAATGAGAATAGAATATCAAGGACGAAGGACATTGCCATGCATGAACTAATTATTGCTTACACAAGATCACCTTTTTCGCCTTGATATGTTTATGACACATGAAGCGAAATATTATTAATGGGAACACAGTTCCTGGGAGTGTTAAACTGGAAGACTTTCACTACACACCTTCAAGCGTTCTACAGGTAGCTAAACTATAAGGTGTATTAAGTACTAAGAATAAAGTGATGTATTACACGACTATACATTGTAAAAATACTTGCGGTAATTACTTAACTTTGTGTATCATCTAAAATGCTTGAGCTACAATTATACGAGCATTTAATTCTATTGAAATTAGTGTTTTTGAGTTCTGACTATACCAGTTGGAAACGTTGTATTGTAACCGTTGTTTTCTTGAAGTAACGTAAAGTTGAAAATCACTTGTTTTCGAAAGTTTAAGCAAACTGGTCAATAAACATTCTAGATTCATGCTATTTATAACGTTAAGGTTAAATCTACTATGCATAATATATGTATTCTCTTATTGTATTTTTGGTTCCGAACAACATGATTTTATTTGATAAGTGCGTAATCTTAAACATGCATACTGTAAATAAATATGTGTAATTAATGAAACTGTAACAAGCCAAGACATTTGAGGCAAGCAATAAAAAGATGAATCTTCAAATCAAACATAATATGATATTTTGAAAACGTTTATTCATTTTTCATTTAATTTTTCAACTTTCTGAACTGAGTGAGAACATCTCTTGGATTGAACACACGATAAAATCGACTTTTTTTTACCAAATCAAAGGGATTATATATCCGCATTATTCACTGAACCGAAGAATATTGATTTAATATTACATTGTATTTAAAAAGGTTTTACAGAATAGTAGTAAAAACGCGCCATGATTTCATCAGCTATACACCAGGGTTTCAATTTTTGTTTCTTTTAAAAGTGACACGACTTACATACACAGGATTTTAAAATCTGACTTGCACCAACTCAAAATTCATGAGAGCTAGTATACATAATATTAATTTCAGTAGAAATCATGTCAGTTTTAAATACTGACTCCAAGTATAATTTACATATTAAAACTACAAAATACAGCAAATGGTATATTACAGAATAAGTAAGTCCGTGATAACAGCGACGATAGACTGATAAAAAGTTGATCGTTTCACCCCTAAAAATGACTTGTTTCTCTCGAATACGCTTTAGTTTTATTCTTTGCTCTCATTCTGAAATGCCTGTCATCGCTCCTCAACAATTAAAGTATCTTGAGCGCTAAACAAGCCTTTCATTTCTGTAGATTCAGACATGGTTGTAAGCTGTAAAAACCAGAATGTAAAGTAAATCATTTGAGCTCGACCAATTTATCTGTAGTTAAACTGTTTTCGTAAATCCACTTTCTACTTACATCACGTTTAGGGTACGACGTGAGAAACTTGTACTTTTCTTTCGAAAATCCTTGAGAAAACAGAAAGTCAAAAAGAACTTTAAGACTGGAGGAATGAAGAAATCGCCGAGACATGACTTTCCCTCCCGGTAATCTGCATTTGAGTACACAAACAGATTCTGTGCAGTCCGCACCCGGCTCCTGAGGTAATGCTTTAGCAACTTCATCCCTTTCTCGCTAGAAGGTCACATGCGACATGTAATGATAACCAGCACAAAAATAAGGTCGGGCTACAAATAATAATATTGTACCTGTTCTCTTTCTGCCTCCTCTCGTTTAGTAGTTTCCTCCAACTTTTTCTGCTGCTCTATCAAACGTTTAGATTCATCTTTAGCTCGATCAGCAGCTAATGACGCCTGATACGCTTCGTCTTGTTCTCGTTTTACTTGCTCCCTCGCATCTCTTTCTTCCTCTTCTCTAATATCCACCCCCTGTTGCAACTGAAACGACTCTACTGTGTGCATAAGCGTACCCATCAGTTCGTCAACAGTTGGAAATCGAGACCCTGCAAACACAAATAAAACGGCTTTTAGTTACCTGTCAACAACTGTGTCACTGCATATTATGGGGACACATTATATGTCATTTTATGATACCAATGAAATGGATTCTCTTACCACTGAGGACGTTGTTAATTTCTGTAGCAGAGCGAACACGAGATACAACTATTATCACAGGATACTTTTCTCTATCAAGACTTCTGATCGTTGCTACTCCCGGAGTGCCGAAATTCCTACTAACTGAACTGATTAACCTTTAAATCAAAGGACACCACTTAATATACGATATCCTCAATAAAGAGTTTTAGCAATGTAGTGCTGCAAGCTTGGACTTACAATTGCCTGTTTGATTCATTAGTTACATCCCAACCCCAAACGACAAAGTTATTTGTCAGGTAAGAAACTACAGATTCGTTGCAAAGAACTTGTTGACAAAATACATTTGACATTACGGACGCATCATGATGCAGATACATTGCCAAAAGTTTGCGCTACAATAGAATAAAAATATAGCTATTATATTACTTGACACTTTTAAACAGGTCAGTAAACATTCTGCAATTGTTTGTCATAACATACTTGTTTAGCTGGACGCAAGCACGCCTCTTTAACGGCATCTTCTAAAGATCCGTGATAAAACATTGGATGACAAGCTCCATAACGTGCTGTGAAGTTTTCGGAAAATTGTATCGTTCCCACAACTTCATCAATAACATTATCTGAAACTGTTAAAATATTTCCATACATGTCAAGCAAAGATTTCAACGTAACTTTTATTACTGCATATACTTTTTTGGCATTTATTCTAGGACATACTTAGGTGCCTAACTGAAGAACTATTTCTTTCTGGTATCTGGTAGAAATCTTCTTCAACAGGATAAGACTCGGTTAGGTCTTCTACATCCGATGTATCAGACCCATCAGTGGCTTCCATTCCATCGCTCTATAAATTTATATCACATTAAAGTCAAAACTTGGGAATTATCTTGTGAAAAACTGATAATACTTGTTAATACTTTTCTAGTTGCGTCCGATGAAGAGCCTTGAGTTGAATTATTCTTACGAAGGGTTAAGTTGTGCACTGGTTTATTCAGCCCTAACAAGTTTAATGTCTGAAACATACAGGAAACCCAACATAAATCAAATATTTACATGACAATTTCCTCTGATAAATCTGTATACTTTTCATGCGTTAAACTGTAACTAACCTTGCTATCGGTAGATCTCAATGGCCAACCAGACCAAACTTGTAATCCAACAGGAATTTCGCAAATGCTAGAGAAATCTTCCTTTACACCTTTTACAGTTTTTGAACCATCAAATCCAATTGTGTACGATTCTTTGTTCGTGTCATCTCTGACATGTAACTGGTATCTATCGACTTCTTCCTCATTCCTATTGAGCAGCAAAAACGAAAGTGAACTATACCTTATATCGTCCCGAAAAGAAAATGCATGTAAAATAAGGACTTACCGCACTGTACTTGAGCCTGAAAGATTCGTCAGTTGAAGATGGCATTCCTTCGGCAAATTTAACGAACCAAAATGTGTAGAGTTACTTGAGGGTTCGTCAGTTGGCCATCCGGTGAGAATTTGCTGGCATGGAGGAATATTGAACTGTGCTTGTACTAGTGTTTTCAAGGTGTCAATTGTTTCACATTGGGCCAAACAAATTGGAAAAGTCTGTCCGTCGAAATGCAATACAAAACGAATTTCTTTCTTTGATTCACCATTCGAACCAGAACCTCTTGAGGGACCAGCCTCTAAAAAGTCGGCACTTAATGTCACTTTTGAAGGAAGTCCATGGTTTTTACTTGAACTTGGTTTTACACGTTCTGACTTAATTTTCCTATGACTTTTTGATGATTCGCTAGTTCCTACATGGTTCTTGTCATTCCTTGAACGATCTGCTGCAACAGTGGTGCTGACGCTCTTTCCGGTGGACAAAAAACCGGTTTATTATGCGGAGTGCGACAAGAAAGAATTCAAAAAACAAAAAACACAGTTCTAAAGACCTTTGCACTCTGATTTTAAATATAAAGGAAGTGGAAACTACTAGTTAGCAGTCTTTTTAAAACTTGGTTTGTCGCTGCATAATATTTTTTTACAAGTATATTTTAAATCAAAGTGAAAAACTCTTATACTATGTTTTCCGTCTTTCGTGTCTTAATTGTTGCACTCCGCATAATGTTCCAAAATACATACAGATGCATGATTCTCCCCATTGCTTATTGATGCTGGTGGAATTACTACAATATCGTCATCATCCATTGGTTGAATGTCAGGTTCACCATCCTATAGGCGTCAAACATAGAATAGTCATTGAAGTTAGTTAGTTGATAATGGTATACAAATCTAAAAAATGTAGCTAAAATACAATATTTTTATCGTACATGATCCATTGGTAAGCTACCACTGAATGCTCTACCAAAAACAGAGCTATTTAATGATCTCTCCGAAGGCAAGGCTTGTGAATTTTCTGGTATCACACTATTTACAGCTCTCTGCAAAATAAAAACGAATCACTTGAGTTACAATTTATTGCTCTACAGCTTCATGAAATGAAGGATCATTAGTTTACCAGTAAATCCCATTCAGCTTCTTGCAGGTGCAGTAAAGCAACTGCAATATCATCGATTCCTGTACAAGCCTAGGAATTTAAAACATTTCTGCTATTAACCGATGCTTTTAAAAAACTGTCGAAGTCTTCAACTTGAAGACTAGCTTAGTATTGCGACCATATAATCACCATTGTTACAAAAATCTTAGTCAACTACCTGAAAGTCTGCCAGGACCTGATCCCCATTCACCCCCTGAGGTACCGACGGAGTCGACATGATGGTCACTTTACAATTTACCTCAGCAACCAACTTCTTTATTTGCCACCACTCCAAAAAACGCCTTACTCTTGCAGCAACACAGTCCGACAGCCCTTCTAACAGCTAGTTCAACACATTTGCGGTTCACTACATATTCAGCACATCATGGATTATTTTCTGGCACTAAATTGGCAAAGTGGTTTCAAGTTGATTTGGGTGTTTTAAGGAACATGTTAGTAAATCATTTAGCACTTTTAGTTTCACAAAAGATTATTGAAATACACCTCAAAAGATAGCTAATTAAGTAATCTGATAGAGCTTCCCTTTGGCTAACTATTATTGCAATTATTCTTTAAAATTGCGCTGCACAAAACCTCAAGTCAACAAACTATGTCAACTGTGACTCAACTAAATAATACAAGTCAGCTGACAGTTCACGTCACACAGCTGCTTGAAAGCCTTTGAACAATTTCTTTGTTAACTTGTCGACGCGTCGTTCTGAATGGTAATGGTATTCAGTGATATCTAAAATGACTTGCTAGAAATTGAAAGCTCATAAAAGACAAGAAAGATCTCGCATGACACATCTACAAAATCTTTGAATCCTCTGCTTGCTCTCTCACTCTAGCTTTCTTCTTAATTACCAAAATGACTAAAGAACCAATAAATGTGCTTTTAGCAAATTACCTCAATAATTCCCTGCTTTTCAACAATGATCAGCAAAATGACAGTTGACTCTCTTGTGGTCAAGTAAATTAGTATGTGTGTGTGTGAAAGTCGTCTGACCATTCATTCATCTTTGATCTTGGTCTGCTGCTGCTGGCTTGAAAGAGACAGAAGCATTATTTGCATTGTGTGCTCTGTTTTGACTGTTGACTGTTGCTGGAGTCGGACTTTTTTCATTTCCTCCATGCATAAAAAAGCACCACTTTCATAAGCTTACTCACCGTAATAAGCTTAACTTCAACCTAGAGTCTAGACTCTAGACTACACTACACACTACAGTACACAGAGCTTTGTTAGAGCTTGAAATGGCAATATTCATTTCATTCAATGAATCTTCAATCTTCGATGCATTTGTTATTCGTAAAATGAATAATAAAAATACTATATGAAAGTTTATAAATAATGGATGTCTATGCACTGTCTGTCCGTTGTTTGAGTACTGGGGAGTTTTGAGAGTTTATTGCATTATAAATTATCTTTCGTTGTCAGTCACTTCATTGCATTAACCATAAACTAGGTATACTTATCTACTTCTAGTACCTTTTACTAGATGCTCACTAGAAGGTATAAAGATAGGTAGTGACGGGGCATACTAGGACTTAAAGGAGGACCAAAGTGCGGAATTAACGATTTGAGAATGTAATGCATAGATAAAGTATCATTATCATTTTGCACAAGACACTACTACGGACAAAGGAAGGAATGTATTTAAACTATATTATTGGCTCAACAATCAAATAAACAACAGCAGGCAGGCTTAGTCAACATAGGCACATGCGAAATCGGACACGGTTTCCATTCCCATTAATTTATAATAACTTAATTGAAGTTCAAATAGAGGAATCGTTGATCGGGAACATTATGTCGGCCTAGAATAGGTATAGGTATATGCATGTATGTCAAATAAAAAACTGAATGCAAACTGTATAATATTAGCACGTTATTATTGGTTTTATTGAAGTGACACGCTGTTACAAACTTAATTATGACATAGATGATAATAACTTATATTTGTAGTCTTTGAGTACAAAAACGTGCCCGAGTCGACGTGTTAGCATTTTTTACATTATCATAAATCAGCAATCTCAACAGACTTGGGATTAAATAAAGCATAAACATAAATTCCTTACTTTTACTACTGTAATGTGAACCATGCTAAGTGTAAAATCAAAACCATTTTTGTATGTAATTCGCCCGTATTTATCGTTTATAATAAAACATTAATATTGTTTGAGTACTGAATTAATTTGATTAATGAACCTCCGGATTTTAAATGCTTTACACTGTACAGTATTTGCAAATCATTACAATTCGTCCAGCAAAACTAACCTACTACAGAAATTGTTTACCCATACATATTATTGTATTTTGCGAACCTGAATATGACTATAAATAGAAAATCTTTAGATCAACAGTCTTGTAACTTGCAGTTTATATTCGTAATCTTTTTTAAACTCAAACGCATCACAACAAATTTTTAAATGCAATGCATTCCCATCTCCGATCGACTCAATCTTCTGATCCAGCTAAACAGTGTTACCAAGAATCCATTCTTGTAAAACTCTGATACAAAAATAACGTGTCTTCATTCTGATGTATATTGATTGTTTTTCAAGTTGAACATAGGTATATTTGATTTATATATCAAATAGCTTATACAGCTACTTTGATTACAATTACTGAGTCAACTGCAAATTACTTTTTCATTTAACGTAAATCCTCTTGAATATATTAAAGCCAATAAATTTCTACTGTGAGAATGTAAACGATGGATCTAAACGGAAACTCCTAAACAAATATTTGGGAGTTGAAATATTATTTTATCGGTTCACATTACAATTTATAACTTGCGTCCTTCAGCATTGCAGGTACTAATCCATCCATTGTTTGCTATCATGAACAGAAACAACAACTCATTACACGGAGAAATTGTTGTTCATGTAGCAAAAACGCCATTACTTTTGTAACACGCATAATATTGATCTCTGATATTTACTTCAATCCATTTTAACATTCGATAACTACACTACATAAGTCAAAGCTGAGTTAAGTTTAAATTGTTTTCTTCTGTATTTTATTTCATTATCTTGCGTATGACAAAATGACAATATTAGACTTTGAAAACCGGTTGGTGCGAATCATAGATAAAATTTTTCAAACATTATCTTATGACTAACTAGTAAATTACATAATTAACAATTATTGACAACACTTATTTAAATGTACGATACCATTATTACAACGATACATTATTTAAAACAGAATAAAAACGGTATATTTATATTACAAGTACATCTATTTTTTAATATTTTGCATTAAGTTCTTTCTCCAGTTTACTTAGCAGGTAATAGATCAAATAGGACCTCCTTCGTATTCTGAGACAATTTGTCAGGAAATTGGATATCGAAGGAAATCAAGAGATCGCCTCTTCGACTAGGCTCCTTAGGATATGGCAAGCCTCTTCCTTGTATTTTTTCCACTGTCGTAGGTTTAATTACTCTATTGGTCAAATTAAGTGGGATTGTTTGGCCTTGGAGTGTCGGAACATTGACAGTAGTACCACAAAGAGCCTGCAATTACACAAACATACCATTATATTTAGATTTAACTGAGCATTATGACATACATAAATGACACATTATTCGCTTATATACTTTACTGCTGCATAGGGCACTTTGCCTTATTAGGAATTCTAATTTAGGATGCGAGCAACTAAACAAAGACAACACTAACTGATTAATACAATGCGACAGTAAGCCAAGTTCCGCAAACCCGTTCAATCTAGGAACGAACGTGCAGGAACAAGTAGGTAAGCAAGTCATAATTCAATGTATTTGTTAACATTTTAAATACCTAATCTAAGCTCCCTTAAAGCGATTCCCTTTCAGTCTGTCATCGTACTTTTACTCCTGGAGCATTCATTTTCATTTTCCATTTTGAACTTCGAAATTCAAAGCTCAATGTGCAATGTACCACATACCCCTAAACACATCTACTTTATGAACTAAATAAATTCAATAAATTATCTAATTAAACCATTTTTTTATGAAAAAGCTTCCAATGGTCGGATGTGCGACGACATTTCATTTCTTAGGAATGAGTTTTTCACTCGGATATGTGCATGCTTGCATAAAACAAAGCCAATAATCCCCTTCTTTGCAATTTTGAAACAGGTTATATGAAACCGTTTGCTTTGAAATAGATACGCTGTTTCTTTTATCCAAGCTCAAAACACAAACTGACTCATGCATGTATGCAGTGAACTACCACTGGCAAGACAATAACGATTGCGATGGTGTTACAAACAACTGCCGAGCAGAGCCAGTGTATACATTCTGCATGCATCGTCTTTAGACCATTACACCCACACGAGATCTTTTTTAAGATCTTCATAGTCTATATGGGTTGATGTGCAAAAATAGAAAAAAATATCAAGCCGCTTAGCTAAATGCTTTATTCGTAAAAAATGCAATGCTGCGAATTTATACCGTTTTATACCAACTACTAAATACTAAACCTACAAGCTACCTTTCCCAAGTAAGCGTAAAAATGTAAAACGTGAAACCGAAGTAGTCCACTTTTAGTAGTTATATTCACAAAATATTCGTATGAATAGTTAAAAGTACACGCACCTGTAACTTATAATTATCATATCAAATAATAAATAAAACTGATTGTGAAAATTAAATTTCTTGTTAACTAGAACTTCAACGAATACTAAAAACTTATTTTTCTAAACCTCTAAACATCAACATCATCTAAATTTTGCGTTCCATGATTCATATAGATGTAGATTAGTGCAACAGAGATGACAACATTGAAGATCATCGAACCGAGAATATAAAAAACTTATCCCTTCTCATATGAACGCCTGAAGAAGTACAAGCAAAAATATTTTGGAAGTTTCATGTTGCCTTTCTAGGCATTCAGAACGGCTTACTTACATCTTCTTAAGTAGTTTTATCTCTTTCCATCAGTAATTTCGTAGCTATTCGCTGAGTGTGGGTGGTCAAGACTTTCAGAAATGTTAAAGATTGGTACTGAAGTTGAGTAATGTCAACCCAAGCTACTAAAAATCTGTACTCGAATCAGCTCACAAAGTAATGACATTACAAGCAAATCAAGTAAAAATCATTCTCTCATTCTTTCTCCTTTTATAATGGTTGACTTTAAATGAATGGTAGGTAAAACATATTTGCTGTAATCTTAAATTCACCATCTTCCAACAACAAGATTTTTTCAGCTTCATTTTGAGATTCTGGTCACACAAGTCACTGCTAAAATACGAAGCTGAAGCATGCAAATTATTTCTTTCTTCAGCTACAACGTCCCTTTGTTAGCATTTCAGAGACCATGCCAAACTTGTGCTGCGCTGCACTTCTAATTTTGTCTTCTTTAACCATTCAGAGTAAGCTGAGCTCATAATAATAATATTATTATTATTGCTGTAAAAAGGTACACTGGTTGTTCGCATGTAGGAGCAAACTGACCATTTTAAGACGGACCAAGAGCGCTGGTCATCCTTGAAATAATCTTTAAAGGTGGTCATTTCAGTCTTACAATGTGTATTGGCTCGCATTTGTTGTCTTGCCAGGACAATTTATATTGCCGTTGTAGCATCATTAGCATCCATCCGTCAACTATCTACCCGTATAAGCACCTAAATTAATGGCAAAAGTCAAACGTGGTCCAAGGTCTAAATATGAAACATAAATGGAGAAAACTCATGCTATGTAAAGAAGACGCTTCAGTGTTTTCAACAATAGCAAAATCAGAGGAAGTGTATTTATGACAAAATTAAGTCACAGCAATCGTATAAAAATTGGAGACAAAAAAGGCAACTTGTTTTGTTCGCATTATCTTTTGAGAATTTATTGTTTTATATCGTATCTTCTACTAACTTGCCTTTCAAACTCCTACCACCTGTGTCTATTTATTAAAACCAACCACACACAGAACTGACTGATTTGAATTGCCTGATTGATTAAATAAAACGAGAACAAAACTTTACCAAGAAAATATTGAACACAGCAGAATAGCCTAAAAACGAAATGTTCAAATCAATTTAAGGATTTTGCCGGGCTATAACCGAATCTGATCATTCTGAAGTTTAGCTTCCTCCAGCATTTAGGAAGATTCAATAATGTTCATAATAGTCATTGAATCAACACAACACAAGAACAATTCTCAGTATGATTCAAAATTAATCATAGATAAATGACCATTTGTCTGTAACAGTTGATTGATGCAGATTACTAAATACAAAATACCATTTTGATATTGAATGGACAATGCACAATAAATGAGCATTATGCTTATTTGTAATGAACGGAGGTCATATGTCATGTCAGTGTTCCGAGAGCTCTGTATGCAAATTGATTGAATTACAAAAAAGGTAAATCTGCACATTCAGTCACTTCCTTTGAGGAAAGGATATATTGAGCATTCCATTGTGATTCTGCCTGCCAATCACTGCTCAATTTATTGACATTTTTGGACATAGAGAAGACGCGTCTACGTCAATCAAGTATTATTGATACACTTTAGTACTTTAGGAACGGACACTTACCTAAGTGCAAAAATTACAGCAATGCAATTCAACTACCATCATAATTTCAGCAAAAATAGTTAAACTGATCAATCAGTATATGTACTGGATAACAGCTATAAAAACTAGTCAACAAATATTTATTATGCAGAAGGAGAAGGTAGATTCACCGTTAGTTCCGTATGTTCATATTCATTTCGTATCATTGTAAGCAATCGTAAGAATGAAGAATAGGATAATAGGGCCATTCTCTAAACTCGTTAGATTCCCAAACATGACGTAAATTTTAAACTTTCGTTGCGCGTGTTGTGAAAATCGATACTTTGAACTTCATGCATGAAAGAAAAATTAATCAAATACCAATAGCGCTCACAATGTAATAAAAACTAAAAACTCTTCTCCTCGGATTTTGTATATCGGATAACGGAGCTATTAATGCACCTATTTAATCAATCAATAAAAGTTTCGTGTCTTCGTACAATTCGCTTCCTTCTTATCAACTAATACACACAAGTTGTGCGACACAACTAGTGAATATAGAAAGCGCCATTAGATTCAGCCTGAACTACCTACCATTACTATGCGTATCTAGTTATACATTCAAAATACATACAGTTCCACACTTTCTTGGATGAAAGTGACCTTGGATTTGAATAAATGATAGTAATAGCTAGTAAATGTTAATCCTGATCCATTTCTGGCTCAAGTTATGCAAATAGGCTGTGTCATTTCTGGTGATAATGTCAATCTTACAAAGCCCCCTTAAACGTTGTAAAACTACATATCGATCGGATATATTACTAAATTGTAGCTACTTTTGAATGATGCATTTGAATCCAGTAAAAATTATTCAATTGTGGCAAAATCATGACCTTATTGCGGCACGGCATTTGGAAATACCTACATATAAACGTGCACAGTACAGCCAACAGCCGAACTACCAATGATCTAAAAATGAAACAATTTACAACTTTATGACCTCATACCCAAAACGAGAAAACATGTGCGCTCTACTCAGCGAATTAAGTTTTATGCTTAAACGTGCCACAATTTCATGGCTAAGATACTCGTTGTTTTTTACAGAAGCCATGAACTAAATGCCACAGGAAATACATCGAATTCTATCTCGCGTATGCCCACAGCGGGGATGATATCATGTATCTATTCTCCTTTCCCTACTACTGAGTAATTGAGTCTCCATTTAAAGATACTTCTTACGTGAAATGGCAAGTACTGCTAAGAAAGAACATGCAACTTTCTTGAAACATACTCACTGATTGAGTGAGATGTCTCACTAGAAATGAAAGCGGGGAGCAAACAGAGTGTGGTCGCTGTTGGCTAGTGATGATGAGATGTGCGAAGCGGAATTGTGTGAAGTTTATCTACGCCAGAACATCTATTGCAAGTCCACGACAATTAGGTTCTAAATGGTGATATGTCGAATACAAACATTTTCGAAAATACACCTATGAATCGGAGTATTAAGATTACAGCATTGCCGAACATGTTGATCCCCTGCCAAAAATTGCAAGCATTGGTAGGCTTGGACTTGTACACTGTCGTCTGCTCTATCTTACGCACTAATAAATAATGACCAAAGTTTGTGACGCATAATTTTATGAGATGAAAAGCCCACATAAACGTACACAAATACAGTTATACCAATGGCACAGTTGGAAATTGCATACAAACACATGAATAGCAGCAGCAAAGTATATAGTGAAAGCACAAAAAGAAAACTAGGCCAAAAATTACTTACTTCTCTGAGGCTGATCTTTGCCGTGTACCGGATGTCACAGTTTTCGCGTTTGAATACAGGATGAGGCTTATCTCTAATTATAAATACAATATCGGCAGGAATTTTGCCAGTTGTCTGGTCTCCCTCTCGAGGAAATGTAATCTTTGTTCCTGCTTTCCATCCAGGTTTCACGGTGATTGTGAGCACTTTGTCTTCTTTCTTCCTGGTTCCGTCGGCAGCAATAACATTCCTGGAGATCTTCATCTTCTTTGTGCACCCTTTGTCGATATCCTCTAGACTAACATAAAGATCATGCTCCACAGCTGCATCTTGTTGCTGGTACTCTCTGGACTTTGTGGGGGAACCGTGGACGTTGAAACTTTGAGTCCGTCTGCCCATTCCTCCCATGGGACCTCCAAAGTTGATAAATGTCTGGCCATTTTCGTCATCATCGAAGAATCCACTTCCTAGACCACCCATACTGAAGAATGATGCAAACGGGTCTGAGGTTCTAGAAATTCAACGAAATTAAGTGTTAAGTCAGAATGAATGAAAATATCGTCGTAGGATGAGTGTCAGAATATCAACGGTAAATACTTACCCAAAGAACTGCGCAAAAGTTGCCCGAGGATCACCATGAAACGTGTACGTATAATTTTGTCCATGGCCATGTCCTCCACCACCCGAGGGTTGACCAGCACTTCCCTTAAGTCCTTCCTCGCCAAACTGGTCATAAATTTCCCGTTTCTTCTTGTCACTCAGCACTTCATAAGCCTCCGCCACATTTTTGAACATTTCTTCTGCTCCAGCATTTTTATTCTTGTCTGGATGGTATTTGAGCGCGAGCTTTCTGTAGGCCTTCTTTATCTCATCATCTGTAGCCGACCTACTGATTCCCAAGATTTTGTAGTAATCCTTCCCCATTCTGGTAATTTAAGTAGATCACAGTTCCGCGTTAGCCAAGGGCAAGGGTCGTCGAATTAGCAGATCTACTTCTGCTGGAAACACAAATACCAAAGAAAAATTAGTCTCTGTTTCTTGAAAATGCACACCAACTAAACTACTCCATCAACTTTGTGGTTCTAGCCAAAATATTTCAAGCTGGTCTTTCAGTCTTTGTTCTTTCTTTACAGAAAATTTCGTTAACGGGAAAATTTTACGATCACGATAACTAGTCATAAAACAAAAACAAAGATCAAAACAACAACAATGTCATTGTCCCTCGTGGGGTAAATACAACTCTAAACCATGTTCTGTAGGTTGCTTAAACTTGTTTTTGGGAACCCACTTTGCCTGATAAAAACCTATAAAAATACAGCTATCATCCCACGCTTCAAAGACGACACCGTCCGCAGAAATCGGACTCGTCACCAAATTTCACTGTAGATTTCTTTCAGATTACAAATTATAATAGCCAAGCCAGCATTTAAAAATTGCAAATCATCTGATCCCATCTCCACTTAACAATCCAACCCAGTTTGATAACCACAAACATATGTTCATACTTTCATATTATTACTGTACTTTGAAGATTAGAAAGCACTGCTTTTAACAAGCACAAATGTTTACCACGCCAAAATAAAGTTGTTACATTATAAAAATAATATAATTAAATAATTAGAAACTTTATAAATTACCTACCTACTCCTCTAAACTTAATTGGAAATCCTTTCCAATTCCTCTTGCTCTTTACAAAGTGTATCGTGTCCAAAAAAACTTCCAGTTAAAATCTGGTTGTTAAATTAACTGCTTTACAACTTTCTGCGCACAATTAATCAATCCAAATTATGGTCAACCGTTTAATCCCAGCTTTCACTAAATTCCAACAGAAACAATCGCTTTTCACCTTTTCAGTTAAACACTTTTACACAATAATTTTCCCCGATAAACCAACTTTTTGTCCACTTGTGGAAATGGTCCTCGAAAATAAAGTAGAACAGTGAACAGCGTTTAGCGTATATTTTTAGGACGACACATGAAAATCACCAGTGAACGATCCAAACTCAACTGACTGATTATTGGCAGCGCTTCAAACTTGCTTCGTATGGATGGGCTATAGCACAGAAAACCAAAACAGTGGCTCTTCTGTTATTCTACACGGCTTTGTATTCTCTCAGTTTGCGCTTCCACCGTCTTCTAGTGAGCTCTTGATAGCACGAGAAGCGAATTTAGCGTTTTAACGTGTGCTCTGTGTGCCTTACCGTCACGATGATAATGATGAGAGTACAACGTGCGTACGTAATATCAAAGAGAGGGGGAAAAACACGGCAATAAACCAAAGATCGTTTACGTGTGTGTGTTTTTTGAGTGCGTCGCTGTACACAATGGATGCATCCAGATGATTCCCGAAATTTCTATACCCTTCCCAAACGGTGGGACTGGGAAGGGCCTCTTAGAGAACAGGCCAATTGCAAAAAAGTGGTAATTCAGGTGCTTGTTCAAGCAAAGCAATGTGGCAAGATAGGACAGCTTTCAAAGCTGGATACGGTTTTGTAAGCAGCAGAGGTGACAGGGGGTGGAGCCAAGAATAACGTGAGACAGATTGAGGTTAGGTATATCTCTGCATGTAAAAAAAATTGCAGAGAGCTCAAGGCTGAATAAAACATGACACGCTTCACAAATCACGTTTTTTAAAACTCACACTTTCTTCGCTACCTCGAAAGCTCTAATCTCGATTATGTGCATATTATGTTTTTAATTGTAATGAAATGGCATTTTTGGAGCATGAAGCTGCTAACAGCTAAAAGCTGGGTGGCAAAATGCATTTTGCATGAAATGCGGGTTTGAAAGATGGTCTGCGTGTAGTCAAAGGTGGAGCTTGCATTTTTGCTGCACCGAAAACTGCACAAAGATAACAAAGTAGACAAAGACAAATATGCAAGCTTAAAGCTTGTAGAAACAGAAACATTTATGTGCAGTTGTTTAAGAATTAAACGATTGAAAGGAAGGACAGCTCTAATAAAGTGCCTGCTTAATGTTTAAATCTTCCTTTTCCTGTCGCGTGAATGATTGATTCGAATTGCAAATAGGTAGTTGCAATTATGTGAACAAAGCTTTTACATGATCTCTGCATTGCATATATTGCATAATGTTGATTCTAAAAGGCTGTGAGTGAAATGAATGCGTTTATAATGTGACGAAGTAACTACAATGTAGTTACTATACATGTGAATGAATGAATGAAATGTCCCAGTAAAACTAAATAATGTCAAAGCAAAGTACCTAAAGGCAAAGTCACGCCGTTTCGCTAAAGGATGGTCTTGAAATTGAAATCGTCTTCTGGAATACATGCATAGTTTATGCATGAGGTATTGCAAAATTGCAATTAATGCGATCAGCATAAATGTGACATCAGTGACAAAAGAGTACATAGCAAAACTACATGTCAGAAGCAAATATACTTTAACGCAACGCTTTAATCCTAATTGGGCCGAAGCTAATTAATTAAGTTTCAGCTGTCTCTATTTGTTGGTACCTCTATGGTTGGAACGGAATAAGAAAGTTTTCGGTTTCTTGGATGATGATGCGAAAAACTGGATTTCCCCTGGATGTTTAAATAATTTTTGTTACAACGACTTTATTGCATTCAATCCAGTTATCAGTTTTACAGTAAAAGTTTAATGAGCAACAACCGAATTTCCACAATGAGGCAAGAAGTAGTACGCAGTGCGTCAATCAGTGAGGATATTTCAACCTTCTATATGAAAAATACACATGCCAAAAAAGTGTTTCCCAACAATTGAAAACATCCGTTCTTACAGAACAACATAAAGTAGTTAACTCCTTAAAACATTTCGTGTATTTTATCTATAATCTATAATTTAGCAATTAGCAATGTTTGAAAGCAAATTGCTTTGCGATTTCATGGAAAGTAATCAAAAGCTACGGATACAAAAAGTTTCTCATGTACGTCCATTATGACATGACATATCGTCCATTACAGGCAGACAGACACAGTCAGTAAGTTAAATTGATGTTAATGCTTTTGCAAACAAAAAGTGTTTGATCCTGCACCTACTACGTCGTGCCATAATAACGTTGGATGTCGACAACCTGTAAATTGCATACCAATTCCAATATTTAATATTTTGTACATACAGAAAAAAACAACGAATTTCATGCAAATATTTCAGAATTGCAAATTGTTTTAAAGATCTATAGAATACATCGCACCGGATGTGGCTCTCCAGATTTTAAATCTATAAACGCTGAACGGAAAACTAACACCAGGTTGCACATTGCCCCTTGTCAATCTCAAATCCTAATGCACTATAATAACCCTTTTAACAATTGAGAAACCTTATAACATTTTAGTTATCATCGGCATCTCTGTGAAATATAATGTGTTGTGTATATTGTGTATATCTACTCGCGTTCAAGTTTTTTATTACGCTTTGTCCGCAAATTCAAAATACCAGAGAGCTACTATTGCTACATGCTTGGTCAGCACGACTCTACCAGACCTACTAGAACTAGACAATCAACAATGAGCATCAAAATTCATTCATCATCCCCATCCCCTCTTTGTTCTAACCTTTTTTCTCACCGAACAAAAAACTAGCATGATAAATGCATTCAAAATTCCGAGAGAATATTCTGTACATAAAACTTTTTAACATAGAAAGAAACAGAAAGAAATGCAGAAAAACAAGGCAGACAAGCTAGTAAATAAACAAAAAATGGTTAAAAGTCAGGAAAGCTTAGGTGTGCGGGTTTAACTTGACAGGTACCTATACTAAAAACACGTACTTGAAAACGGTTATAGGTAAGGTGTTGTTGCAAGGCAGGATATCAGTTTTGCATGTTTCAGGCAATCTTCTTCGCTCTTCACCTTCAGCAACCAAGCTAGAGCACAGCTCTCCCTTGCAACCTGACTAGCTTCTATCTGCATTCTGCACTTGTACAGCAAGAAAAAGAAGGGGTAGGGAATTTCAGAGTCATTATCAGCTGCCCATGTATTCTACGTTGCCGACGTGGTCAGTTAAAGTTAACAACAGCGCTTGAATTTTATTCACCACTTGACTTTTAGTTCAGGACTTGTTCAGTTGGTTTATTGGGTAAGTTCTAGTTGGACGCTTACAAATCCACCGGAAACACCTACAACAAATAATATTTTAAAGTTGGTAGTTGGCCATTTGTACTACAAATTTTGTAGTAGTTGTTAGTGCTTTTTTTCTGTGAAGTTTTATTAGATTCTTTATAGCTCACTGGCTAGAGGTTGCAAAAGTTACCATAATTCTAAAATTTTATGTGATAATTTTGTTTTGTATTTTAGATTCGTTGAGAAAGGGGAACAGGAAAGCATTCCAGAAAATCCAGCATCATGGTGGAGGTTAGTTTAATATTTATTAAAAGTTTATACTGTTTGCTTTGTACATCACAATATCATTATCATTTGATCATTAACCGGCATAATATGATGACACATTCAGTGATAGATATCCTATAGCTATTCAAATACATTTAGAGCATTATTAGAAGTCGGTTTCAATTCAAAATAGTTTTTAGTAGGTTTGATTGACAATATGCACTTTCTGGTCAGGTTATCCAGTTAAACTAGCAGTTACTAAAAGCTTAGCATTTAGTAATGGTAAAAAGACGACCAGCGTCACACGTGTAGCCGGCATGGTATAATTGCTTCATGTAGATATTTTACTAACTGACCATCAGACCATCATTGCTCTACTACTCACTGCTGCTCGCCATCCCATAGTATTAAGTTGGTTCGCACGCACAAATCAAGCACACCAACCACAAAAGTTGGTTTTTAGGTAAGCTACGTGTTCTAAACTAAAGTGTTCCAAAGTCCAGGCTATTCAGTGATGTAATATTTACATGTATAATGGCAGAATTTATTTTCCCACAAGATATTACCTTGAAGGAAACAATAGAAGATTTAAGATTTCCCCCTTTCATTTTTTGATTTATGCTATATACCTAGTAATCTAGAATAATTTGATGTACCTCTAGTACCTGGCTGGTAATAAACAATCATGATCCAATTTTTCGCAATCAAATTGCTGTTTAAAATTCCAATTTCTTTTTCTACCAAAGCAAATAGCGTTTTAGATCCATTATTTTCTGATTTTTTGTAAATAAGTTTGTTCTCATTTTCCATTAATTTAAGGTATGTAAGGTCTTAGTATTGTTGAAAGCAGCAGTATATATAGTCAGCCAGCGTATTAACATAAACTATCAAGAGTACATACTACCATGTCTAAACGTCAAAGTATTTACTGCACGTCATTGACCAAGAGAGCATATTAACGTAGGCAAAGAGAAATGACACCGTAATGACACGTAATTAGTAATTAGCTAACACGAGGCAAATACCACACTATAATTTAAATGATTTCACACTTCACCATATCTAATTATTTCGTTTAATGCTATTTACAGTTGGAAATCTGCACTGCCAGTGGGCGAGTGATCACAAAAGTTGACTCGGTAAAAATCTTAATTTTATTGTTTATATAACCATGCTGTTAATTTGAAACTAACAATTAACCGATAATAATCGACGATTATTAATCGTTCATGTTTAGCTCGGGCCAAATAGTACCGTAAAGGATGTCAAGTCTCGCATCCACCAATCTAAGAAAGGACCTTATCCGGGCCGGCAAATGCTTCGCTTGGAACCCAAGGGCAAAGCTCTAAATGATGAAGACACTCTTGCCTCTCTTGGGTTAAATTCTGGAGATAAACTATTTCTGAAGGATTTGGGACCTCAAATTGGCTGGGGCACCGTTTTCCTTGCGGAATACGCTGGACCTTTGGCAGTGTATCTGTGGATGTACACACGACCATGGATATTTTATGGAGAAGGTGCATCAGCAAAGCCTTACGCAAAAGTGGTGCAGTAAGTTTGATATAACAGTTAAAGTTGTAAACTCAATAAGCACAATATGAGTAGCAAATTAGTTTCTGTAAGTTAATGCTTAAATTATGTTTCCAGCATCGCTGCGGCTTGTTGGACGGCTCACTATGCTAAACGTCTTTTCGAAACGGTTTTCGTGCACCGATTCTCCCATGCCACAATGCCTATTCGAAACCTCTTCAAGAATTGCAGCTATTACTGGGGTTTTGCTGGTTACGTTGCATACCACGTTAACCACCCATTGTACACAGCTCCTTCTGACCTGCAAGTGTACATTTGCGCTGCATTGTTTGCCGTAAGTCGTTTGAACTTGCATTTTTGCAGTTATATTTATAACGAGAGAGTTAATTCAATCAACTTGAATGAGCAAATATACATACTTCCTTCATATTTTCCTATAGCTTTCCGAATTGGGCAATCTCAGCATTCATTTGGCGTTGAGGGACCTTCGCCCACCAGGCACTAATGTGAGGAAAATCCCCTACCCAACTGGAAATCCATTCACTCAACTATTCCGTTTTGTGTCTTGCCCAAATTACACGTATGAGTTCTATGCATGGCTCAGTTTTACCGTCATGACGCAGTGCTTGCCAGGTATGATCACAACAATAGAGCTTAGGATGATTAAGCCCCAATATAATACACAAATTGTGTAACCGGGTCATTATGAAATAACTTTTCTTGGCCATTTTATACGGACATTATACTTACACTTGTGCTTCTCTACTATTTAGCTGGACTTTTCTGTATCGCGGGAATGTACCAAATGACAATTTGGGCATTGGGAAAGCATCGCAACTACAAGAAGGAGTTCAAGTCTTATCCCAAAGGTCGTACATCAATCATTCCTTTTCTCATTTAAAGCTCACGACTCTGGAATATTCTCTGCATGGTGAAGGCACGTCATCCCGTAAAGACAAGCTGAATATCAAACTCATTTAATGTTATTAGTCGTGTGTTATGTAACATACATTTTTTCAGAACTTAATAGGCCAGCCACAAAAACTGATACACGTACCTATTCAAATCATTCAAATTAACTTAATGAAAAAAGGATTTTCTAACTGTAACTTAAAACTTTAAGAAAAGTTATACATAAAAATCAATAGAATCTTGTTTGCAGTTTGATTATCTGCATAGTGTGTTAAGAAGCCAATTGATACTGATAATAGTAGGTTAGGAGCAATTTCCAGTGTTTATGCTCATTTATTAGTAGGTTGTACTGTATATGGTATTCTGAAGATGTTGTGGAACTGGTTTAAAACGTTACAACTACTTAACGATATTATTTAATAAATGGCATTTATTCGTATTTATAATATATTTTTGTTTAATTTGTTGAGCTTTTCC
The DNA here is from genome assembly GCA_029691765.1 of Entomobrya proxima. Lineage (NCBI taxonomy): Eukaryota > Metazoa > Arthropoda > Collembola > Entomobryomorpha > Entomobryidae > Entomobrya > Entomobrya proxima. The sequence goes on from CM056169.1 coordinate 4,076,016, forward strand.
GTGAATGTCTATACTTGTTTTATGATACATGAAGTTGAGACTTAATTATAGGTAGACGGTTGAACACAAAAGTTGTGTCTGAAATAAAATTGTTTGTTGTTTTTGTCTTAAAATTATGAAATGTTTTACTTTATTCTTGTACTGTAAAAAAGCACCAACTATTAATGAATTCGCTAGTTCGGTAAGATTGTACTAGAATAGCTACTCAACGAAAGCTTGTATAAAATGATTGCATGATTGCATTGTATTGTACGTTTAAGCATTCGTTTAATTTAGAATTTATGCCTTTAAACGGTGTCTCTCAAGGTGCGTCGTCAGGACTGACATTTTGGTACACGGCTGTGGATAAAACCGTTTTGATATGATCTACTGCTGGTCCTGGCATTCCATCAGGTCTTGCCGTATCGTGAATGTAATCGTTCACCTTCAAGATCTTTGTGGAAAGTGTGTCTATCTCCTCTTGTTGAGACTGAATGATAGCATCTTTTTCCTGTGAACCATTATAAAGTAAAATTGTAGGAACGAGGTCAATATGGGTAGTGTTATTGCAAAATGTCATTCTCGTAATATTACCTCCAAAGCATTCTCATGTTCAATGTCTATATCATCCCGATCTTCTATCGCTGCTTGTAACTTGAATCTCATTTCTGCTGCTTCAGACGCATGTGAAGCTTGATTAAGTCCCAGGGCTGTCTCATATTGATTCAGCCTGTCCCTGGAATTTTTCAGCTCTCGTCGCAAACTATTGATTTCGTATACAAGCAGCATGTTTTCCTACAATTCAAGACAAATTTTTGTTGAATTGAAATGATTGAATTTTCATTGATAATTTTAATTCATGAACACATACGTGCATTATCTTGAGTTGCTCAGATCGTGTAAAATCAGCATCCTTGGCCAGCTTTCTTTTGACAGAAGTCAGGCTGATTTCCAAGTGATTTCTTTGACGAACCAGTTCACAAATCGCCTCTTGTTCCGCAGAACCAGCCTTATCAGCTTTAGAAGCGTTGCCATATTTGACATACATTCCCTATTTTCAAAAAGTCCGGTCAGTTAATTAAGAATATACAAAATTGAAAACTTACAGAAAGACCATGAAAACTATTGCGTATAACGTTATGCAAGCAACAACACTTATGACTATGAAATTCAATTCCATACCCTGACGACTGTTTTTAACGCTTTGTGGTCAGCGAGCACACTCATAGCTCTTGTCAAATAATTTCGCATTCTTTCCACGAGAACAACGGCTCGCATGCGTAATCGTCGTTCTTTGTTTCGCTCATGATCCGTCATTCTCAGCTTGTTTTTAAGTTCAGTAACTTGAAGTTGAAGTCCATTGCGAACAAAAATTGTGGATTCTAATTCTGTTTCCATCTAATAGCCATACCAAATGCGTAAAATATTAGTAATTTAGTAATGACCATAATTTCATATTCGTCTGCACACAACCATGAGCACTCACATCAGCATTTTGTTGCTTCAAATATATTATTTCTCGGTCTTTTGGTTCAATCAGCTTTCTCAGTTCTCGGATACGGTATTCCAAAACAAACTTGAATTTTTCTAGATCGGAATTAGTTTTTAGTAATTCTGTAATGTGCTTGTCTTTATTTGCTACAGCCAAGTCTTTGTCAACCAACGCCTTTTGCAAAGTCACTACATCCTTCTCTGTCATTTTTATCAAGTTGTTATACTTTGCACACTCTGTCATAAGCCTTTGAACTTCATTTTTCTGCTCTTCAATGTCCTTCTGAATAGTTTGAAATTTCTTTCTCATGATTCCAGCTTCCCCTTTTAGTTTTGCGTTCATCTCTCGCTCGTGTCGAAGTTTTCTCTCATAGTTGGTAGTTATTTCTAGAATTTCTTGATCAGCATCTTCCTCAATTTGTCGTTTCATCTCGTCGCTCTCCGACATTTGGTTCTGAGCGTCATTGAACGCCTGCTCCAAAGCTGAATTCTTGTCTTTGACTTTTCCTTCAAAGTATTCAATAAGTTCTTCAATTGCATTGCTTCTGTCGGACTCTAATTTGACAAGCCGGCTGAAATTGATATAAAGCATAAGTGAACAAGCAACGTCTTATGAATCTATAATACGCATCATGTTTTTAAAACTAGACATTACTCTTCGTATTCCTTAATGGTATTTTCCAGAAGATTTTGAAGTGCATTGTATTTCTCAAACTCGGAAATCAATTTTGTATTGAAATGAGCCTCAGTGTTTTCTATTTGGGCTTTATGCTGCGCTGCTACTTCCTTCAGATACGCATTATAATCTGCAGTATTTTTCTCCTTAATCTCAGTGATTTCCTTGATTTCTGTACTGAGTTTCTCCACTTCGTCAGTAAACTTTGTATTTAATTCTTTGATTTCCTCCTGATACAGCATATCTTTCCGTTTCAAAGCGTAATCCATTTCCAGCTTGAGCTCCCCGTATCGTTGCTTCAGTTCGTTAATTTGTACCTGACGTTCCTCAAGGTCTTGCCTATAATTTTTATACAAAAAGTGTACAGACATGATAATATGATAATACTTATGCTTAGATGACAGAAACTTCTACATACTTTGTCACCAAAATTTCTGTTGAATAATTCAAATCTTTCTCAAGCTTGGCCACTCGTCCTTCTGCGTCAGTCATTTTCCAGAAGCAGATTGAATTATCTGCAGCAGTACTCACGCAAAATATTTCATCGTATGTGCACAGCAACTACAAAGTTAATAAGAAATTCAATATTTTACATTTTAATGAAATGGAAAGGAAAACAGTATATGTCTCAATTTACCCCAGTTATTGGTGCATTATGCATTCTGTAATCACTCCATTCTCCCGAGTACGTCAATGGTTGACGGAAGGCTCGGACTGTTCCATCGTGAAAACCTGCCAGTAGTATTTTTCCAGATCTACTCAGGGCTATACAAGTAGGAGTAAGGCCTAACTCCAACTCTTTCAGAACCTGTGTATTTACTAAACTTTTCATAACTAGTTCTAGTTTCAATGAATAAAGATGATACTATCAAGATTCTTGGATGAAAATGAAAGTACCCACCATTGCCTCGTAAATTTGAATCTCCTTGATAAACTTGTTGGCGTTTACTGCGTAATGTGTTTTATTATCTGGCGAAACTACTACTGAAACCAATTGTATTCCACGTTCTACAATATCCGCAGTTCGCTTGCAAGTCTGTATATCCCTACAATTAAGTTGAATATTGTACACTTTAAAATTTGTCTATTTGTTCCATAGTTTTCATTTAAGATCATTAACCATTCATAGATAGCCCCATCTGCTCCGGCAGTAATCACTTTGTAGTCATCCAAAGTCCATGTAATACGCTTAATCTAAGCAATAACATTATGTTCAGAGATTAGCTGGTTTATAGTTTTGGATTAGCTTTGCTTTTATACCAACCTTGTTACTGTGACCCTTCATACTGGAAATGTTCTCTAATGTCGTAGTTGAGTACAGCTGAAGAATGTTTCCGTTTGCCACGGCAAACAAATGACCTCCATTGCTGAACCGCAGTTCTCTGCACATTCTTATGGGCCACTCCTTCAACTCGCGGATGTCATTGATAAGTACAGTATACATTCGAATCTTATCGACACAGCCTGCAAGTACAAAAAGTCCGGTGGGGTGAATGGAGACACAGTAAATATCTTCTGCAAACTCTCTCGCCGCCTCTTGACTCATTGTCAAAAAGTTCCACACGCGAATAAACTTGTCCACCCCACATGTAACCACCAGGCTCTTTCGAATGGCACAGTCCAAGCCTAAAATAGCTCCAAAATGGTAGGACGCATTAGCCAGCTCAAAAAACATTTCTTCGGGCTCTTTAATTTCTGCAGTGGACAAGCTGAAAGAGTACAAGTTACAGTTGAAGGTGCTTGCCACAATCATTTCGTCATTTGGACTGACCACCAATTTTGTAATGATTCTGTCCTCAGCTTCTGATGTATCTTGGGGAATCCGAATAACATACAGTTGCTTGTAGTGGTCATCATAATTTTGATAAATGGACTGCTCCTCATATACAATTACATTTCCCACCCCGTAACCCACCACAAAACCCTTGGAGAAGGTGGCAATGGCAGTAACCTCCGTGCCAGTGTACATAGACGCAGATCGCTCAAAAGGATTGAAACTTTTTCGTTGGGGAAATACTGTTGAGATTGTATCATCCAATCCACTATTTCCCCGAGGTTTGGTCATTTTGCCACGATCCAGTAGCAGTCCGGTGACTTCGTTCTGTACATTTTTAATTTGAATATCGTGACGATATTCGCCTCTCTCAAAGAGCATCACGGTTCCTGCCGCAGTTCCAGCAATTACCTTGTCATTTTTGTACCAAGCGTGGCACAGGAAATGGTGGGCATCTCCACGCTGAAACCCAAAAGGCTTCAGGTGACTTTCGTTAAGCCGATAGAAACGAAAACATGCATTTCCAATGGCGCAAAGGACGTTATTGTCTCCAGGCGAGGCAGAAATCTGAGGTAAAGGACAAAAGCTTTTTGAACGTTTCCATTGAATAATAACTACAAAGACAGTATATTATGCGTATGAATTCTGTATTCATTGTATGCATACTTCATAAACAGGACCTGAACCGCCTGTGGCTTTCACTGTAGTCACCAATCGGTTTCTATCCCATTTCCAAAGCACAAAGTTATAATCTGGAGCACCAGTCAATGCACCCAAATGAAGATTATCTGTGGTGAATGCCAATGAAATAAATTCTCGAACAGAACTGTCGGCAGCTTGAAGGGTTTTCCGTTTCTTGTTTGTTTTCAAATCAAAAACTGTGATTTCTGGCTTTTCTGCAATTTGCCCGACTGCTGCATACATACTATAAAGGTGCACATGATGTATGAGAGATTAGATAGCCAACCTTAATTGCAAGACTTCTAATTGCTAAAGATGAGAGCAATCCTACATTACCGATTATGCGATACAGTGAGGCTGGAAACACCCTGGTACTTTTCTGCTCCATGAAGAAATATCTGTGATTTTGAGTCCAAGCTTAGTGTAACCACCGTGTTCCCTGCTGGATAAATAATCTGATTGTTCTCCACAAAGTAGACATTACCACCCTTACATGACTGATTTAGTCCAAAAATATATTTTGGATGAAGATTTGCGTATGTGGACATAGTGCCAATTTGCACATGAAATTACAGTGCTAATTGTAGATAGCATGAATTTGCAGACAAGTTTAAATGAAGATGACCATGATCTATAAAAATTTGCTTAGAAATCCTATCGGGAAAATTCAATCCAATTATTGGGAAGCATGTAAAATGAGCCACCCTTTTAAAATCAGTAACCATGTTTTCATCTGTAGTTGTCCATTCCTTTAGCCCTGCGATTCCTTATCGATCAAACAAGTGAGCCTAGACAAAAACCCCACACGAGGCAGCGATACTCCACAGTTAAGATTTTTTACGGTACGTGGGATCAATAAACGTACAGACGAATGCATCATAATGCAGCATTTTCTCAGTTTCATGTCACGATTCGATACAAAATTAATAGAAAACTGCATTTATAATATTGTCATATTCTATTCATATTCATACAGCGAATTCAAAGTTTTATTTCATACGTAAAGTACTATATACATTTAGCTAATTAATTTATGTGCAAATATTGCAAATCAACCGTTTCCTCATTATAAGCAATGACTTGGTTTCCAGCAAGTTGACTACATTATCATTTATTCCAATAAATACACTCAAACGATCTAATTTTTGCTCTTATTGTTTGATGGTTGAGGAACTCTGTGCTTGGCCATTACAAGTTCCATGTCCGTATAACTCATATTATGATAAGAAAAGTATTCCGGGTTTTTATATTCACTTTGTTTGGAAGCGCCAGGCCCAATTGCTGAAAAAACGGAATTAATTGAACCGTTAAACACATATTCGTGTCCCTTACGCTCTTACATTCCTACGTATTAAGCTTCTAACGGTTTGTAGGTATGTTCCATACCTGACTTATCAACCTGCTTAAAGACATTTGCTGGAGGATCAAAGTTTTTTCCCTCTACGTTAACGCCAACGCCACCAGAGCCAGCAGCACTAGCTCCGCCCGATTTAATGGTGGTGGTGGATCCTTTAGTTTTGCCTGATGCCATTGTTCTGCTGACCATCCATGCATTGCTAGTCGTGCTGGACACGGAAGTTGAGCGCTGGCGTAACAGATTACAGGACAAAAGTTAGGAAGTGTCAAGTTTTGTGCATGAATTCTTCGTGCAAACTTGATTCACTAATAATGCTTGCGCAAAAATAGGAAACGCTTAAAATGGAACACAGTACTTTTCCATTTGCAGGACAAAAAATACTTACCAAGGCTCGTAGAGCAAAAAGTGCAGAGTTCATTTTGATAACTCCAAGTGCTTCAGAAACAGATTAATGGATAGAAATAAGTTGCTAAATATTTGCCAATTTAAATGTGTCCCAGAAAACTTCAGAAATGTTTTCGGGATTTTGCACTGTGGTGGTGGTGTGTGCTTGTAGTCAGTCAGGTGAGAGCCGCATGAAATGTTTTGATGACTTCAGCTGGCCCAGAAGCACAAAAGCGTGCTGCTAAAAGTAAATGCAAGCGTATATACCTAATACCTACTCTACTATAAGCCATACTGACGCATATAAGGACAGGATTAAATCCAAAGCTAGTTAATTTTAGTTTTAATTTCGTAGCATGACTTAAATAAAACCAGAAATTATATAGTTCCACTTGTTTGGAATGTATTAGTTTAGGAGGTGTTGCATAGAATTTGATGTTATGTTTTGCCTTACTTTATTGTAGAATGGAAGCTTAAGTCACATTGCCCCAAAAATGGGAGAAAGTCGGTCCTCTGACATTGTCAGACTGACACTGACAATTAGAACTTTATTCATTGTTTCTTGCACAAAATAATAAACTAAGTCTGTTCATAATTTGTGTGGTGCTCTGTCTCGTTAAAGAAGGGATTGCATTGCTTCTTCAATGGTTCTGTCTCATGTATGAGTCAAGTGTCTCTGAAGTTGTTGCTTTGATTTTTCAAGAAAAAGCTTGCAATTTTGCTGTAATTACAGTCCCTGTCAGTTCCAGTTGCTGACGCTATGCGCTAACTTAAAATTGGAAGTGACAGTTGCAAAATGCAAACAGTAAATGAATTAGTTTAGGCCGTTTCCTGTCCAGTATAAAAAGTAATGGGAATTATTGTAAACTGGGGCGAAGTGATTCTTGTTGCATAATGGCATGTTCTGGAAAATGTTACTCATGTTCGTATCATTGTTTAAAGGGTAATTACAGCTTGCAGCAAGGACAAGTTGATAGGAATTTCTAATTATTCATCACGATAACCTGCATGGGTTTTATCATTGGTTTTATAATTTAAAAAGCGTACGTCATGACGTAAGTAAATGACGTCTGGAATATCTCTAACTTTGTTTAGCATGTGTTTTGTGCTAGTGACCACATCCGAGCTTTATGACAATGCAATTGAATCGCTTATAAATTCGGAGAACCCATTATTTCCAGAACAATGCGTAATCGGTTTTTTTCTTTAAAAGCTAACCGGGCAGTTTTGCTGTACCTGCATTTTTCACTTATAAAATAAAAAATAAAAGGTACATCTTTTAAATTTCAAATCACATACACAATTTTAAATTTTTTTTTCATTTTTGTAGTGTATCCCTGTTTGTTCATGACCTGGACCAACAATGAAATTGAGTCTAGGAGTCAAATAACTATAAAAGACCAGTTTAGGTATAAGTATATGGGACAAACTAGCGTAAGTTTGTTTTAGCAGCGCAGTGAACTGGATTTGAATACCAATTGAATAATAGCACAGAAGACTTTTTCACCTGTCTATATAGGGACGCACAGATTAGAATTACCACAAGATAGTACTTATCGTTGCATGTATATAACCAGTTAGCAACCAGCAATAATAAGAATACCTGCAAAAAAAGTTAACTTGTCCTGCTGGTTATATAATCCAATGATAAGGACACATCAACCAAAGTAAGCTATTTTTCCAAAAAGAAATGATCAATCAACAAGTTTTTGCGAATGTGAAGAACCAGTGACTGCACTTATCCAAGATAATCCAATCACTTGTTCGATGTATCTACTGCACAAAAGCAAGCAAGTAAACATAAAGCATGAAAGACATTCCCGAATCCTAATTCATAAGCAAGCAAATTCATTCCAGGATTTTTTCACCTGCTTGAAGGCAAAATTGCATATTATTATAAAAAGCTTAATTCCTTGTTGTTACCTATCCCAATCCTTTGCTGGTCAACCTTGAATCTTTTGGGTTTAGGAAAAGAACGCGATGGCGATGATCGTCGTTTATTGCAGGGCATATGAAAATAAATACAGGGACAAATTACTACCTCTGTCTGCTTCTCGTCAACAATAGGATTTAATTCGTAAAAGAGAGCAGGGCTAATAAAAACGTAATTCATTCCTTGACTGGCTAAGCGTTGGTAATGACCTTGTCTTCGACTGTGTTTCTTGTCTGTGTCCGTTTCAGTTTTACATTTTTATCTAGCCGTGTTCGGTTAGATTAGAATTTTAAGTTCTGTTTGCAATTTTGCAATGAATATGAAAATACAAATAGTGCTTATTGCTAGCTGTTTTTGCGCCTTTGTGGCGCTAACTGGAGCGGAAGAGCAAGATGACCTATCCATTACACTTAGTCAGAAGAAGGCACTTGATAAGGTAGCAAAAAAGACTTATTTTTAAAAATTCAAAGGATTATGTATATATAATGTAGTAATGCTGTCTTTAGAATATTTTTAATATTCCATTTAAATGTTTTACAGTTTCGGGAAATAATGGCTCCCGTACTATCTAAAGATAACTTGAATGATGTATTTCTCATTCGTTGGTTAAGAGGTAATTTGTAGAAACTTGAGTTGTTATTGAAAAAATATTTTTATTAAAATATTATTATACTTTGCATTTTTTTCAGCTAGAGATTTTGACGTTAAAAGTGCCGAAGAGTTCTTACGTTCGGTAAGTACACAAGCCAATCAAACAACATTCAAAATATTTCAAACATGCCATTAAAAAACATTTAAACTGCAAGTTTCAAATTGTAGAATTTGAAATGGAGAAAAGAAATGAAAATGGACACCATTCATCAAGAGGACTGGTCAGGTAGTGCTTTGAAAAAACAAGGCTATAAACCAGTAAACACGTAAAGCTAATAAATGTTTTATATATCTTACAATTAGATTTAGTGGATGAATTCCCTGTCTACGTTGACACATTTGACAAGAAGGGGCAACCTGGTAAATAAATATACCTATTTATTGTTAAAATGAATACTTTCAAGAAGAAAAGTTTTAGTCCATGTTGAACATGAATAGCTGACTATAAATTTTGCTTTTTTACTTTTACCCTAAAGTGGGTGGAAGTTGAAGATGCGTACACTATTGTGTAACAATTTTAAAAGGCTGCATATTATTATTTCGTTTCAGTCATTACTGCAACCGCTGGTCAGTGGAATTTCCGTGATACTTACGTGACTGGACGTGACAAGAGAGTTTTCAGGTACATAATGAAGGTCCTGGACCAAGCTACGAATATGGTTAGAGAAGCCCAACTAAATGGAAAAAATGTAGGTAAACTACCGGTTTTCTTTGTACATGAGTCATGTTGAACATTTTAGTGCCTATTGCTGCATATGAACAACTGTACAACACACATTTACTGAATAAGGTTTTACAAACTTTTCCACAGATAACGCGATTTGATTACTTGTTGAATCTTGAGGGATTTAATCCCGTTCAGCATGGCTGTCCAAGATGTATGCTGACAATTTTCGAAATTCTAAGGTCGTATGAAAACTATTTTCCTGGGATGATTGACAAGATCATAATTATCAATGGTATGTTACTTGACAAATCATTGTAAATATTAGGCTTTGGAAAAATACTTAATTTTTAATTTTTGTATAGCTCCCCCAACCATTCGTGTAGTTTTTGGGCCTTTAGTTCGAAGTGCAGTAAATTCAAATACAATAGGATCTGTCAATTTGAAAATTCTCGGAACCGACCCAAGAGAGTGGAAACAATATTTACTCAAGCATATCGATGAAAGTCAGCTAACGGAGGAGTTAGGTGGAAAACGAGTGCGTGCTTAAACCAAACTGTGTTAAGATAGTATAAGAGCCATTCTCTCAAGTTATCTTATAGTTTTCCCTTTTCTTTTGAAAAGAAAAAGCCCTGGAAGTAAACTAATATTATATTATCATGTAAGAAACATTTTGTAAAGAACCAAGTAAAAATAATAACTTTATTTTCTTTCAATTTTCATAAAAATTTGTGGCAAGCTTTAGAATTCATATCATAAACATAAACAGTTAATTGCTTTGCCACATCTATAATGACATTTGCATATACTTACAACATTTAAGTAAAAAGTAATCAGCAATGATATCATTACAACATTACACTTTTATAGTTTCATCTGTAGAGACAAACGTTAATGAACACAACCAAAACTCACTAGTAAATAGTACGAAGTTTTCTACGTAAATAGACATTTGACATTTATGTCTTGAGTAAGATTTATTACTATATTCTAAATACATAATTGCACATAGCTTATACTATAATACGCTGCATGAATTATGAATTACAGCAAAGTTGCGAGTGCAATTTTGTTTGAACAACATAAATACATTTATATTTGCTATATATTAGCAAACTTTGAGTTTTATTCCTACAAAATATTTCTATTAAACCTAAAACTTCGCGTGCTTTAAACTGACTTTATACTGCTACTTCTTTAACATCTTCGTACGAATAGCCTCATGAGATTTTTTAACGCTTGTGATCCTTTAAAAATCTCCAGTACAACTTCATTGCATATTATTAATAATATTGTATTATACTTGTTGTGCTTAACTCATTTTTGTAGACTTTTCTTGCCTTTGCATTGTCGGTATGCTTATTCTGTATTACATAAGTTGTGTTTTATTCTTAATTAATAAATGCGTATCTAAATTAAATTATAAGCTTTCTATCAAAAATTCACTCAGCGCAAACCAAATTTGAGTGTAATGTGCACTATTATTGCACTATCTCTTACTTTTTATGAATCTGCATAATATTTTAATACTCATTGACCTGTATAATAGTTTCCTCATAATTCGAATAAAGTAATTTCAGCTAATGTAACAAGTTGTACTATAAATTACAATGATAATTATATTTATATTCTCCAAAAAATTTAGACCAACAAACTTCCGTTTCTCCAAAATCTTCTTTACCTGTTGGTACATACATACAAGCAAAAATGAAGAGTTATAGGGAGAGGGCACTTGATTATTAAAGACTTCCTGGATCAAATATTTACATTTCATATCCTATGAATGTTTAAACATCTTCCGGTTTACCAGAGATTATTTGACTCAGTAAACAGTTAATCTTGTGTATACATACGCAACTAAAATACATTATTGTTACACGTATATTTTTCACTAACAAGAAACTGGGGTAAAATGAGATTCTTCTTTGTAAAATTGGATAAGTTCATTCTTTTATAATTAAACATGACAATATTATGATTAATAAACATAAACTTCGCAGAGAATTGTATTGAATATCCGATCCCACCGGTTGGGCACAGGAGTAGATTGGATGTATACGTAACGACCTTTCACACCGTCGGGACACTCCAGTCTCAGCCTTGTATGAAAAAGTGCATTGTTCGCACGAGAAATAGATGAGCATTTTTGTTCCGTGTCGATTTCGGGGGAATCCAATCTGGGTCGATTACTCACATAAACCGTAAGTCTCTCCAAGTTAAATACGTAGTCTCGATAGGTTGTAACTTTATCTGGGAAATAAGAAGAGGACGTATTTTGGAATTAGTCTAATAAAATTATAGATTTTTATTGTTTACAAAGACTAATATTTATACTTTGCTACACCATTTCTTGCAAAATGAGGGTAGCAAAAATATATATCGAACAAATCCCAACATTTGTCTTGTCTTTTGAGCAAGAGACAAAGTTTACTTCTCTAATACTTCCCCACTCTCATAGTTTTGCTGTTATTCTCTTTCTTCGTATTTTTACAAAGATGACTTTTATATCTTCCTCTGCCATGTCTGGCTTGATTAATAACGTCATAACTTTGTTCAGATGCCAGCCAAGCGTGATCATTAGGATTTTTCGGTAGCAACAACAGTGACCATATTTGAACTCGCAAGCGGATGATTTATGTAATATATGCAAACTATCAAATGAGTTTTAGATTTTTTACAACTTGACAGAAAACAGAATTTAATGGCATTTGGCATAATGACAAACCACATGGATTTTATTGTCTGTATACCTTGACCATCCCCCTGCCATGTGAGAATGACAACTCCTGAGATCTCTGATTTCTTTCCCAAGTCTACCATCCAAATCGGGTGTTCTGCGTAGTAGTTGTCAATGACGGCACATTTCGGTAGCAGAATGTCATCACTTCCGTCTACCGCCAATGAGGCATGACCATATTTCCAGTCCTTCCAAAAATGTCTCTTGTCGTTTGACCAAACTTCCTTTTTATAGGCGAGGTTCTCCACTGTAATTTGATATATCAGAAGGCAACACAAGTGAACATAATGAGTGTATATAGGCACTTGGTTGAGAATCTTAACCGACCATGTCTGGTCGTAATCGTAATCATTTTTCTCATCAAAAGAAGCAAACTGCTTATGATATCCTTACAGTCACCAGAACATAAGAAGGGAAATGGTATTCAAAACCCTTTTCTGTAAGATAGTACGTCATTAGACATGCATTAATGATAACGATCATGATGATGAGATGATCGTATTGCAGACATAACTGTGACTCCGTATCATCATCGTCTCAGACATAAAAACTTTTTACTTTGATTTTAGATTCTGTCAAAATCAGCCTTTAAAGTTCAACAAGCTGTAAAACCGTTTGCAACGGTTTACTATGTCTATGTTTTCATCACAAATTTAAATGTGTAGCTTTCGTATTATAAAAGGGATAAAAAATTATAGCCAAGCACATGCTGAATGCTGGCAACAACTGTTGGTTTGGAATAAGATTTATATGTAAACTGAAATAAACTTTATGCAAAGACTAGTTTTGAAATGTTCTTGATGGAATCTCATATCAGTATCAGAGTTTATAGTTATCTTGGTCATCTTCGTTTTATAAATTAGCGTGGTTCTATGTGGCAAATTGACAATCTCGTAAGATTAATTGGGCATGCATAAGAAGGTCTACTACGCATGAGATGAGATACTAGTACATCTATTTTCTCTCAATCTGGTTTTTTCGCTTTTTCGTCGTCCTTACCACAGGGACCGAGCTCATTCAAACGGAAGAAGTTGGGAGGACAGAGGCGGGATGGGCAGCCGAGGAGAGCAGCTCGCAAGGCAATGTGATTGTGCCAAGTAGTGGGATGCACACGGACAAACCGGGCTACAAATGGGTTGTTAAAGTAATGTCGTCTTTCTGTGGACTTGTCCATGTTGCCCCCAAAAAGCTGCAAAAAGTACATAGACACCAACAAGTTTTTATGTTATCTAATTTCTAATGGGTTTCCATCTTTAGAGAATGGAAAAGCATACCTTTGGGGTTAAATGATTAGTTTCCTTGTAGTAATACCACAGGGTACTATCATTGCTATAGGATAGTGTATATGAAGTGACCCACTGACGACGTCCGGTATCCCCTCGGCCCCGAGTTAACACTCCGGTAACGGTGGATGGTGGACCAATATCAAACTGAAGCCATTGATGTCCTAATTTTTAAATGAAAAGTATTGCAATGATAGTACAATTTGTGGGAATAAGAATCCTATTCTATGTATATAATATACTATACCGTTATTGTGCCGCGAACACCAAGCTCTATGTGAATCCACGTGAGCATCATCCGGTTGGCAAGAGTTTTTCTTGGCCCATGACGCAAAGCTGGAAGCTGTTAAGCCGTTCCCAATTCCTGGACCGCTGATCAATGATGAGCATTCTGGTGAAGAAATTAAACTTTTTTCACTTTTTATTGTTGTCAGTGGTCTATTTGTGGGATGTTTTTCATCATGATGGCTGAATTAAATTCGCATTACATTCACATATACGGATGCAGAAAAACCGTGATGGATCGAGAAAGTGGCCATAAATGTCAACCTCTACAAGATGCATGTGTGACTAGTCATAAATATGGAAACAAGGATTATGGACAATGGATGCGGATACATGAATGATGGTAGAACGCGTTGGAATTGCGATGTAATAACACTAATAGCAATATAATATTATGGAGACAACGAAGGAGTACGGCAAGAAAAAAAGCATTCAAGTATCTTTTTCTACCATTATTAAATTCACTACTTTCACTTTTGTAATTCTTTGCCGAGATTTATGTTTTTTTATTTACTTGCTCAATCAAGCTTGTTTGCGTTCCAAGTTGAGAATGTAGTTGAGAATGAGGTTGTGTGTTTATTTTCTCCAGAAAAATAAGAAAGAAAGCAGACGTCTCCGTTTGCTCTTATATTGCATCAATTTCCGTTTCAAACTTCATTATCTACCCACAGAAATTCGTAAACCAGAAATGTGTGTGGTTTTTACTGTTGGATCTTTTTTATATTTTATGAGCTGAGCTTGGTACGTGTTTAAAAACTATAAAACTATAATTATTTCGAAATTCCCGATAAACCTAACGATTTATCTTTACCCATTTAAATGGTTTAATTACTTAAAAATGTAAATTCATTAGCACGATCATGCGCGCCCGTTCAAAATGTATAGCAAAGGGAAAGTATAAACTTGATTACATATTTATTCAAGATTTCATAATATTGTGGCATTTTCTTTGTCCAGAGATGTCATAGACTGGAACTTTAGTTTTTCCAAATGATAATGACAGTTTATAAACTTTACTGGAGAAGTTAATAATACATAGTCTGCAAGCTCAAAACCAATATTCACAAAAATATTCATGTTTAGGATGAAGTGTGTACTTTGGCTCAGTCCTATAAGTCCTTTTAATCCTATTTATTACGGTGGCCATATTATTATCAAAACTGAAAGTTCAGTTGACAAAATGTATTGGTGAGGGCTGAAATATTGAATCACCATATCACACAGTTGCTGAGTTTTATAAAAAACATTTGATTTCATCCCGTGAATGTTCAGCAATGTTGTATTGAAAACCTAGGTTTTATGTCTGTAGAATATTCCCGTGAAATTGGTGTATGGACATTTGTCCCCGGAAATTAAATGGTTAGACGTAAAATATAGAAAATTATGATGCAAACAAAACGTTTTCATAAGTCTTGATAAGCCAAAAGTCGACGGGAAGTCTCCTGCTAAATTATGTTTAGATAAAAGCTGGCAAACAGAAAATAGCATGAATGTTTGTGGTTCTTCCTGCATAAATATTTGTCTTACCTCTATGAACTCCCATGAGAAATGGAGGATGAATGGCAAAAAACGTTAGACATTCCACTTTGAACATATATATATTGCATGCTTTTGTTTTATGCAAAAAGCTCTGGGAGACACACGTAATAATTTATATTTTTAGCGGATCCAGAACATCGTTTGTGCATAGAGGATACGTTGGTATATTTAAATGAATGAATGAACATATCACAAAGTTTTACCTAGGGATGATATTAGGATAGGATATTCATTAATAAAACAAAAATGGGAATGCTTTTTTTAGAAAAAAAATTTAATGAGCTGACTGGCGGGTAGTGGACTGTCTTTTCCCCGTAGAGAGACAGTTACTATATGGCTATATATAAATAGAACCATTTGTCACACAAAAGTCCAAGTGATACTAGTAATATTTTACATTGAGTTAGATGGGAGAAGAAAAATAGCAAATGAGAGGGAGTAGAGTGCTTTGTCATTGTCGTTGGAGAAATTTATCCCAGATTCTTTTTAAGATGCGTTATGCTAATGGAAATGGCGCACACTTTCTCTCTACTTTATATACAAAAAATATCATATGCAAGCTAATAAATCTCTGCGTGGGATAATTTTTTGTGTGGATGTAATGAAACACTGAGAACTGGCATTTGTTTGTACTAGCGGAGATTGTCTGGATGATGTACGTGGAAAACCGCAAAATCTGCGACGAGGATTTTTAATTTTTAAATCCGACATTATCTATCAATGTCTACAAAATAAACAAAACAAGGTTGTTTTTGCTTGATGCGTGCGTGAGCAAGAATTTCATTTCGTGTGTACATAGGGATTTTTGGAAGCCATTTTCAAGCGTCAATTTGTCAATTTTTGGAAACTATGACCTAAATGTTTTTGCATATTAATTTTGCATATTGCAACAAGTTTCCAAATATCTCTAATGAATGCAATATGATTTTTAGATGGGAAAATATACATGTCTACATATTCGATTCTTTCTTTAATATTTTAGAAGACATCAAACAGAAGAAGCAACTCACGAACCTT
Source organism: Entomobrya proxima (assembly GCA_029691765.1). Taxonomy (NCBI): domain Eukaryota; kingdom Metazoa; phylum Arthropoda; class Collembola; order Entomobryomorpha; family Entomobryidae; genus Entomobrya; species Entomobrya proxima. Next base: position 4,092,467 of record CM056169.1, read on the forward strand.
GGCAGCCAAGAATTTCCAAACGAAGACTAGGTGCACGAAACCATTCCAAAATGTGCATCCGGACAAACCGAGCTGTAACTGCTTTGTCCAACCAAATGTTACGAATGTGATGTGAGTCGCTGTTTCCTCGAAAAGTCTAAAAATAAGATAAATAAAATATCATAAAATGTTTTTTTTTTCATTTTATGGTGAAGATTTAAGAAAATACAGACACGCACAAACAAACAAGAACCAAAAATATTATGATGAGTTTTTGTCATTAATTAACAGGACTAAACATAAAAAGAAATGTAAAAAATTATTATGACTTCTGCGTGCTTATCATCGTAACTGACTACGTGGCAGTTGTATTTTCGTCCAGGTTTAAAAAACAACGCACGCCAATGCTCTTTGATAAATTAACAAGGGATTCTTCAACGGCAAAACACGCACAAGCTTATAATTCTATTACAAAGTACAGTTTTTATAATAAACAAGAAAACCGAAAACCCCTAGACATTTTACTACCTCCTGAAGCAATTAACATCTCAACTTTTTACGTCTTCATTATAACTACCTCATGATGACCATGAGCAAATTGCTAGAGGTTTATTTCTTCTTTTTTAGAGTCAAGCAAAAAAGGCAATAAAAACTCGGATATGAAACTAATGAAACAAACAAATTAAACCAGAACACAATTTTTGTTACCTTCTTCTTCCCATAAACATCATGCACAAAATCCCACTTGAACGCATCCTGACTTGTGGCCAACGTAAACGAGGTTACCCACTCCATTTCATCACCCCTTCCCTGGAGTAACAATCCCGAGACTTCGGTAGTAACTCCGAGGTCAATTAGAATCCAGTGGCTATCCCCTGCGCCAGAATTGTGAGCACACCACGCTCTTGAACCAGGTTGGTGGAGCCGGGCATACTTCACTTGACAGTTAGGATCGTCTGAACGCACCGAGCTGGCAGAGAGTTGCCAATCTTCTATTTGACCCGTCATCAATCCTAACGGTTTTGAGCAACCTTATGCAAATAAAATCAAAACATAAAAATATTTGTGTGTTTAGCGTAATTTATGAAGTGAAAACGGGAATTTAATTGAAAAACTGCCACCTAACAAAGATTCAAATTTTTTGTCTGAATTAATCTATTAACGTTGGCAGTGATATGAACAATTAGCAGCTACATGAAAAGCAAATTGTCGTTGTCTCCTTTGATTGCTCTGTACTTTATTCCAACTGTCATGATTGCATCTTTTACATATTATTTCAGATGCTTTTCTTCTGTATTTTTTTGTATATATGCTTAGCGTAAAGCGACAAAAGTAATGGAATCTGAAAATAAGCAAGACTTTCAGTATGCGTTTATCTAAACTGCCATCTTAAACGTGTACTTATCAGATATATTTTTATTTGTGTACATTCTTCCTGGCTTTCAAATGAATGTTATACAACAGACTGTGTGTCACAAAGTTGTTTTTCTTGGTTCGTACATAACATTATATTTCGCATTACCGGAAACAACACCGAAGAGAGTTACAACTGACGCTATTATCGTCGCCTCATCCATCAGACGTCAGAGTTAAATAAACTTTCCGTGACACTGAAGGAATGGATAATAGTTTTAAAGGGACGAGAGAGGCACTTAGTTTTATGACTTAAAGTTCACCTTATGCCATCAAACTGAATTCATAACGGAATACGGAAGCATAAAGAAAAGTGTTGCTATAATTTGATAAAATGATAACGTAGTAGCATATATGAGAAAATGATGCTTCCTTTAAGGCAAATGAATGTTTAAGGCCATAAGCAGACTTGTATAATATCATTATCGTCATCGGGGGAGCTTGAGCCAACTGGCCAATTACTATATGAATCATATTACATTATAGAGACACGATAATATTAAATATTTCATATTATGACTCCCCGTAACCTTCTATATGTTTTTATGATGTTTTTTAAAGCAAGCTCTGCAGTTAGATTCCGAGAAACGTTCTCTGTTACACTGAAAGATCCTACAGTTTTATGAAAACGATGTTCTGCATTTTTGTTTTTCTAGAAATTGTTTTTTTTTTCGTTTCTACTATACTTTCTTGCGTTTATTTACTGTACCGCTGTCTTTTGCTTCTACTGTCCTTTGTAAGTTGTAAATGCTGTAAGGTTGCCTGTTTGTTGATGTTCTAGTAGCAGGTTCTCTGACGAACGGGTGCGTATTGACAAGTTGAATAGAGAAGCAATATAATTAATTACTTCCAATTAAGTTTCCTTAAAAGTTCAATAATGGGATTGTTAAAGGCAGTGTTGCTGATCAACCCTTCATTTTCATATTTCCTTTTCAAATTTTTGCATTCAACTCTATTTAATTATTAACTATCTGCTATGCATGTATTCATCTTTTACAGCGTTATAGACTTTTACATGGTAAGGTTTAAAATACATTTTTATGCTTAGATAATTACCACATGTATTTGTCAAAACTAACAGTTTTCGGTTATTTATCGCTATTTAAGAGATAGTGCTATCTGTAAAAGGGCAGCAACGCTGGAAGGTATTCGAATAGATTTCTTTCAAAACTAAATTAAAACGAACCTCTATAAGCAAAGTCCGATTATTTTAAAAGCATTATTACTGTTTTGAAAACGTCTTTTTAAATTATCATAAAATATCATGTTTTTCCTTTGTACACATATAAAAAAGGAGAAGAAACTGATTCTACTCTATAAACCGTTTGTAGCTAGAAGAACATTTTAGAGACAAGCCGAGTAAGTAGCAACAGTTTAAAACATTTGAGAGAGAACGCAATATTTCATTCGTCTCGCCCCAAATTGCTAACAGACTCGTACACATCCTTGGATCAATGAAATTGTGCACATAATTTTTATGAATTACTGCTATTATTGTCATCATCAGATGAAAGAAAAATGACTATTCCACATTATAATTTATAGTTTAATAGAAATAAGTAAAGTAAGCAGCCACTATAAACTTACTCAGGATCAAAAGTTAAAAGCAAGGTAAAATCCGTAAATTTCAAAATCGGTTTCTTGTGCTTTCTTCAACATAGCCGGAAAATAAAACATTGCAAAATAATGATTGGTTTTTATGTAACAATTCAACATTGCCCTTATACATGGAAACTTGCATTTTCGCTACAAGATCATATCACCTTTCATCATCATCAATAACAGGAGGGGCAGTAGTTGGCCTTTTGTTAGCACTTATCGCTATAAAATGTAAAAATGTAATCATCCAAAGTAAAAGATAATTGCAACTCATTGCATAATATAAACAACAAAAAATGGGTAGGCTTTACTCATCTCCAAATTAGAAGTTAATGGTTAATCGACAGCCCATGAGATTCTAATTTACGGTAATGAGCACTCATTTACTTTAACAACAACATCGAATTTTTTTTGTGTTTCAGTTTGACCAGCACACACATACTGACGGTATTACTGTTGTGGATTTATGCTCGTGCTGTACCTGTAATAGAACGATACATGCCAAGAAAGTTAAGCGTGGGGAAAGGAAAAACAACACGAACATATTGTGAACGAAGATGATGGTCTTTTTCCGTTTCAATTTCAAACGTAGTGCTTTTCGGCTCAACTTTTACGAGAGTAACGCAACTCAAGAGATCCAACTCCCTCGGGCTTTTTTGCTTTTCATAAACTACGATACGGAGATGGTAGCGAGCATTACGATGATGAGATGAAAATGATGAAGCGATACCTTGCGCAAAAAAGGCTACCAACTATAAAGGTTGTTGAAAATGCGGAGGTTTAGCTGTCCATTGATGCATGCAATGCATTCCAAATTTTTAAACAGCCTTATAAAGCGGGGTGATCAAGTGAATTCATCCATTTATTTGCTACTATGTATCCGTTTTTGCTACGTTTGCCTGGAGGAGGGTGGAGTAGCAGAAATTGTTGCATGACACGAATTCTCCCTAGTTTAGGTTACTTGTCTCTATTATACAACCCGTTTTTGTTCTTGCCTTTGGTTTTCTGTGAAACTAAATAGCACAAAGATGTTGCAATTAAAATGTCAAATAGATAATAGATAAGGATCATGTCTTGATGGAATAAGTAACTATTTTCGTGCCTATGAAATTGCAATTTTTAAGTTTGGCATGGTCATAATATTGTTTATGTAATACATACAGCTAATCCCTAATACAATTTTTGCACCTGTTTTACAAACATAATTTTTCATTTTACATCAAATTGAATAAATAATTTATATAATCTCAATTTAAAATAACTTACCTGGCTCGTGCATTGTAACAAACGATGACAGGAAGGTCGTCCATACAAAAAAGAACGAGAGTGGGGTAATGTAGCCAGTAGACTTCATTTTTATCCAAGTTTTAAAACCTCTGTTGATTTCACTTTTGTTTGCCAATGGGTAGACTCATTATATGACGATGATCATTCATAGCTCATTCAACAGTGAACAGAGTTAATACTTGCTGGTGCAAAATATTGCAATAACTTTCACATTACACTTTGTTATTAACAGAGTAGACACCATTTACGAAAACATTAGTTATGTAAGTTTAATTTATCGAATTACTTAGTAATGCATAAACTAACAACTAACTGTAAGAACTTTAATAAATCTAACACAAACAAGCTTTTATATTTTACATCACATCCATTTATAACGGAAATCAAAATATCTCACACTTTTAGTTTAACAAAAACGTTTGGCATTAATGCCATCATCCAATCATATATTGTACAATGCTAATGTATTCATCATTATATCAATATCCTCATCAACATTGTCATCTTGTTCCTCATCTTATCACCATCATTTTTCTATCAACATCTCTTCATCATTTTTTATAAAAAATTACGACACAAGAGAGTAAATATTCTCAATAAACGAGGTCGGACTTTGGGAGGCAGAGAGGCCATGAGAATGAAATCTTCAGAGAATAGTAGTAGTGTCTTGATTATGATCAGCGTTATCGTCTCATGGACAAGCTTTCCTTTGGTGTATTATCGGGATTCTTGAAGGATTTGCTTTTCTCCTTGGGGCATCACACAACATAAGCACCATATTCACAGAAGCAGTTTTTTGTTATGGAAGAGATTCACAGGAAACTATATCATCAATATGAAAACCATGTTTGGTAGTAGGATGAAATCATTTTATTATCCTTTTATACTCAAGAGCCTAGAAAAGGAGTAGGGGCAATAGAGAGGGATACTTTGCAATTTTGTCATTATCCTTTTATCAAATCATCCTTTGATTCTATCATCACTATCATCCTCGCAATGGTCACATAATCGTGATCTTCCACAATCTAGCCTTAAAAGACTGAGTGTAGATCACGAGACTGACTATATGCGTAGTACAAGTGCAGAAAGATATGAATGTTTTTATTCAATATTGCATATAACATCATCTTTTTATTTGATTGCTTTCTTCAATCGTTGCTTATTATTATATCGCGTTCTCTTTATTTTTTCTTGTCCTGAGGACCATTCATTCTTTTCCTTTTCTCCGTCAATTCAATCATCTTGCAACCAGCATCAATTGCCAGCAATCTTTTGAATATGCATGAAAAAGTGTTGGTATTTTCCCAACTTTCCGCTACTTATAGCTTATGCACTTTTTACGTGATCCGCTTTCTCTGGTTTTCTCTTTTATCAGATAAATTTCTATATTTGAACGATGATCGGATATCGAAAGATTTTTTTTTGCAGCAGACGTCTCCCGTCTTTATTTTCTCTTTTTAGGCTTAGGGTGTAGAATTCCTTACTTGCGGTGATGTGATATTTTTTAATGGAACGCTTTCCATATAATTCTTTCTCTTCCCACAAGCTTTTATTATTATTTGTAGAGAAGTAGAGCGCGTTTGGGAAATCTGCTCCTCGTTTTCCTTTTTCAATCCGGTTTGCTCCTTAGTTCCTTTTCTGCAGTGAGCCCACAAGAGAATAATAATTTGCGTTGAAAATATAGCTCTAATTTCTCGTGTGTATTTTGCTGGTAATTTTTGTACGGAATGATGGGGTGGTATGCTACCAAGATGATTGTGTGTTTTTGGTAAAAAAAAATAAGCTGGAGTTTTTTTACCGGTGGAAGTGAAACGGTAGTAATTTTCTGTATAAACTTTGTTCTGCTGCAGTTGTTGCTGATTGTTTATTATTAAGTAAACCTTACCAAGGAAAGGATGAGCATTAGATCCATAAAAGATGCCTAGGTAGGTTTCTCCCAGTTGGAGTTGGAGAAGCGAGCAACTGCCGACTACTGTAATTACGACCAGATGAAGGTATCTGTCTCTAAAGGAGCACGTATCTTTTGCTCTTGTGTTACTTTCACTATCTGATCTGCTAGTTGGCTGCGGTGTCGAAGGTTTTTGAAGGAATATTGAGAATAATAATAAGCTTGTAATCGATTCGTTCCAATTCTTGCTCTTTGCTCTTTACCTATTTCATTCAAGCCATAAATGTTTGCAAAGGTAATTTTGGAATACCTCTACTTGGGGTGAAATGCTCCAAAATGAAATAACACTTATATATTACGTTATGTTATAGTAAGTTTTGGCTTGCGGTTTTCTCATAAAAAATCCATAATTATTTTGAGTGTAATTTCAATTTTTGCATCAAACTACTTTGTAAAGCATGTGAGTTTATAGGTGGCATTATGATTATAGTCAAAAAGATGAGATTAGCATATTATTATAGAAGATGATATTAGTGATATAATAGCATAGTAATATGGTGTTCCTGTTCCTCCTTGGTAGTAAGTAGTGGTGAGTGGTGACTAAGCCAATGAGAAAGAACTTTCTATTGAGAAAGTGACGCGTTCAATCTGTCCCTTCTATTCTTTTCTTTGGCATTTATGCGATCGTCAAGTCTGTAGTAAATACATAGTAGTAGCATTATCTATTATTGGAAGACAAAGCTTCTTATTTCACTTTCACAACACAACACCAAAAAACTTAAGAAAGTAGTAAAAAGGCTGCGGCTGCATGCTTGGGATTTTGGGACTCTGTTGGATCTGAATATAAGTTGGGTTTATGTAGAGGCTTTTACATGTGATCAAGACGCTGCATGTATGTATGAAATGAGGGGAAAAAATTAAGCCCTCTTGTTGTTCAAGTCTCTGTCCTGTGCTGCCATTTCACTGATGCTACGCTGTTGAGACTCACTTTGGAGACTTGATTAATATCACATCATCAACATCAACTTTACCGTCATCCATTCTCATTTCCCACTTTATTCTTCCTTCCTCTTTTTTCATTATCCATGCGAGCCGCATAGTGAAATATCAAGGAAAAGTGTATGAAGTAAGATGGCTAATGGTAAAAGTGGGATTTATACTCAAAGTACATGCACGACATATTATAGAGGAAGAGTGCAAAGGCAATGAAGTTTCTTATGAGAATATTAATTCACTCCGTATTTGAGTACACAGCTTTCTTGGCTTTGGATGGCTGCTCCGCATCATCAAAGTGATTTTGCTTCATTTTTCAAGCAAGACAGCTCATTTTTGGAAAATTAAAATTAGAACGTGATAAATAATACACTAAAACAACGCATTTCTCTGCCATATAAAAATCTGACATGTAGTTTGTACAGCATGCTTTAACATTAAGCATACAAAATAATAATGGAGCGTGCAGTTTTTAACTCTCTACGAAATCCAGACACCTCAAGTATATATATATTACACAGCTGCACAGATTTTTATGCACTCTTGTTCTGTAAGCCTTTGAAATAGCCAACAAAAAGTAAGAGCTGCAGAATGTAGATTTTTAAAGAGATTCAATAAATATTCGATAGTCAGACGAAGCAACTAAAGTTAATCCACATGATGCATATCAAATATCAATTCTAGTAGGAACATCCACAAACTATACAGACAAACAACGGAGAGCACGTCGCTGTCGGGAGTGCCAGGAAAATGCTGTAAGAAGAAGTCTCCTTCTGTCAAGTCAACACTGGTCTACAAAGTAAATTGAACAGATGAAAAATCTCTCGAGATGATTTTATTGCACCGTCGTTTCAGAAAGAAATGACATAATTATTAAAATCAGCTCGGCGGGTGTACAGCCTCGATGATCACTTTTGATAAGGATGGTCATGTAAAGTTGTACACATAATCCCATAAAGACATCACGCTTGAATGAACGCTCATGTCTTGGCTGAGGTTGAGCTCGTCTTTTTGTTTCCCTTGTCCTTTTCTAAACAAGAAATAAATATTTTCTTTTAGAAGCATTAGTATCTTATTGCATCACTATAGGCAGTCGACATTACACATCTCGATCAGAACATGACTGCAATATTTTCCATTTCACACCAGGCAAAATTAAATCATAAACCTATGCCAGCATGGAATTAGAGATGTGATGATGATATTAAATGTATAGTATTTTATTCAAAAAATGTTTTGAGTAGTACCTGTTGTTCTTGATGATTATACCGATGGCGGCCTTACTTTGTACTTTGTGCAAAATACGAGCATTCCCACTGAAAATGATTCCGTATAGGGAAAATAAATAAATATAAATTAAAACTTCCATAAACTTTCCATTTTTGCTTTCAAGGTGGAAATTTATCTTTTCCATCGCATCATCTACGTCCATAAAACATGAGCAGCTTCATAATTTGAGTCTTTTTTCATAACACAAAATATACATCAACATCAACATTTTCTATAACAATTGTGCAAGTGGTTTAGAATGTGCCGAGATGATGATATGATACTGTTTAATGATTACCATGCGAGTTTGCATTTTTTGGTGCAGTGTGAGTGGAGACCTGAACATGCTCAACCCGATCATGCTCATAACAAGAAACATACATGCATAATAAGTTTTTTCTTCGTGTCATTTTTGAAAACATTTAAGCATGCGTGTCACATACATTTTACCAATACACGTAATAAATGGACTTATGGTTTATACGCTTCTTTTTATAAAAAATGAAGATTTTTGTCTATGTCTTGGTGTGAGTTTACAATGTTATAATATGTCAAGCAAGCATATAGATAGACGCCGTTGTTGAGGCGTTTTCCTTTTCGAAATGGGTGTAAAAATGCAATGGAGACACGTACACTACCAGCCATGCAAGAAACCAGCATAAAACAAGCAGGTGCAACACAATTTAAATCATTTGTGAGAAGACAAACAACCAAACCCAAACAAATACTGTTGAGGTTCTATACAAATGCTAATATATACATGATCGTTTTTATGTTGTTTTTTACTCCCGTGTATTGCTTGCTTGTCATCATCACCTTGTTCCCTCTCAAGAGTTGATCGATGCCATTCTCTCTTCTCAAGAAATAAGAAACCTACGCGAGCAATTATATTGTGCATCA
>CM056169.1:4101894-4288983 GCA_029691765.1 Entomobrya proxima
ATTTGTCACGCTTGCGAGATATTTTCATCAATTGAATTAAGGATAAATATGCAGTTTCAAGCTGTTATATTTGCGATTAACGAATGTATGCATTTTAGCTACAATTCTAGGACCAATACATGGCTGTCATCAATCGTAGGTATTTGCGAATTCAATTCTTCCCTCAATCAGAAGTTTACGCCCTTCGAATTGATGATAATACAAAATGCCCTAAATTTCATTGATCTCATCGATTTTGAAAGAAATATTACTGTAAGATTGAAGATTCGTGTTCTTTTAGAACTTTCCGTAAAACGAATGATTTTGTGTGTTCAATGAAAAATCATCATTGACATTCACCATTGGTGCTCGATATATCAATTGACATGTTTATTCATTTCATGCGGAAAGAATAAACTGTCGGACCGAAACTCTAAAGCGTAGTCGAATTTCCTGGGGTGGTGGGAGAAAGCATGAGCGCACGGGAATCCTATCCATGTTATTATTTGCCGGAAGCAATTTTACCAAGATCCCATATCCTTCTCCCTACCAATCTAATATTTGATTTGACGATGTAGGGCTAACTGCGTAATAATATAGATATGGTGGTGATGAATTCTGAATTTTAGCTTAAGCAAAACGTGCAAACATTTCAATAAGTGCTTGTCTAAAATAGCTTATATGAAATGGGTTACATAGGTATTAGGTATACACTTTGTGCATGTATTTTCTCAGAGTATTATGCAAAGCACCACGTTACGACAAAACTATACACAGCTTACAGCTTCCGTTTGGTGAATGATGTGAGGCAAGAGCATGATGTTACAATATTAGGAAAATGATTTTACTGAATGGTCCATTAGTTCCCATAATGAAGTGCAAATTGGATTGAAGAGCATTTTATAGATGTGTCAATTAGGAATTATATATGGAAAGCAACACAAGGTTTCACGGGGAGGAAGGAGCGATGATAAAAGTTGTAGCTATCACTTATTATTCCATTTTCTGCGTCATTATATAAGCTGACACAAAAAAGAACCTTCCTGCTACAAGTACTAATTTTAGGAATGTGCAAAAAGTGGCAAGGGAAAGTTGAGATGATGAGTTCCGCATTGCGACGATGGTAATCATAATCATAAAAAGAATGACTGACAAAAAAATGATAGATTATTTAGTGTGTTCATCTTCTTTACGCCGCAACGTCGGTAGTATCTATTCGTCTTAAATTTCCTCTTCTATGACATTTTAGGAACCCAACAAGCCACGGAATAGAATTTTTGGGGCGTTGGAAATTATGGAACCGTTGTTCAGTCAAGCAAGTTAGACTATAGTACTAACACACGCGTCTATTTTCAGTTTGATGGTGATTTGATGTGAGGAAGAACGTAGTGTGTATAACGAACTGTTGTCGTTATTATTATTATTACGGTTTTTCTCCGCTCCACACTTCTCTTGATGATGTCTAGTGCAACTATCAACTTTTCTGTTTCTAGCAAAGAGATAAAAAATACATCCCTTATCAGTAAAGTACAGACAGCAGCGACAACAAGTCCGACACGCGATAGGGAATTGTGAAATAGCAAACAGGAGAGGAAAGATCATTTTTGGAGAAAGCGTGCGTCTCTCAATCCACAGTGGGATTTTGCGAAAGCTTCTTTTATAATAATAAACTAATTTCATCAAATTTGACAGTATCTAGCTAGATGCGACAAAGCCATAGTAAGGTAACCGAAAAAATATACTGACAATGTCAATGAGCTGACAAATATAATGATAGCCAAGAATAAAGAACAATGCAAACTGGTGGCTTATTTATGGTGATGTCGTTGCTAGAACTTCTTTTTTCGAAGATAATGATAATTAAATTGGATCATTTCATTATTAATGAAAAGGTGGGTGTTGTGTCATAAGAGATATTCTTTAGCAAAATGCACTCATTTCAAGTACTAATAGCTGAGTCTCTATTGACAGTAGCAAGAATATGCGATACTCAAAACTCATGTTCTGTGTTGAATTTATTGGTGCCATCTTTAGGCGCGGTTGGAACAAAACAGCTAAGCTCTTGCACTTTGTCACAAAGGAAAAGGAAGGATATGATCATATTATTATTTTAATATAGGGATATCCTTTGAAAAGATATGTTATGTTCTTCCACGGATTCTTCCGTATTATCAATTGTCCCATATTATTTGTCTTTTGCGTCTGGTTCACCTTCAGTCAATCTTTTTCTATCAGTTTTGACTTTTCATGGGTACAGTGTAATAATGGAGACGAGGATGAATGAACGGATTCGAGCAACAACGTAACGAACATTACGACTACTTGTGGTTGACATGCGTCTTATAATGCTCTTGTTTCTTTTCTTGTCTCAGTATATTATGCTCAATTATCACCAACACAGAACACCAATATTCCAACACTCCAAGGTTAGCCTTAGAAGCGTACCAAAGTGCAAATTATATAGAATCGTACGTATTTGCCTGAAAATCCATAAATGTAAACACGATGTGACATCCATTCCGGGGAAAGTTTCTGTTACCGGGAACACAAGAAAGGCGATGAGCAAATAGAAAAGAATAAAGGATGATCGTGCACAAAGTCAAAATCAACACAAAGTGACTAGTGACTGCCTGATGGTCTCGATCACCCTTCACCTTTTGAACAGCATGCAGTGGAAAGGAAATTGCTATTAATAATGTAAATCTTATTAGTCATAAAAGCTGGAAAACTCTGTTTGCAAGATCACCACACGAGACCGAACCAAATCACCTAAAACAGAATGAACAAAGCAGAGATGGTTCGTAGCGATGATAAATATTGTGTGTCGCAGATAGCATTTTAGATCACCAAAGAGAATGATAAAAGCATCTCTGGATAATTTGGGAAAACCTTTTTGCTGAATACAGAAACCTTTCCTTCGTCGTAGGATGAAATACATTTATGCATTTTTAAAACCAAGACGGTTCAGCAAGAGTGAAAGCATAAACACATATTGCAACCTTCTTTGATTTGCTAACACTTTGCTTTAAAACAGAATCTGCTTGCTTAAACGAACAATAACATTTAGTAAGAATGTTTGCAAAAACAAAGGTAAACCGAATGAAAACTAAGCACACTTTCGCATTCCCGCGGTAATCGCGTTACTACAGACGAGGGGCTTCGATAGTGATAATAAAACCTATTTTATTTTTGTAAAGGAACGGCACAAAGTGACGGTTTGATAGAATTTACCACCCACGACCACAACCGTCTGGTTTTGTTATAAAACTTGAAGAGATTTCAATTGCGCCGGTGTTCTCACCGGAAATTGCAAAATAAGAGTACATTAACAAAACGTCATTCACTAAACGGCCCACGTATGAAGCAGGAATTTTCTTCCTTGTTTTTAGTGACTTCTGACTAAAATTTAAATCGATTTACAGCTTTATTTATTTTAACAGTGCCGAGTCGATAGGCTAAGAGCTTTTCACGCTAAAAACAAAGCAATCATAAACTTGTCCACCAAAAATTCACTTAATACAACATACACTTTCATAAAAACAAATGCGAACAGATCATGTATCCTTTCTAGTTTATGATGTGGTGGAGGAAGCATAATATAGTTTCATTCAAGCAACAAAAAGATTTCATGCTGCATTTCCTTTTGGCACTTTTCCAACTATTGTTGACGTTCTGCCGCCCAAGCTCTAACAATTTTTCCAGTCAATTGAGCAAGCAACATAGAAAGCATTTATTGCAAAATTCGTTTTCATATTTTATGTGTAGTTGTGTATTTTTTATTATATACCTAAGTACCTATGTTTATAAGCATGCAACAACAGCAACAATGAAAAAGCGCGGATGCATAAAACAGTTAAAAACCGTATAGCCTTTCATCTTTTTGCCTGTGTCGTGATTTACCGCTGGGTATTTAACTCGGCTTCTGGGGTGCGTGCGTACTCGGGAGTCTGGAGTACATGCATTTTAACTTTTATGAACCTTTCCATTTCGTTCATGAGATGATAAACTCGCAATGGCTGATTATTTTTTGCCAACTCATTTCACTTCTCCTTACTCATCATCAGCGGCATCACGAGAGTGTGTTTACGATGATACTAGAAGCTAGCTCATTTGAATAAACTGGAATTTGTTGTTATGAAGTAATACTATTATTTACGAGCAACTTTACCATTTAAAAAGAAGCGCAAAAGATATTTTCCAGTAGTTTTTATCGACAGGCCTTACATAAATTCAAATAAATGCAAATAAATAAAATGAAAACATTAAAATTCACTGTAAAAAACTGGTTATTCCGTTGATTTTTGTATGGAGCAAAAGAAGCAAAGTATATACATGTATAGAAAAAGTTTGCAGACATAGCTGTTTCAGAATGCCCCATAACCATCTTTGGACTCCCCTTTCTAATGTGAACAACACGCAATGTGGAGGATCCTCGTCTCTCTTGTTTCATTTGTCAAGAAATTGAAAACTGTTAAAACAATTTTGAAACCAGATGTACCATAAATTGAATTGAATTCAGATAAATCTGGAACTGACGGGAGGAGGATTTACTAGAATTTGAATGGTGAATTTTTCACTGGAAAGTTTAATATAGCAAACGACATTTTATTGTATTTTATGTGCATATCTATATGTGAATTTTCATGCATACATATTTTGCAGACACAACATGTAAAATATTTGCATTCCTATTTTGATTATCTTGTCATGTGCCATCACAGCCAGAAGCATCTGAAGTCGATGCGAAAAAGATTTAGAGAATTAGGAAACATGGAATAGTCCTATGCTAGAAGTGAACTAACATGCAAAAAGTACACTATTATAAAGTTAAGAGTGATGTAAACGTTAACTGAATACACGATGAAAAGAAAATGACACGGGGAAGGTAGACAAGAAGCCATCACTCCCACTAACTAAATAATATGGCATCATCATTGGTGCAAGTTCTATACTAATAACAGTTTATCACTTGTGTATCCATCACCGCTAAATAAAATTTCAATCGAAGATGCCTCAATTTCAGCAGACAGTGAAAGGCTGCCAGAGCCAGTCATCTTTGCATTTCATAGTTTGATATTGATGATACACGGTGACGGGATACACACTCTGAAGAAGTACTACAATCGCCAACATGCGTATATTGTTTTGGGTAAAAATCCCATAAAGTAAACATTTTCTTCTTTTGTTAGACGATTTCCCAAGAGATACCTGTAACACGTGTCTTCGTCTCTTTTTTCCTTCCATATTGTATTATTCCACAAGACAGCATAACCAGATGGAGAAATGTAAAAAAATCTTCTTTGTGCCGTTTTTATAGACGCACCAGCTACCATCTGCCTAAAATTAACTGCTTGGCTAAAGCTTATTCTATTCTGTTCCTTCCATACACAACTTTTATTTTTATTTTCTCCGAGACTGTTTTGAAACTTAGTTTCCTCTTGATAAAACGATAGTTTCATAGGAAAATTCACATTCAAAACTGAAAATTGTGAATCTATTTCAATGTAGAAGCATTTTTACATACAAAGATGTTTTCGTAAATGACACTCTCTATGTAGATTGTAGATGCAGGAAAACTGTGAACAATACACAATAGAATAGGTACAGCTCTTTTGCAATAACAACGTAGACCAATTTCCATTTTTTGTCATAAAGTTGATCGGCAATGCCGTAAAAATAATGAATCCCAAAACACTTTTTAACAAAAGACTTGCCTTAACGGACAGCATGTACTAAAGCTGTATTTTACATATTTATCCAACTTATTCATGTTTCATGCATGCGTGTGTGTGTGTGTATTAGAAATAGCAATTCCTCCAATTTATGAATGCATCCAAAATGCAATGTATATTTAGACCGGGGGAAACTGAATTGAGATGAGATGGTACACATGCAACATCCTACGCATCAACAGCGGATGAGCTTCTTAAGAAGTCAAGTGTATGTATCTTCTTTACCAAAAGTATGCACACAAATACTCTTGTTTGTTTTTGAAGATTTTTCTGTCATCGTAGCCTTGTCTTGTCAACTCCTCAACACTCAAGTTTATCCATAAAGAACTTCAGTCAAGTATTATTATCCCATCTTGTCAAGTCTGTGGTAAGCTTTGCCTTTTCTGTGATAGTTTATTCGATTTGGAACTATCATTTGAAAAAAAAACTTTGCATGACAAGGTTTTCTTTGCTAAGATGTTGTTCAGAATGGTTTCACACTGGCCATCAGTTTTATTGGGACTTTTTACATTTGCTGATGTTTTTCCGCTACTTTTTATTCAAAGTAATACTATATCCTTTGTCTGCCAGGTCCATAAGATCTAATCTAAAACTAGTATGGTGTATGGATATGTACGAATGTACCATGTAATGTACATTATGTACGAATATCTGCTACTACCGAGTATTGTTTGCCAGTTTAATTCTTGTTAAATTTTTGGCGTGGATGACATTGCCTAATTTTAATAAACCGCCACAAGACAAGCTCCTGCAAAACTGTCACTACTAAACCACATTTCTGACTTCCTATTCTCTTTTAGCATTATTATAATACCACCCAGCCGTCAACTTTCTTGTGCCATAATCCCATTTGTTTTTGCTTTGCTTTCTCTTTTTGCCAGCATTAGCATGTTCCCTGCTTATTCTCTTCCATCTGACTAGTCAATGTCATCATGTCACTTTAATAATGTGTATGATGTCGCACGAGAGAAATCCCATTTCGCTACAGATTCCATATTATGCACGTAGCTCACGTTACGTCACCACATTCTCATCATCATGATCATCATCTCCCCATGGCTCATAATTTTTGTCCCGTATTCCATGTATTCAATTTGAGTTTACATTTACCACGGCAGAACATTTTGCAAGAATAAAGACAGCAGTATACGCTTCCGTTACTTTCAATTTAAATTTTTCGTGGAACATGCTTTGAAAGCAAAAATACATAGTTTCAAACCAAAAAGAGAATTATATCACGAATGGGTCTTCACTGAAAACCAGACGCATTTTATTTTTCGCAGGGAACAAAGAAGTGTGGCATTATAAAAAAACCTTGAAGTCTGCCTATGATGCTCATTTCGAGAGCAAGTTTGGCAAAAAGCGGAATATTTTGTGTATTTCTCGTATTACAAGCGGAGAACATTCCCACAATGACAAAATCAAAGGAAAAACGACACGACATTACACTACGTGATTTTTATCCGATTAGACAATTCAGTCTGTCATGTTATACAGAATAACACACTTTTTGGTAGTTTTTTGCTAATATTTGAGTCAGCATATGAGCCCAAATGTTGTAGACAAAGAGCCTAAAAATTGATTCTAACATAAAAAGTAAGCGTTTGAAGTTTGAATTTACAACTCATGTGCGTATTTTGTTCATATTTTTCATCACAAAAAATACTGTCCTACAAATTTAGAGATTTGCCTCCAAGACGGATGGAATAAAAGTAAATGCGGGGAATAGGAAAAGGTCCTTTTAAAAATGGAACTCTTATACGTGAAAGGTGAGCTTGATTACGTACTTCTGAGAGTTTCAACTTTCCTCGGGTTTGAAAAATTACAACCATTGGTACTCTTACAAGAAACTATGTATTATCATTTAGCATTTCATACGGCCACCACGAAGGCTTTTTAACTATTTATTTTAAGCAGATAAACTCCGCGCATTACTTCCATTTCGTTACGATAATACTTTACACCATTTATTTCCATGATCATGATCAGCCAGGCAGCAGGTACACGCTTAGTTTCAGTGCATTTCTTTAAAGGAAAGCTAAAGTGGAATTTATTTGGTTGCACATTAAACACAGAAGCTTTTCTTTCTAAAGGATAAAATGCCAACTGATTCCGCTCTTCACATTCTGCTTTATCATGTCATCATCAAGTTAAAAGGTATGTGTGCGGAGTGCGTATCCTTTTAAGCAAAACTGAGAAACAAAGATCATGGTTTGATGATGCCGTTTTCAGAACTGGAAAGGTTCTTTATGGTGGTGTTTTCCAAAGTAATGTACCCTTTTCCTTTTTATTACACCGGCCATGCTTGAGTAGTAGCCAGGATATAATCATACAATATTATGATAATGATTGGTTCTCCTCTGCCGAGTACATTGAAAAGGCTAGAGTGCTTTACTTAAAAGGATGTTATAAAAACTTACCCTTTCCCCTACTGACTGATATCAAGTTCTTTTGTTTCGAATCGTAAAAATGAAAATGGGAAAAGGAAAAATATCAGTAGTTAATGGTAGATCTATGTTTGGTCAGTGAGCATTTAAAAAATTACTTGTGTTACTTCATTTACGCGGGATTCTTTCTGTATCTTGCAGAAAAGATAGCTGTAGCTGTTAATTTAAAACTTGATTATGATATCTGCTTAATTGCACTTGGCTTTTAATTACATACTTGTGAGTCCATCCATTAAAAAAATAAGAAGAAACAATCAGTTATCCTGTAATTAGAGCTAGGTACAGGTACAGCTTACACTTTTTACTGCTCCCTTTCTTCTACCTAGCTGCTTCTTTTCCAATTAACACCACATCATCTCCCACATTCTCTTTTTTGATTTTTTTTACAAAATGCAATAACTATTAGCTGTTCTAGCAAAGTAAATTTTTCTGTAGTTTATTATGCGCTAAACACCAAGGCAGACGGGTTAAAAGAATAAAGAGTGAATTTATACAGAACAAGAAAATTAAAAACGAGATTGTCCGGTCATCCTCATCATTGTCTGCCATTGAATAATATCTGATTATCGACCACATTTTTTATTTCAGTTTTCTTTCTACAGTACCGTGCCGTCACTCCACTCTAATAATCCAATCTGCGATTCAAAATGCAACTGTGATGAACTCAAGTTATTCTCACTCTCTTCATATTGTTGTTGCGTACCTATAAAAATTGTTCTTGCTCCTGCACGTCGTAGCGTGGCGTAACTAGCCTTGACTATCAATTATCTCGTCATTACAATAAAAGGTCTGATTTGCCGATAAATGTTGATTAAAATTGCATATTGACTACGCTTTGCAATATTACTTAATAAGTTACTTCTATATTGCTCTAACACCTATATTATCTACATGCTGCATCAAAGATCTTGGATCATCTTCCAGGTTTATAGTTGCATGATATAATAATTACGCAACAAGGTAATCGACTGCATGGAGACTGGAGACTAGAGAGAGAAAATGTTTCTTTCAGAATGAATGCATTTTCTATCTTTCAGTCTTTTGTGGCTGGTGCTCCTGCTCTAATGCTCTTATCAATCATCCACATCCATAACACAACGTCATACTCACGAGGACTTTCTCAAGATTAAACATCTCATCCACATCCATTCCACGAAGGACAAGACTTGCAAAAGTAATCCGGCAACCATGAACGAACACTTTGCTTATATTGTGTACATTCTTTATGTATGCGCGGATGTTACAAAAAGTTCCTAGTATATATTTTCTGCCTTATTTTTCCTTCCAAAATATACACAGAAAATTGTAGTTGATAAAAATTTCATGCTCCCAAGCGCCTAGCTAAAACTGTGTGGTTGCCTCTTGCGTTCTTTTATCCTAGCATCCTGTAGTTCCATACTCCATTAAACTAACTATCGTGACGAAAAACGTGCTTGGGATAAAAAGTACTGCCAATACATCAGAATTTTTGTCCATTGCTTTAACCATTTATGCCGGAGAGTCCTTCTTTAGCACCTACAACCAACCACAAACTCTTCCATTTCTGCTACATTCTCTCAGAAAATAGAAATCCCTCTTTTTGTCTTTGCAAAAGTTACTATAAAAGCCAAGAGAAAAATTGAAGTACAGCAAAGCTGTAGTAGTAGCAGGATGCCCTAACGAGAAGGGTAGATAGATCTTGATCTTGTGTTTTCTTTTGAGAAAAAAATAGGCAGTCAAGGCAAGAATAACAAGATGAGATCCTGATCTGATCATCTCAAGAACGTCAAGTGCAAAAACTAATGTAAATACACTGGTCTAGACAGGCATACAGTAAAACAACCACACTTGATGATAAAAAAAGTCTTTTTAATTCTTCACTTGTCCTGTTGTTGTCTTGTCATACAATGTGTCCTACTACAAAACATTTGAGAATTTATGGGTTCTTTTCTTGTTCGTCCCGAAGACCTTTAGCTGGTTGTATGGCTTGACTGACGAGATGATGGATTGACATAGATGAAATAGACCAACTTTCGCAATATTACTTTTTTGCTAATGCAATATGTTCTAGTCGTGGTGAACTGAATAAGAACATTATGATGATGACCATCGCGATAAAAACATTTCTTCATCTACAGTCCTCACTCTACAAAATACACACACAAAGAAGTAAGAAAAGACTGAAAAAACAACAAAACAGACAAATTGAATGTTCCCAATTAAGGCAATTATCAATGACGGCCATCTCTTCCCCGTTTGATGAAGGAGAAATGGCCGAACTGTAAACTCGCCGAACCTATTTCCATTCCAGTTTGTCATTTTTTTTTTAGATTTTTGACAAGTGGAAAAGCAATTTCAAATTGAGAATGTAGACAGATAAGAACGGTAAGATGTAAGATCATGCGGTATATAAAATGAATTGGTCTTTGCAAGTTTTTTTTTTACTTTCGAGATAGATAGATGAAGTGAAACAGTACAACTATAAACTTGGTTGTAGACAAGCTCTATGTGCATTTGTCATCACTTCTTTGTCATGTCAGCCCACCCACTTTTGTTGTTTATTGTGTGCGCTGTTTTCACTAATAAAT
This sequence comes from Entomobrya proxima, assembly GCA_029691765.1. Classification (NCBI taxonomy): domain Eukaryota; kingdom Metazoa; phylum Arthropoda; class Collembola; order Entomobryomorpha; family Entomobryidae; genus Entomobrya; species Entomobrya proxima. The sequence continues at coordinate 4,112,620 of CM056169.1, forward strand.
AATGTTTTGCAATAACGCAAAAAGGCCGATTCTAACTCTGACCTAAAAATCAAAAACTAATGAACAGTGTACGATGCATTTCTAACGGGTGTATGCATTTCAAAATCAAAATAATTGGGGAAATCACTTAACGTGGCATGTCGTGTCACTGTTTGTTTGTTAATCTAGGTATATTATATTTTAGTTGCTTTCCAAATATGGTGCGTAATTATGAGCTTAATAGCCACAATAATTACCTCGATTCCAAGTTTCGTTGTTTTTGCACTTGCAGCAATGTATTAAAATGTTTTCTCATGCGTAAAAAAATACATGCAGTCTACTATTGCTGCATCGTCATGATGTGTGCAGTGTGTATATCAAATACTAACTCATTAAAGCTAATGAACGCCAATTTGTCTTTGGTTTTGGAAAACACTTTTCGCAGCAAGAAAAATGATTCAAACTGACCAAAATCTCTTCCTACTACAAAATGTTTTAAAAGTTGATTGTCTAGTGGGGTTTAAAACTGATAATACACATGATAAGCAACTTTTATGATACAATGAGACTTTCGTTTTCTTCAAGTCATCTAAGAGAAATTTCGTATCAGTACTGACTATTAGGCATTTTAGATTGAATGCTGGACAGTTCGAGAAATATAAACATGCTAAAATTATTCCAATTTTGCATTAGAATATCTTCGGCTCTTTGGTAAAAATTTAAAATTGATATTGTCATATTTTATACCCATTTCCATCCCTTATATATACGAATTTAACTTACCTTTTGACAACGACATGAATATTTCACGCAAGCCAAAAAATTGCATTTTCTTAAGTATAAAATGTATTATGAGATTTGCATAATGTTTGATGCATTCCAAAATAAGCAATTTATCCAAATGATATGGCTAGGATAGTTAGACTGAGCAAAAACGATTACTGAAATTGATTACAAGCGTTCCGTTGCAACCTGCATTGCCCGAAGAAAATCATGTTGAAGCATTTTTCTCTATCCACATATTCCTTAAAGCTATTGGCATAATAATATGGGATTTTGGTGTGTGCATGGTGAGATATACGATATGACATGTGCGCAAATCAACTACAAGCATCTTATCTGGTGATGAATAACCTTACTTTTGGTGCAGCCTAAGTGCAGTCAATTCAATGAGGGTGGCCTTTCAAGGATTTTCTTCATTCAAAAATTTCGATCTCAATTTACGATGCAAAATGCAATTGTGCTAAAAGTCATAAAATTCGTCTCCCTCTCACGTGCACTCTAGGTTATTGATAAGAATAAGTGGATAAATATTGTAGTTTCATAGCTTGATATAAAAATGAAAAGCCCTTTTCCCCTGAGCCAATTGCCAAAAATGTCCTATTGTCCACAAGTAGGAGAACATAAAATGCAAAATTTACTATTCACGTACACATGAATTGTAACACAAGAGGATAATTACGCCGAATTTAGTCTCCGTCAATATTTCAAATGTACAATGTATATGGAATGCAAAAGTGAAGTCGTTCATTACTATTATCGTGCGACCGTTGTTGTTAATTTGCACTAAAGTATAAACCAACTCTAAACTCATGAAATATACATAGAACCGGAGTAGAAAGTAGAATATAACAGGGATTATTCCAAGCAGATCCATGGTCATAAGCTCAGGCATTTTAAACATCATGCTATTACTTTTTTAACTTCCGCCATGTTGCTACCATTGCCATTGTCTGCATTCCAAATGTCTACAAGGGTTAAGAATTATCCTATTTTTCGGCTCATCAACAAACAAACGCTAGTGTTTTCACAAATCCAGGATATAATTACTAGTCAGAGGACACAGGCCCGCATTGCGTATATGTACAGCACTAGAACCTGAACTGGTCTAATGACGCAAGGAGATGGATAAAGTCGGCCGGCGCTCTGTGGTACGCCTACTTTACATTCGTAAATTAACGAAGCACGTCTACATTTTTTTAGACAATGACTCGACTCAACTGTCAATTCATTGAACAATAAAATTGTCCCATTGAAGCAATAATCATTCTTAATAAATAACACACACACACTACTAATCATAAAATCAAATAAATAAAGTTGCATAAAATTGGAATGTCGTTTCCAACACTGTTGATGCGTCATCATAAGTGCAGAGATTTTGTGATTCTTTCGAAGCTGTTTTAGATTGTTCTCTTTTTATTTATTCAAAATAAAACTACAATGGAGACATGCTTCGTTATATATGGATGGAAAATTGCTTGCGGCTGTATTCGACTTTTTAAGAAACCAGATTGCTACTTGAAAATTCAAGAGATGAAGACAGTTATTCACTCAGCACCATCATCATACTTCCTCATCTCATTAAATTACGAGTAATAATTTCAATACGCACATCAAACACATAAAATGATGATGATTTTACAGGTTCGTACTGGGCATCCCGTCCGGTAACTTTAGTATGAAAGGAGAAACGCCGCACCTCTTTCATTTTTATTTTAAACGAACCCCTAATATATTATCTTTGTACTTTATACCTTCAAAAACTAACCTAATCTAAGGCAGTGATAGTTTGATGCATTCATGCATTGTACCATGCACTCTGGCCTACCCTGATTTTTAACAATAAGCATTTTTTAACAGACACTTAATTTGAAAGGGAACTGTCAATCTTATTTTCCTGGTTTTGCCGCAGGATGCCCCACCATTACATTAGATGTAAGGGACATCACGTCCCTTTTAAATTACGGGTTTTGTCATCATGATTATTATAAACAGATTTATACTCAGGTCATTTTTTGTCATGTAAATCTTCTAATAAATGTATTTACTCATAATTTATACTTCGCACAAAAGGTGATGGCGAGACAATGTTTCGTATGAATCGTACACAATGGGAGGGATTTCCATTCGAGTTACAAGAGATAGAAAGCACCTATATTGACAATATTTGCACCTTATACAATTGCTTGAAGGAATTTAGTGAATTTAGTTAGCTTCTCTTTCTTACACACATGCAGTAGCATTTAGCAAAAGCTTTTGTTGTAAAATTTCAAAGTTGATTCAGTAAGCAAAAAGCACAACTTTTACTACTACAGCATTCTAATTCAATTACTGAAAAGGAAAAGTAAACAGTATACTATAATCATTTAAAACATTATATATTCGGGGAAACATCATGTAATGCATTTTAATATGAGTGTGTAAACATGCAATTAGCAGAGAGGAAAACGTTTAAAACTCAGGCAAATTGTTAAGATATTTTATCTTTGTTTTAGGTTAATGAAAATCTTTGCATAAATACCCCATAGCCATTTCAAGGATGAATGATGTGCTCCAAAATTACAAGATTACCATTACTAAAAACTGGTGCATAGTGCAAAGCAGGTACTTTGTACAGAGATAATGATCATGGTTGTGCGTGAAGGGAGGAGGAGGGTCCATTAAATAAATAAAACATATCACTCACGTTGTAATGAATAATTCATCTTCCATGGTCAATGCTTAATCGATATATACCTACTTTTGTACGATATATACGATTTGTAACATGTGCTTTACATTCAAAGTCGATCAAAGATTCGGCATTCCGAACTTCAGTTATAATCAATATGAATGCTTAAAATGCATGTGATTTTTTAAGATGCTAAACGCTAGCAAACATATTGAGACAGAGGATCCTCGAAAGATTTTTTATTTAACGTTTATTTTATTGGATTGGAGTGCGATGTATGTTTGTGTGTCGTTGTCTCAGTAGAAAATGATTGATTTGGTATAGATTGTGGGGATATCATCAAGCTTAAAAAACAGATAAGAGAAGAAGAAAGCTTCTCTTGAACCAAGAAGACTTTATATCACCAATATAAACTTGACCCCTGACCTAATTGATAATGGAAATTATCATCGTATGAATATAGTAATTCATTCTTTGGGCAGCTCCACGCTTGACAGTGCAAAAAAACCCAGCAGTATCAGTCATGCATTCAAAGTTGTTTGTATTCAAATACTTGTAGATGGATGAATAGAGGTACGCTTTGCTCAAAGTCAAAGGGAAAATGCCGTAAAATTCAATGACACACAATGGAAGCTACGGAAAGAAATACGAACCAACTGAAGTGACGCATATATCGCGTAGGGGTAAAGCATGTGCGAGGAAAAAAGAAAGGAAGAAAAAGATATGAGATAAACACTGCCACTCTCTCATAAACTGCATTAAATATCAACCTCGACTTTAAAGAAATTTTTAGTTTTCTGTTTAGATAACAAGCTTTGGTAAACGCAAACTAGCTATAATTTCAAATATGCACTACCATATCTAAATATAATTTGTTGTGCATTGTTTAGCAATTATGCTGAAGTGCTACCAATCAGGAAAATATTCACGAAATATATGTACTTTATCATTACATGAATGATTGAATCAACAACCATTTTTCATCTCAACATAGTCAGTTTAGTTTCCTACTATCGGTTGCGGTTATTATTGCTTTCATTGAATCGTCAGGAAATTAAATCGTGAAGTGCGTTTACTGCTGCGGATGCGTAAGTAATACCTAATAAAAATACAAACGTGTGAGAATGTTTTGAAAACAATAACAATTCTTGTTACACTGATGGAGAATGCTGTTTAATATTACATCTAGTTAGGTATGCATGAGTAGCTTTGATGGATGAGGATTAAATTGCGTGACCTGGCTGCTACATTTGACACAAGAGGCAGCTTCATTGTAATAAATAACTCATAAGTAGTCATCGTGCATCTCTTCACGAAAATTTGCGCACAGTGAGAGAGAAACTTCAAAAGATGAAAGATGTGAACGTAAAAAGCATATAAAGAAAACCATCAAGCTGTTATGGTGTAACCATCCAAAATGATCCTTCCAAAGTGGCGGTGGTGTAGTGCTGATGATAATGTGGTGGGGGTGAACTGTCTGCGTATTTCTATATTTGAACTCGGGTGACAGTTGTAAACATGATGATGTGTTTAATGATATGATGAGACGTGCTGTATGGAAATGAGCAATGATTGTCTCACGTCCATACCACCGCCAGTACCTCGTCTTCTCAGATCTCTACTGCATACTTTTGTCTCTGATTTCTGATTTTCATATTACCATTCTCCAACAATAATGGTACTTGGTATGCAATAGCATATCAGCCTATTATCTATATGAGCTTCAATGTAAGGTAAACATTTCTCCCTAGTATCTACCTTGACTTTAGTGCTTTTGTTCTTCTTACCTGCCCCTATCTCATACAAAGAGTCATGAAATACCATAAAATACTTAACTACTACTAACTATGCAATGATAAGCATAAAGTATATTAATCTTGAAACAGCTTGTTCCACTTATCAGATTATTCCCAATTCCAACAAGCATGTAACCTCTTGTGCATGGAAGCTTAAACACGACATTCAACATTCATGCAAACTGTCGAAGAAGCAAAAAATGGTTATACAAACGCAGAGGCCTGCATCTGACATGAATGCCGTGTTTCTATTGAAAATTGAAACGACACAAGACGCAAGCATATTGCGATTTCAAAATGTAAACTGAGATACCTATATTGAACTGGGTGGTCTGGTCTCTAATATGTGGAACGCAGGACATAGCATTGGCACTGCTTCAATAATCTTCCATACTTTGCATCTGCTACTGTGCTACCCATTGCCATTCAGCAATTCAACTGAAGTAATCAGATATTTTTTGCAGTTGACATATGGATTATGTGAACAACAAGTTTAAATTACTTTTCGGATCATACAGTTCAGTATTGGATTCTCACAAGCGTTTGCAATTTAAAGCCGAGTAAACTCATTCGAGGGTTTCACAAAAAGTTAATATGAGAAGGAAAGTGAGGAAAGCCAATTAAACGACCTACCTAATGTCTCGCCGTTTGTAAAAGGGAGCCTTTTGAGATGAGGTTTGTCAAAGGTATATTGTGGTGTGGTGCTTGCAGTTTGCTTAGAGTTTTAGCTAACTTTGGCAGAGGTTTGTGGGTGGCACCCAATTACCTCTTTCATAATGCATACCACCATACACCGTTGACATTCCGCCTTGTTTGCCCTTACTGTCCGCTTATTTGCATAATTTGCATTCTTTTCTGCCATGGACTTTAGTTTGACGCCTTGTTCGCTACCTGTCGTCGTGTCTCCTTCCTTACAATTATCGTTCCTTTTTACCGCACAAAAATGTTTAGAACAGGGTCGTACCTTTATGTAGGTCTTCTATATTATATAGCGTTGTAAAAATTGCCACCTGAATTGTATACATTCTCGCCATGGGAGTAATTTAAATGGCCACATAAGAGACACGAAACTACCTACGTAAAAGATTTGGCCGGAATTTTCTTTGTAAATTTTGCTCCAGTCAAGCAGTTGTCGGCTGGATTTGCCGTAGATGATCCTGTGTTTAAGTTTGCAAGTCTAGTATTACTCTAGTTCTCTTTTCTCCCAGAAACGGGGAAATCTGAAGAAACAATATTTGCAGTGTTTGAAAAAAACGCTTTATTATCCGTAATGGGAATAACAAGCCATTCTGAATGCTCTCCTTGGCAAGTCTAATGTAATCCAAAGAGCTATTCGGGATTCTGCTCATTGCCCGAAAAGAAAATTGCTCCTTAGGAAGGAGAAGCATGGGTAATAGGGTGAATTTGTTGCGAGAGAGAGAGACAGAGAGAAAATGAGATGAGCTTTTGGGCTGATCTTAACCCTTGCCTATCATTTAAAGATACATCTAACAAGGCAAGGAATGCATGAAAGTGTGTAGCTCGAGCCAGATTACAGGTTTAGCTTATTCATTTCCAGTTTCTTAGAGGCATGCAGTCTCCGACAGTGACTTTTAAACCACAAAACAAACGGAATGAATGCAAAATTATTGTTGCTACTACTGCTTCTTCAGCTCATCTCATCGTCAAGTGAAATGAAATGAAATAATAGCTATCCGGGATGCTAGACTAGGTTATAAGCAGTAGCAAAATGCGGAGGTTGCAAGCAACATTCCCTCTTGGGAGACAATAAACAAAGCAAAGAACATAGGTGTACTAAATTTTTCGACTTTCATAGGGGAAAACATATTTTCTTGAATTTGTTGTTTATTTCTTGAGCATGTGGAGTGTGGACAGGAGGGAAGAAGGAGAACACGTAAATACGGTAATTCTGTCACGAACCAAAAGGTAATCAGAACTAGAACCAAACAAGAAGGAACAAAATGTGCGTTCGTTTTTGTTTCTGCATTTCCCTTTTGTTACCTACATGCACTATGCATACATTATAAAGCAAAAGTCGAGCGAACAGGTAAAAAAGAGCAGAAAACCAGCAGAGAGGGGCATTCCGGTTTTGTATGGAATGTTTAATGCAATTTGATGTACCTGTTAATACTTATAAAAGTTATTACTTATATACTACACTTAAGACAGAGAGGAACAGTTTTGTTACGATTTTCATTTTCAAAAGGAATTCTTTAAAATATGTACAGTCTGTAATCTTTATGTGATCAGTATTTCGTGTACATGTGGATTCTCATTTAGGATTTTGTTAAACTACTCTTCAACGAAATAATAACCACCTGAGTTACATAGCATAATATAATATTAAGCAATGACAGTTAACGAGAACTGGAATATGCTTTTTGGGAATGATTAATGACAACAAGCTGACACGGTATTGTGGAGTGAATTTCAAATAAAATTTTCAAACAGAAAATGGAAACATTTACGGGCCACTACTGCAGTAACATACCTCTTCAAACTATGATGATGGTATAGTTTTGTCTTCTTCTTGTAGCAGATCCTCCCTTTAATGGAACGAGATGACAAAGATGAGAGATGTTACCATTCATTTTTAATGAAAGCCTGTGTGATTCTGCTGGTACGAAGCATAAAGTGCACCAGATTATTTCCTTCCACCATTGCCACTACACTCATTGTACAGTTTTCTGGTGGCAACTTTTATGCTGCTAGCACTTTATATTTGTACAAATTCAAAAAAAATATTGCTACCCATAACCTACTGGGCAGAAATACTTGACATAACACATAAGGGTTAATCCACCTCCAGAAAGAAAGCACCAAAAATCTTGTTTTATTACAATGCTAGCATCTTCACACGTCCCACTAATAAAACATTGTTTTATACAGTTTTTCTTTTTCTTTGTTTTTTCTTGGCTGTGGTTTACAACAAAATGTTTCTTTATGCTGGTACAGCGATGAAAACGGCGACTGAAGTTTTCTTCTGAGTTTGTCATTTGTAGAACACCCTCTATTCACCCTCACTTTACTCTACTTGGTAATTAAATGACATGTACCAAACTACCAAAGTAATTTTACCACTTTGTTAACAAAATACGTACGAGTTTTAAAATTTGAAAATGTAGCATTTGCCAAAAAGATAATAACATTACGATATTCCATGTGACCAGCAGTTTAGTATAGGAAATACTTTTTTGAAACGTGTAGCGTGTAAATACACACTTGCTCTTTGTAGAAGGAAAACAAGTTGCAAAAACACATCTTTTATACAAAAACTGATAACACAACATGACTTTGTATTCATTTTATGTTCCGTTACATTAAACAGATTGAGAAACCATGTATCGTCTAATCTCAGTAAGGATTCAATACTCACGTTATAACTACTCATTAAAATTGATGGTTCAATAATTGCATATGAGTTTACTCTTTTGTCATAGACATATTATCCTGTGTGTTACCGAGTATTCATGGAGGCACCCTGCTTCATTTTGGATACTTGCAACATATATATCACATAATAGCTTCGGGCAAAGTCTTCCTTTATTGATTAAATCAGAAAAACATTATGGTAAAAACAAAACAAGTAGTCATCCTCGTCATCCTCAGCAATAACAATCATGATGATGATAATAAACACAAAAGAATGATTATGCAAATTGTAAATAAAGTGGTTACCCACAAACGCAACGAGAAGATAAAAGAAAGTAAGACGAGATGAAGCATGAAAGTTTTCTCATTTTCTTATTTATACTTCCCAAACACGCAACGTGGATAGGATAACCTTCTTCAATTCTTAACATTTATTTCAATTGGCAATAAATACCGACGCCGCCACCACCACTTAAAACGATTAGGGATTGTACACGAAATAGATAATGTTGTTGATATTGAGATGCGGGTGCGTTTATTGACAATTGTCTATAGATTCTGCTTGAGTGAGTAATAGTAAAAATTGCTTCAGGAAACGAAAAATATGTAAATTTTTTGGGACACGCGTAATAATGTTGAAAAGAAGTATCCAAGAAAGCATTACCATTTATTAAAACATTCAACCTATATATTTATTGCCAAAATGTTGTCAGTTATTTGTAATCTGTAATCGTTCGTCTTCCATGAGCGTACTACAAGACTCAATTTTTTCATGGCAATTCCGCTTGGTACATCTTGATATGGCACAGATTGGGTAGTAAAGCTGAAGTGCTTAGGGAAATGGCTGTTTTGTAACAACAGACTCGTGTTCTGTTCTGCACTGGGGCATCATAAGACACACTGGCTGGACGTCCGTTTTGTCCAACAAATTACAGACTGTACGAGTGGCATAAGTTGAGTTTCGCTGTACAGTAGTTTCCCAGCATTTTCTGTTCATTATTTGCAAATTACCTTAGACTAGAATGAATATATGTACAATTCATTTTACAGAATTTACAAAATTATTTACAAAACATCCTATACTGGAATTTCACATACTTTTCGCTTAATAACAATTTAGAAAGTGACAACATAGGAGAACAATAAACAATATAATGGTTACAGCTATAAGGATATAGTAAATATGGAGTAATTCAAGCATTACCCTAGATTTTTAGACTAGAGAACTGACAAGCTATAGTTTGGGATTATATGGTTAATTTTAACCTCTAATCTAGAAGGTATTTCAGAGCTATCTTTTATACTATAGTTAATATTATATGCATGTATATTTTATGATACTGCTTTAGTCGGTTTGTAGGCAGGTGGTTTGAATGGCTGACGGATGCAGTGAGTACTTTTTCGGAAAGGGCAAACAGGTTCTTTTTGCTGGTCTTAATTAAGTAATTTGGATATTACTTGAGCTAGTTGGGCTTCTAATAATAATTGCTTAAAAAGCAGGCGAGATATCGCTGCGCTGTTTACAGGAAGCAGGAATTTCAAACATACATATAAATATATTATATACAAAGGCAAAGACGTTTAAAACTTTAAAGTTATTGAGATTTTATTTCCAGAACACGGCGATATAAAGTACTAGAGGGACAGCACAGCAGAAAATAGACAGAAAGGAGCAAAATGTAGAGAAGATAGAAAGATATATATAGAGCGAAAGAGAGAAGAGGAGAAAGCTTCTTGCAAACAGTTGAGTTTATTTTAGCAGCAGCACGTTATTAGAAGAAAGAAAAGGTAGAAAGGTCTTGGTGTTTTATTTACAGAGAAAGCTTTCAAACAAACAACATCATGATCAACACCGAATGCACTTTTCCAATTTTCTATAAACAAGTACAGCGCAGAGCAGGATGAAAGGCAAAAAGTATGAATTTTATGTCTCACATTTCTGAAGGTAATCAATGTATCGCTGATGTTGGGAAATGCTGGATGCAAACAGTATCATTTCATCACTATGTATTCAAGTGAAATTGTAATTTTCACCAGGAACATGATATTTCTTATCACTAATTCTTTTGGTAGTTTTGTTTTTGATGGATTGGCTTTTACCTGAGTATTATAGTGGAGTTCCTTGTACAATATATGTTATTAGAATTTGTCACCTCTTGGATCAACAAAAGAGTCGAGTAATTACTTGATGGAATGCTCCATCATTTGCAGAACTTTCACTTGTCACAAAAGTCACCGAAATAGAAAGTCAGAATGTACTAAGAGGATCAGCAAGAGACAAACAAAAATGGAATGATATTGTGCTTGTCTGGTGCAGACAATGAGAACTGATGTTGGAGAAAAAATATAATTCAGAAAAGACACCGGCTTAATGTATTCACAGATCCTATAGCTTTGCACGAGAATCCAATAAAATCAGGCCTTTATTATATTGCAAAGCCAACTTTTTAAAAAGACCAACAGGAAAACATGATGATGGATGTCTTTTTCTTATTTTTTCTGTCCCAGGTCGCTATCTTGAAAGATGTTCTCTTGTTCCCCCGACTTTGCACTCGAAAAGGCAAACAAAAAGAATAGGGAAAGTGCACCACGTTGAAATGTATTTATGCAGTTTTATTTTATTTTTCACGACTTTTTTTAGCTCTCTTGAAACTTTTTTATATCCAGTAAATACATTTTACATGCTTGTTCCTTTCTCTGTGCTATGCTTTTTCCCTTTGCGTGATTCTTGTTGTTTTCTTCTGCATTTATTATGACTGTCTATGTGGCTCTTTGCGTATTGTATGTCCCAGCGCGGCGGTCCAACGCTTTCACAACAAAACGGCAATGAGGTTTCCTTACTCCCTTGTCTACTCTGCAGGTTGTTCAAACGTCAAATCTGTTTCTACTACCCCGTCGTGTGGTGAGCGTCGTGCATCTCTGGAAACGGATGAGAGGAGAATGAAACAGTTCGAGGGGACGCTCAAAATACTTATAGGAAACCAAGACACAAAAACCGGCACAAGCACACCATAAGCTATTCTGACCGAACATGTATTATGGGACATGTAGAAAGGCTTTTAGAGGATTGCAATACAAGGAACGTAATCTTGTTGTATGCTGTGTGCTACGGCTGAAGTTTTACAGGTTTCATTTTTAAATAAAAAGTTAAAGGTTTTTTACAGAGCTATTCTATTTCATGATGCAGGTTTGTTGTCATTTAAATGCATTCATTCAAGCAGCACAGTACACACTATATTATGTACACAGAATACTTTTCTCTCCAAAGAATTCAACAGAACGAACACACGGGGAATAGTATCACAAAGTGGCATTTATTCTACAAGAAATTCAATCACAATGGACGTCCTAAATTGAACTCGCAAAAGTGTAAAGAGGCACAGGCTTAACTTATCAGTGTAATTGGGAAGCCCCAGACGTTGTTTAGATCCTCTATTCTAAAAGTTTAAATGTATTTTTTGTATACCTCTTTTATGTATTCTGTTAACTTTTATTTATTTTCGGTTTTTTCTCTAAGAAATTGGCCGGAAGACATAGAGGAGTTTCCAATAATTGAAAACCTTTTGGACAATAGCATTGGGTTCCACGCAAACTATGCCCAAAATACTTATGCAGCAGACCTCTCAGTTCTGGCGTTATTTCGGTGTTTTCTGCACACTAAACTTATGCTCCCATTTATTTTTGCTTAAATGATCTGGTCTGATCTGTAATGGCAATCAAAAGATTCACCTTGCACAAGAAAAAGAGAGCCCCTCTAATCTTTGCACTACACTGTTGTTGTGAGTAAATGAGAATCTCTGGTCTTTGTGACACGACGGAGTGCTTCTGTCGTGCGTGGAGTTGCTCTCCTCAAGTATCGCGAACGAATAAAAAAGCAATTGAATGAATGTGTAAAGAAGAGCTCTTTGCAAGATGAGGAGATGAGGGCCGTCATCGAAAGCAAAGAATAATCTTAGTAGTGCTGCATTACGTAGTAGTGTGTAATCTTTACATTTTGAGAAGCCTGCACATGTGGATAATATGCCGTGTTTGCAGGTTCAATAAATATTATTGGCACGATAGGATAAGCACAAAAGATGCTATTTATCTTACAAACAGCAACCGTGTTTGTCCCATGCCCTTTTTATATCTTAGTAGTCAATTTACGCAAATATCTGCTTTTTAAATATGTGCAAGACGCAGAAAGTGTAGGTGTGAAGCGTGCTTCTTGAGAACGCTGTGTCACTACATTACATATTTAGTACATTTGGTAGCCTACACTTGTGCACTAGTACGGGACTTCTTTTTTAAGAATGACAATGACAATCAGAACGTCCTTGTTGCTTGTCATTCTAAACAAAGTGTAAGCATGAAGTATATGTCTGTACTTGTAAACCTTTTTAGAATTTAGTTTTTAAGCGCACAATCAACAATTTAAAATGGAAATCAATTTGAAGAACTACTTCTATATAAAGTAAGTTTTAAACTTTCATGAATTTCGTTTGTGAACTTTGTAAGCGTTTATGGTATTGGATTCGTGAATACATTTTGCCCCAATGCCAACCATCTATCACCAAAGACCATAAGAGAGAAAGGAACGGTTAAGAGTCATGATGTTTGCACTGAAAAAATAAGTTACACTACAAAAGTTGTAAGAAAAAGTCATTCAAATTCATGACCCATTGATCTCGACATTATCAAGAACGATAGAATACAGGTAAATTGTTCTTTAAAAGATAGTTGTGATAATTGAATTTTCGGATTTATTCATGATAAACCGTGTTTGTCAACATGAAACATAATTTGACAAAAACTGCATGACTACATTTTAGCTTTGCTTTCAAAACTGAATCTGGTATGAAATGTCAAACAAGGCATTTTCAAAAACGGATTTACCCGACATCTCAGAGCAACAAAATAATCGAAACAAGACTTGAACTTTACATATTTTATAACCGGCACTACCTTTTAATTTATAAATATCAATGACGCTATTCACGTACTATGCATATGCATACAGGTGAAAAATGTAATGCCATAAAATTCGAAAATATTTTCTATTTAGAATTATTGACAGCGTCAACCGATATCCTAGTTCATTGCAGTAAATAGGTTGTTTTATTTTTATTACTGCTTGCATACAGATTCTTCATACCTTTTTCCAAAGTTATTTCATCGAATTTACTTGCGATTTCAATCTTTTAAATGGTTTTTCTCCATTCACCCTCAGCTTTTACGTTTAATTGTTGTATATCCTTATCTATTCTCACAAAATTTTGGAAACTATGTACATGATTGATTTCGTCTAGAGCAAGCAGCGACAACAGAAACAACAATCGAGGGAGTTGCCCAGACACAGAAAAGGTCGCCACTCATCCCAACTCTGCATTAATCTGTAACATCTGCATACGCTTGCGTCTCAACGTATCATTAGTTTCTCCATTAATGCAAAATAAAACACATTTGTATATTCCCCTTGTGTTAGACAAGAAAAACCATCAGCTTCCACTACCTATTCACGTTGGGTTCGTGTTGTTAAAATTAATGAGATTATAGAGATCAACTATATTATCATTTTGTAAAATAATTATCCTGTATGTGGGCTGCAAATTTGGTGGACAACAGTAGCAATCATGAATTGGTTCTTTGTTAATCTAATTGAATAATAATGATGATGATTTGTGGAGTGTGTTATTGTGATTAACAAACAAAAAATGTGACCCTGTTTTGTTGTACTAAATGCTATAACAAGCAACATCAGTGCAACCAAAACATAAGAACAAATGAGTTAACACGACAATACGTCCCTGGTTATACCAGTATGCTTGTGTAAAATTATGCGGTTAAGTTTTTTGATTGTTGTAATATAAAATAGGCGCATTCCAGTAGATGTACTTTGTGCATTTTGATTTGGCTGGTCAGAAGTTTGAAGCAGATAACGTGTAAAACGAATGCTTTTTCTGCACTATGTGTGTATGTTTTGAAATCTACATATTAGAAATTGTTTGTTAGCCTCTCAAAATTCGAAACCCCCAAAGTAGTAAGGTTTGACGCACACTGGAATCAGCTTTTTGTCATTGTCCACACTCTTATTCCTTTCTTTTTTATGATAAATAAACCCTAGAATACTCCAAGGCAAATCAAGTTTACTTTAAAGTTCAAGTATGAATATAACAACAATTTGATATGCAATGTGTAGGCGTAATATGTAATAGGAAATTACATGAATTACTGTTTCGTGATACACTTTCTTCATAAAATCCTGACGTTTTCCAGAGAGTATCATATCATTTCATATAATGTTTTGCAACAAAAAATCTGTATCGTAAACTATGCGTACTACCAAATACTGTATTTGTTATTTCTTTTCTATGTGTACCAAAGTGAGTTCATCAAGATGAAACATTTTAGTACCTTTTTTATTGCCAAACGTTGAACGTGGTTTGCTTCTCGAGAACGCAAACGGCAACTTACAAGCATCGCATGGATTGAAAGAAATCTTTGCTCAATTTTCATTGTATTTTTGTAAAGCAAGTTGTGTGTGGCAGAACTCGAGAAAATACAAAAGGAAAAAGTTCTTTGCTTATATTACTGCCAACGCAAGTCATAAACATAATTGAAATTAGTCAACTGGAAGAATTTTATGATTAGGGTACGACACAGGAATGGAATACATTAAATATTATATAGTTATAATGTATTCATGTTCATCCGTTTGCGCGTGAATGGAATTGATAATTACCACATTGGAACGATTGACCATATTTTGCATAATGAAAT
This sequence comes from Entomobrya proxima, assembly GCA_029691765.1. Lineage (NCBI taxonomy): Eukaryota > Metazoa > Arthropoda > Collembola > Entomobryomorpha > Entomobryidae > Entomobrya > Entomobrya proxima. The sequence continues at coordinate 4,127,980 of CM056169.1, forward strand.
TACTGAAAATGAAGATTAGACGAAACTTAATAACGTTGAATGTTAATGAATGTCTTGAAACTAACTACCCTCGCTTGTCTTGATGGCATTCTCCTAAAAATTCTACCTACCAAATATGCAATCAGTTAACGAACGTCATATTGATTGAATGTGGTAAAAACAAGTCGGCCGGTAACAGAACATAACTTTTTACATGCTTTATGATTTTGATTTCCTTTTCACATTTTATGTTCAAATACCCATAATGGGGAACAAATGCTAATGAAATCAATAATATCCTCCTCTAGTTTCACAATGCCCCGGGAGATGAAACTCGTCATGTCCTATTTGCATTTCCTTAATTTTATGCGAACTTTTGGCATAATAGTTGGAGATATGTTTTGCTCTCAACTCTAGAGATTGCTTCAATTGAAGGGTCAATGGTAATTTATTTATCCCAGCAGTACTTGTACACTTTCATTTTAATAACATGCTGATTTAATTACTATTCATGCCGATATTTTTCTCACCTCGAAAAATAACGTTTTACCACGTTGAAGATAATAAATAATAAATGTTTATTCATGCAGTTCAAGAAACTTAAAACAACCTTGCTGTTGAAGTTTGATTGTTTTTAAAAATCAGGCAAGCGGAATGAGTAATCGATTGTGAAAGACTGGCTCAGTCGACATTTATTAACAACTAATTCTTGTTTTTCACCCCTATTGAACCACCTAGCCAAGCTGCTCAGCATGTACATCTACATGATTAATTATCGATAATCAATTGCATGCCGACAGATGATGAATGAGACTGAATACGTTGCACGAAACAGTGCTAGTGCGTTGATTCAAACCTCTGAACCTCATTAGAATACTTAATTTGTAATAGTACGAATATTACAGATGACCCATAATGTGCGTTATTGCCTTGTCGAATTCGGTATGCACAAATTAGTAGCTGTCAAATTGTAAAGTTAAGAGCTCACAACACCTGTTGTGCTTGAGTCAAAATAATTAATTATATTGAAATATAACTTTGAACAAAGGTAGGTATATCACTTGAAAACGGGACTCTCACACTTGGTTGGGAACTGGGAACACTGTCAGTTTGTGTGCGATGCAGTTCTGGGTTGAGAAAAATGCGTAATTAATGTATGCATATGTATTTATATTTACAATAAATTGTGTATCTGTAAAAAAGGTCTTTTATCTGTAATGTATGCATAACAAAACTGTTGCATCTCTTGAAAAACTAAATATTTACTGAGTTACTAGTTGTTAGGGATGTCGATGTCATAATATCTCTGTGTGGCAAATAATATTATGAAATGGGTCTTTTAGGGTATAACCAAACTTGAAAATATGTGGAAAAAATATCTATGCGATAACGGGAAACATACTTTCCCCGTTTGGCAAGTCCTCCATCGTTATATATTATGCATGGTTATGAAACTAAGATTTTTAGTTGAATTTCCTATGAAGAGAATTGTATGGAATGCAATGCGGCAAGAACACAATAAAAGGAAGTAGCAAGAGTTGGACGTGGCATATGCGCTCCATCTTTCGGTTTAACCTTGTGTGTATGCTTATTGCAACGCAATAAGTTTTCATGTAAATTCAAGTTCAAGGGTTTGAAATTCCGGAATCTCATAGGATATTATGCTATTCACGAATAACATAACTATGCATTTAATTAGAAGTTCATTAAACTGCTTTAACATTAAAATACTTTAAAACGTTGTGTATTTGGAGTAATTGTCACAAATAAAATATCGAGTTTATTTGAACATACATATGAATATAGGTACATAAATATAATATAGTTTTCTAATGCAAATAAGATACGATTCATGACTCATTAAATTGTCTGCTTTGTAAGTATCAAATGATAAGCTGTGATAAAATTCCTGGTTTCGTTGACTTTAAATAAACTGGCTCTACCGTTATGTATTCTCATAAATTCTCAATTGGGCTTAGCTTTCGGTTTTCCTGACCTGCTCACGTCGAGTAATTTTGAAAACGTGGAACTCACATGGCAAACCTGTAGCGGTTTTCTTTGGTCTTAGTCGCTTCAGGTCAATAGGAACCACTGCTGTCAGTTTGCCAAGATACTTCAGTTGATCTGATGTCACCTCCAGGAATTCTAACGCGGTGCAGGTACTAAACACACCCTGTATCGTAACTGGATGCGCGTTTTCAAAATTCATCTGTAAAGTTTTGATGTTGGTAAGTGAAGAAGAACGGAATAGCTGATGGAGTAAATATCTTCTCGGCAAGGTTAATCTTAATGTATGGAGTTTTGTCATTAGTGGCAAGACTGAAGCTATATTCTGAAATTCTCCACGAAGTTTTGGGGCTGTTGTATATACAGATAGTTCTTTTAGATTGCAACGCGCACGGTACATGACACGGGAAACTTCAAACAAGTCAATCTCTTCAGTAAACTGAAGCCTTCTAAGTTTTGACGAAATTTGATGATTCTCAGTATTTGACTTTTTTATGAACTTGTAAAACTCTGTTGAGTTTGTTACTTTGAAAATTCCTCGCTTGTAAAAATAGGGATCCACCATATTCTTCATAACTTTTCCCGACAACCTAAGGTTCTTCAAGGTGTCAAAGTCCATTTGTTCTGTTAAACATCTCATGATCTATAAAAAGCATAAGATGTAGGAATCAAGTAACATGTGAAAGTTTTCTTCATACTTTCACCATTCTTGAAGGAACTGTAAGGAAACTGTATAAATGTTAAAAATTATTACCGAAGGTTGAACTAGCGGACCTCCTCGCAAAGTTGCCTCGTTAAAGTCAGCGTGTACGATGGAGACTAGCCTGTAAAGTTCATCCTGCGTTACATTCCACTCCACTAATTGCTCTGCAACAAAGTGAATCCATTCTTCTTGTCCATTACGAATAGCTTCCTCGTTTTCGTTCTCTGCATTCACATTATCTTCTGCCACTACTGGGCCTTCTTGCTCCGGTTCTGCAGGAACTTCCTCCATCTCTGATTAAAGTAAGAATGTTATTTCATGTACCCATCTAGAAATGATTTTATTTAAAGACAGGAAGTATAGTGTTGACGCAAGTTTAAAATGGAGTATTATGCTAAGTAATTGTGCGAAGCAAATATTATGTATTGACAAGCATAAATATCTTAAGCGAACCGTTTGGTTAATATTGCAATTAAATTGTGTACCATTTAGTGTTTTGTGATCACTTATTACGTAGTTTTACAACTTAAATCAAGGTCAAATAAGTGATCTATTGTGTTTGCAGTCGCAGCAGTCAATAAGAAAGCTAGACAAATAATTAAATTTAGTGGCTATTCATTACTCAATCTTCAGTTTTGTTATAACTTTATTGTAAGTCAGTGCTATTGATGAATGTGATCGTACACGTTACATTTAATTCTTCTTTGAAGAAAGAAACTTTCACACTATTACTGTCCTTGAATATATATTTGCCCATCTTCACTGTTATGTATCTACCTTCCTTTACATTCACTTTTACTACATTTTCCGCTTTCCTTTGCTCGGTTTTCTGGTGCAACTTGCTCATCTTGTGCACGATAGAGAGGGAATCCTGGAACTGGAACATCATGTCTTTGTTTGTACTTGAATAGAATCGGTAGCATAAACTAGGTTTTATTCCTTTTACTTCATAGATTCACTTGGATACATGCATGCATTCCGATATACGACGCACGTTGCAATGAATAAATGCACCAGTCGGTTCCTCCATCATTTTGTTACATACAGCCTTTGCCTTGGGCATCACTAAAATATTATGCATAAAAGACGACCCGAATTCTGAAAAGAATCAAAAATTGGCAGAAAGAATTACAATGCTACCGTCAATTAGCCCTTGGACAAGATTTTTTTATTTTTCGCATATTTTCAACACGGTTCGTATAGCTCAACACTATAACACACACTAAGAAATGGAATCATGTTCAATTTTATTTCAGTAAACCACAAACTATTCATGAATCAACAGTTAGCTGCACTTGGGTTCGTACTTAATGCGTATTTTACTGAAGAGGCGGAACGTTCCACCGTTGGAGCATTTCAACTGCATATTACCCACACACTTGCCTTGATTTATTATATAACTGCTGGTTTTATATTATTGACATCAATCATTGGATTTTTGGCTCAAAAGCTGGTTAATAAACCTTCCTTATGGATACTCTATTGCATCCTAATGTCAATACTGTCTGTGGTCGAGTTGGCACTTGCTGGAAGCACATTGTCCAAGATTGGAAATCATAAAAGTGCCCGAAATGTCATGAGACTTCAAATGGAAGAGTATGTCAAAGAGGACAGCGATGTTGGATATCGCTGGGACAAGATGCAAAGAGAAGTACAAATCTGAGCTGTTTAAACCAACAACAATTCTCAACAAAATTATGCAATACTGTTATGCAACAAGCGGTTGAAATAGTTATTCCACATTTTTGTTCAATTATATAATGCAGTACAAGTGCTGTGGAGTTGACAGTTACACAGAATGGCAAGATGTTCCATACGGGAGAACAACCCTGAGAACCCCGAAATCTTGTTGTCTTCCTCCAAATAACGAAGACATGCTTTGCAGTCTGAATGTTCTTCCTGAGCATGATCAAGCAGACACAATCGTTTATACAAGAGTACCGATTTTATTTTTTGCGTAGAAATTGTTAAAAGTGATTTGATAAACTAAATCAGCTTCACAATGACAATAATCTTGTCTCTTTTCTATTTTTGAGGGATGCCTAAATGTTATCATAAAAAGCGTGGACACACATCTTACCATAACGGGATTATTCGGTTTGACCATTTCTTTACTCAACATAACATACGTGTCACTAACGTGCTTTTTGGTTATCACAAAGAAAGTATGAAATATTGTCAGCAGCCAAACTTAAAAAAAAAGTTTATGGGGTAAATTACGATGCTTGAATAAAAGATAAGTATGCAAATGCGAAAAGTTTTCCATAAATACTCAATATAAATGTATTTATTATCAGAGTCTTCATTCTTGTCGGTAAATGACGATCATTTGGTCTTTGGATATGATTTAATTAAACTACTAGTATTTCTTAAAGTTGAGTAAAAAAAATTAATACATAAAACAGGCAATATAAATATAATATCATTACATAAATTTATATGTATCATATATAATATCACAGCACAACAGCAAAAATATGTACCTACAACCTACTAAGCCAACATTTATTTTGAGAAAAGGTTCAATGTAAATCTTCACCTATCTACTACAATATGCAGCTACATGATAGCACAAAGCTGATTCGATTTCTTTATCGTATTGAAATTTATTTTTTCTTCGTCAATGGAGCGTTTCCTGTAAGATTCAGAGTTGCGTACTATCCTTTTGGCCCTCCTGTAATACTCCTCAATATCAGTTTGGTACAAGTCTCCAGCTTCCACGTTAGCTGGTGACAGTGGATTGGGCTCAGTCAAAAGTATTTGCAAAGCCATGAATACCGTCTCTACTCCAAATTGAGACTGCCACTTTTCAGCATTCTGAAGTATGTCCACGCAAACCCTACCATCCTCAGCAAAAACGTTAGGATGAAACATTTCAGTATAAAACCAAACTTTGGGAGGAGATGCATTGTAGTCGTTTGGAAACTGAACACGAAGACGGAAGGTACCACCAGCAAAAGGTGACTGGCTTGGACCGCTCATAAGGACTTCCCATTCAAAAAGATTGGCATCATCCGCCAGTTTCACGGTGAATCCTGGGATTGGCTGCTTGTGGAGTTTGGCAAATTCTCGGGTAAGCTTTCGAAGAGCAGCGCTGTTGTCACAAGATTTTGTCTGCAGAAAACCAACATATAAAAATCATAATTAGCTTCTAAAATGTAAAACTTAAAGAACTCATAAGTACATCGATCATCATAACCTTAAAATCATATATTGCATACCTGTGTCACATCCAGCTTGTCATTTTGCTTTATTTTAGGACACACCACGAGAAAGGAGTCTTCCTCAACGAGATCGCAAGAAAAGTTGTCATCACCGTTACTGGCGTCATTTGACTTTGTGGTGTCCATTTTAGCACCTTCACTCTCACTCTTTGACATTGAGAGAACAACAGTAAAACTGGTGTTATTACAAATAAAATCAACTTGATAGATTGGCTATGTATTTATTTTTGCATGACATGCAAAAGTGCAAGTGAACTAGCAACGCGTTGTTGCTGCGTGGTTGCACGCACCCAAAAATGTCAATACTGTAATCCTTGACTCTGGACAAGTACACGCGCACCAAATCAAGAACACTTGTTTGTATGCATTCGAAAAGACGACTGACGGTTATGACTGTCTGTGTGGGACATTTTTTATATAGCATTGCAATGACTTTTCTTAAAAGTTAAAAATATCACACGTATGTCCGGCCACGTATAGCAACAGTGAACAGCAACGCGCTTAAAGCTTCCAGCTTTTTTTTACAAATACGAAACGTCTTTGTGATAACTTTAGTGAGTGAGTCAGTAAGTCATGTAGAGATCACACCACATCCCAGTATCAACCAACCCAGCTTCAGCGTTCATTGTCTTTTCTCTTGCCATGAGAATCCACAAGTAATTTTTTGTACGCTGCCAGCAACCTAGCTTGGTTTGGTAAGCTTAGAACTTGGTTTTGTTGCAATAGGCAGCGTATTATGTAGGCAAGTCTCGTTAAAATCACGATGTCGGGGTATGATTTGCACGTAATATCACATGCACACTGTAGAAATTTACTGCCCGAGGAATGGTGCTCATAGGATGATTCGACGATGTTTTTCTCTTGCAAAACATCATTACCTTATCCAACATAAAATGTAAATGTAATTTCATGTCAGTTACATATTTGCACATTTCACGCGCAACGCTATGGGTTCATGTGCTGTGCACATTTCGGTGGAAATACCTAAATGTTTTTGCCACACTCTCGTATACTTAACCTAAAAACTCGTGTAAAAACATTTTAGAGTTGTTGGTCATACATCATAAAAATGTCTGAGTAAGAGAAAATCAATTCCTCGAGAGAGGTTTTGACAGTTGATACCCTGACATTAATTAATGATCTGCGCAATTCAAACTGAAACTATGCAAATTGTGGCATTTCCCTGCATGTCCTTTCATTGCCGGGGGTTGTATCCATCCAGCTTTCCATAATAGATAACTCATTCATTAACTATTATCATATCCTAAAAGGTTATATTTCTTTTCGATAACTTTCATTTCAAACTAATAACTAATGTGCGGAAGCGTAAACACTTCAAGAACTTTTTCACTTATGTAAGTTTTATTTGTCAACATGACACGTGTGACCCATGATGTTGAATTCATGAGTTCTCATAAACTCTTGCGTAAGAACGACAATCTTGATATGAGAACTTAGTCATAACTCTTAACATCACAAAAACTATTCTTAGTATTGGTATGTGATTTCATCTATTTTTAACTATTCAATCGGATCGGATTAAATAAAGTTAAATTCATCATTCTTATGATGAACTTATAACATATTAAGTTTTGCTTTTCTCCAGTTGGAGTTTCATGGAAATCCCCAAACTTAATGATTGTTATTGTTGCATTATTGCATAAAAACAATACATTAGACAAGTCACGCATCCACCAAATTCAGGATACCTACTCATGAAAAGCTAAAAATGAATGAAAATTAATCAATTGAACATGAATGATGAATGATGCATACAATGCAGGGCATTATTTGTCAGATTGCAGGATTCATTGAATGGGGTGTCGTGAGACATGACGCGCCGATGGTATCCATATGAAAATCATTGTTTGTGTGCAAGCACATGTGCGAGCATTCTGGTTTAGCACATGCTTTTACTTCCATCATCGGTGCATTAATTAAAAACCAAGTTAATTGCATTTAAGAAAGGTGCATTAGTATAGTACATATTTAGGACATAATTATAAGTTGTGTGAAAATCTGTTGTGAACCGAATCGCTAGATTTGGAGGGTTGGACAAGTTGGACTGATTGTTTTATAATCAGTTGATCAGATCTTTGACATTTAGTAGACTTGTTGTACAATGGGTAAAAAGAAGCCGGTAAGTGCTGCTGTATTTAAATAGATACAATAAATAACTGATTATAGTTGGAATGTTGGAATAGTTAAGATTTTTTGTTCTTTCTGATTTGTAGTCTAAAGCAAAGAAGAGGGTAAAGGCCCTGAAGAGGGCGGAACCAACCTCGGTTATCGCTGACGATACAGACTGGTCGCAGTTCGAGCCTGAAGAATTGAAGACAGCTCCGCATTCATTTATTATCTATCGGGGCAAGGTGGGAAGGTATATGAAAGAGTTGATGCGAGACCTTCGGAAAGTTATGGAACCCTTTACAGCGTCCAATTTGAAGGTTAGTAATATTTGAATGAGTTATTAAATGCAACAGATTTGAGGTGTAAATTAATATTTTATGACATTTATGTAGATGAAAAAAGGGAACGTGCTGAAGGATTATGTGTCCATTGCCAGTTATTTTCATGTAACACACTTGTGTATACTAACAAGAACTGTGGTGAGTCCGTATCTCAAAATTTGCAAGATTCCTCGTGGCCCGACTTTAACGTTTCGGATTTTGAACTATACTTTGGCGAGAGATGTATTGTCTACATTACGGAAACAGGTAAGTTTTTACAAGATTGGTCATCATTATCTTGCTATTCATTTCATTCATTAACAACTGATGTGGTTGCGGACCGCAACTTGCGGTATTATTACAAATATAGTATATTTGGTTGGACTCTATGTTGTAGGTCACATTTGAAGCCCAGTTTCTTCATCAACCCTTGCTTATAATGAATAACTTCTCAGCGGAATCGCAAACATTGGACTTGGTTTCGAAAACATTTCAGAACATGTTCCCATCTATTAATGTCAATAAAGTTCGTCTATCGGAAATTCGTCGTGTTCTTCTGTTAAATTATATTGAAGAAGATGACACTATAGAACTAAGGCATTATACAATCACCTTTAAAACGACGGGAGTTTCAAAGGCAATGAAAAAGGTTCTGATTAGTAAAAACGGCAAAATTCCTAATCTCGGTCGCTGTACTGACATTGCCGACTTCATTAGCAGGTAGTTTAAACTTTTACTCGTGGCATAGGTATAAATTAATATTATAATATAATCCATATAATTTCCGATTGCAGAGACGGTGAGATATCCGAAAGTGAAGCAGAAGATAACACTGAAAATGTTGAGGTATCTCAGAAAATGGGCGTTAAAGTATCTAAGGGTTTGGAGGAAGTTGGTGTAAAGCTTGTAGAATTGGGTCCTAGACTAAAAATGCAGGTAAGTGGGTCTAATTCCGACTTCTAAATATTATGAAAGTTCAATTGGATTTATTTCAGCAATTTTAAATGATAATGTTTTATAATTTTATACTAGTTGATTAAAGTTGAAGAAGGATTGTGTGAAGGAGAGGTTCTTTACCATAAAATTGTGGATAAGACACCTGAGGAAAAACTGTTTATCCGACAACAGCGAAATTTGAAAAAGTAAGATTTAGAAATAAAAATTTAGGATCCATTAAGTCAGTGTCAATTAGACAAGTATGATTTTTAAAATTTCAATTTATAATTAACCCGCTTTTAGGAAAATGAAACTAGCAAGAAAGCGAGAACAGGAGTTAAATGTCGAGAAGAAAAAAAGAGAAAAGGAAGAGCACAAGAAGAAGTGTTTACGAGGAATGGGGTCCACACCCGAGCAGTCTGCGAATGGAAATGCTGAAGAGGATGACGATGCCGACTGGTATCGCAAGGAAGTGGGTGAAGATCCTGATGAAGGTATGACGCAGTAACTTAATTAATCTTTAATTGTTAAAGTGAACCAACCAACCCTGTATGGCACATATATTCTATGACTAACTCGATTTGTTATAAATTTTAAGATACATTCCAAAGGAAACAGTCAAACTCATCGCAATTTTCGTCGGGACGTAAAAGAAAATTCAACGATCGTGACGATGAATAACAATGAACGACCTTTCAAAACAGGACGCGTATCGAAATTTGCAAAAGTTAAGGAAAAGGCAAGATTAATGAAAAAAATGAAGCAAAAAGGAATGAGCATGGGATCAAAGAGGAAGGACAGAGGATTTAAGCAAGATGATCAGTCTGGCTTTAAAAGAGGTCGAGATGGACCACGCAGAAGTGGAGGTGAGAGGAATTCACGAGACGGTCCAAGCAGAGGTGGAGGTGGAAGGTTTTCAACGGATGGGCCAAATAGAAACGGACCTGGTGGCAGGAATTCACGAGACGGTCCAAGCAGAGGTGGAGGTGGAAGGTTTTCAACGGATGGGCCAAATAGAAGTGGGGCTGGTGGCAGGAATTCACGAGACGGTCCAAGCAAAGGTGGAGGTGGAAGGTTTTCAACGGATGGGCCAAATAGAAACGGGGCTGGTGGCAGACGAGATGGGCCAAATAGAAATGGTGGAAATGGACCAGGTGGAAGGAATGCACGAGATCACCCTAATAAGAAAATGTTCAACAACAGAGGGTCAAACCCAGGGCGAAAGAAAGTTGTTGCAAGAAAAGGATCAAAACCTTTTCGTACGGGAAAAGCATGACCTAATGAATAACTTTTAGTAAGTGCGGAACTATAGAATTGCTTAACATTTTCTCGAAAAAACTTTATCTACTACTTGTTATATGTAGTACTGATTAAGCTGGTTTTGTTGCTTTGTACGCGAATGTGAACCACACTGAACGAATTCCCATTGTTTGGTAATGATTGAGCCCGAAATCGCTGTACTATTGTTCTTTTTATAAAATATTTTAATTGAAATGTGTAATAAAATGGTGTTTGTCTTTTGAAATGCCATTATTTTACAGACAGTCAAGGTTGATTTCGTTTACAAACCTCACCGTATAAATATTAAGCTCACAAAACGTACTATGCATATTATAACGGTTTGACACATTCAGCAGTAAAATCTTCATATATTTCAAAATGGTAGAGTCTGCTATCAAACGCTTACAATTTTTAGTTGAGTGCAAGTGCTGGTGTACTGATTTTGCAAATCAAAGCCCTTTGCATCGTAAAGTATTAAAGTGAAATTAAATCGAACTTTGTTAGGCTTAGCCACGACAGCGCGAAGAATCATGAATCTGAAGCGCATCATCTTACAGATGCTGTGTAAAATACTGTTCGCCATTGTATTGTATTGTATTGTATATTTTATTCAAGTGTTATCTGCATTCAGACTTTTCAGTCTGATTTTAAATACATAACACCTTATAGGTCATTCAATTATACATTGGAATCGGGTTAACAATCCAGTCGTAATAAGTTTATATAAAACAAATTTTTCTACAAACATGTGACTACATAAATAAAATTTTTCTTTCATCTATTATAATATCTTTACAGGCATCTGAAAAAATTTCATATGCAGTTTTTAGTTCGTCGATTTTTGGTTTATTTAAATTTGTATTTAACTTTTTGTAATAATTATTCCAAATATGAATACTACTCCATTTTAGAGAATTTTTATATAATGTTGTTGGAATACCAGGTGGTATTTTATACCTATTTAGACCCTCATTTCTGACTCCACTAATTGTGTACCAATCTTTGAAAAGTGGGCTGTGTCTTGCTTTAAATACGAATTTTAGAGTTAATATTATTTTTCGTTCACATATAGTAAAGAGTCCTATTTTCTCATACAAATCGAATATGTTTAGTTTACTAAAATCTTTTGGTTTTGAGAGCCATTTTCTATTTAATGTTGGATAGAAATAGGAAATTAAATAACGCCTAATTTTACTTTGAAATTTTTCAATATATGACGAATTGTTTGGTCAGAGCTGCGCACTACCTCATACCCTCACCCTCGCCTCCCCTCATTTCCTGAACGCACCAGTGCCTCATTCCTCCCCTCACCTCATCACTTAACAATATCAGTACCTCTTGCCTCACCTCACCTCACCAACTCCAAAAATCAAACCTCTTGCCTCACCTCACCTCAATGACTTGGAAAATCTACCCTCTTGCCTCACCTCACCTCGCTAACTCTAAACCATACCCTCTTACCTCACCACCCCTCCAAACGTTCATTATGTGTGATATAAGTTGTAAATGAAATTTAAATGAAATTATGTGATGTAATCACGAATCACAAACCACATTTTTAGTATCTACATTACAGATTAATTTTTACACAAAAAACTTTTTTTTGCATTACCGTATAGTTAACACATTATTACTGAGTCAAATAGTCCTCAACAATCGCGATTGTTTTATACTATACTCATTCATTTATTCGTTTTTATGCTCATTCATGAATGTTTGTCTGCAACAAAGAAGTTTCTCAATAGTTTCCGTATGCAACGACGCTCTACAAGACCTTGCAATTGATCCAGCGACAGAAAATAACCGTTCGATTGCACCTGACGATGCTGGAAGGGCCAGAAACACTATTGCCGTTTGATTTTATACTTTTGGTTATCGAGTGGAACAGTGTTCCAGGAACGCCTCCGGATTCCATTTTAGTTGGTTTCAACTTTCTCAGAAGTAAAGAAATGAAACTTATGGCCGTTTGATGAAAATTAGTAACAAAATCAACTAAATGTTACCAATAAACAATCGCGATTGTTTACTCGCATAGGGGAGCCTATGACTGGTTTTGATATTTTGACCTTTATTTAACAACACCAATAGCTAAATTAAAACACTAAAGTTTGAAAGCAACTACAATGGAATATACTTGGTTGAGAGCAAGTTGCTCTGAGCTCTGAGTAAAATCGTTAAATCTAGGGTAATTCTGTTGCATCGGAGTTGAAAGCTTACAAAAAAGTGAACCGTTGCTTCGCTTGTACGCTTTTTAGTAAGCGGAGAAAAACGCGTGTCAGTCTGTAGACACCCCTCACCAAGTCCTCACCTCACCTTACCTCTATACTAACAAGAGTTGGTCCACCTCGCCTCACCTCACCTCCATTCAAAAACGTTTTAGGTCCCCTCACCTCACCTCACCTCCATATCAACGAGATTTGGACCCCCTCACCTCACCTCACCTCGTTAAGGAAAAAAATGAGCCCCTCTTGCCTCGAGGCAATTTTTCGTGAGGTACCTCATGAGGTGTGCGCAGCTCTGTGTTTGGTGACCAGAATATAAGTCCATAATCTATTATACTCATGTAATATGCTGATAAAACACTAATGAGAAAATTTTTACTGATCATTCTCTTAATGCTATATAGTTTTGCTACAGCACAATTAAGTTTTTTATCTACGTTTTCACAATGATCTTTAAATGATAATGTAGAATCTAGGTAGACTCCTAGATACTTAAAGCTAGATACCAATTCTATATTATGTCCATTTAGTTTAACCTCTCCTTTATCTTCTTTACAAGATTTAGTATCACGGGATTTGTAGAATACCATATACTTGGTTTTAGAAATGTTAATTTTTAGTCCTTTCAATTTACACCATTCGTTAAATTCGTTAAGACACTCGTTTATTTTTTGTGTACCTTCTTTAAATGTGATACAGTCTGTATAAATGACCAAGTCGTCACAATACAAAGTATAAGGTAATTTAATTGCCCTACCTATATCATTTAGGAAAAGCGTAAAAAGGAGATTTCCTAGAATACTTCCAGGTGGAACTCCAGATTTTATGTCAAACAGTTCAGATTTGTAATTTCCATTTGTAATTGTAAATTTTCGATTACTAAAATAGCTGATTAGTATTTTAATTAAATACGGTGGTATAGCATTGTTGAAATCGTTCATTAGCATATGTATGAGTAATTCATTTGATACGCTATCGAAGGCCTTTGATAGGTCGATAAAAAGAGCTATTCCTTTACCTGATTTTTTATTTAAGTACTCATACATTTTTTGGATGAAGACAGCTATTGCGGTTTCACAGGATCTGCCAGTTCGAAAACCATGCTGGTTTTCATCTAACAGATCTGAAACTCTAGTTAAAATTTTAATATATAAAATTCTTTCAAAAACCTTAACAATAAATGGAAAGTTAAAAATGGCTCTATATGAGCTTGATAAGAGAATGGATCCTTTCTTTTTGTAAAGTGCTATGGCTATTGCTTTCTTAATACGTGAAAATGCAAAAGTAAGCTCCAGATTCTACACAGAGATGTCCAGCAGAGTACAACGTTTGTACAAACGCACACAGAGTAAGCCTTCGTTTCTCTTCTTTTTATTTGAGACCTGTACGAAATGCAATAATAACTTGCCAAAGATGAGACGCTTCACATTCATATGCAAATTTTTGTAAATGTGCTAAACTCTAAAATTGCAACGTATTTAGTATATAAATGGCAAGGCCAGTCAACGAGACAGAAAAAAAGCATGTACACATTTTCCAAATAATATGATTTCAAATGACACAGTAATGTTTGTTTTGCACACTTCATGTTTTAGTCTCACTTTTTCTTTTTAATGTTTCAATTATATGAGCATTAAGATGGGGAATAATGATTCATACATTTCTTATAATCAATCATGAATGGATGTGCTTTCTGAAAAAGTTTACTCTTCACTTTTCTAATTCAAAGCAGAATTGGGTACGATACCTCGTAAAGTAAAGTTGGCAAAATCTTTATTTTTTGTAAAGAAAATGTATAGAATGTACGGTTGCTTTAACCTCTTTTTTACCTGTCTTGGCATTTCTCCTAAAACATGATAAAAGACAGTACAAAGATGTGCCGATAATCTCCTCGAGTATTCATACCAAGAAGACTCATCATCTTTCCAACACTACAAAGAACAGCACATTTATCCCTCCCGATTAACCAGCCATGCATTTCAACTCCTTTGAATAATAATCATCATAATCGTTTTATGTCTTGCTGCCTTTTGTGACTTTACATCCGTCCACACTCCACACACCGTAGTTTTCTAAACTTATCATCTCATCATTTTTATGCAAGCCGTACGCGAAGATTGCGACAAGCATTAGCAGAAGCTCTTTTCGTCTTTTCATTCTGCTGATCCCAACAATCCCAAGTAGACAAGTCGGTCTTGTGTGTGTTCTTTTCAAGTTTTTTTCTCTATATTTTTATTCCACTCCATAAAGTAAACATTGCGAGTGCCCACATCCATTCTATCGCATTTCTACTTCGCCTCCTCCTCCGCACTTTTACTTGTGGACTTGTTTCACACATACCCAATACATTCTTGCTTGCACAACTTTTCTGAGAGGAAGGTCACACGTCTGAGGAGAACCAACCAAAACCAGTGTGGATGAACATTGTCGGCCGACACACAAGTAAGTAGACGAACTAACAGAGCCAACTCTGATGAACACACGAGATGTTGAGAAGAAAGCTTACTAATACTTTACCATGTTCCATTTTATCCATGAGCAATTTTCTCCGTGTAACAATTTTCATACACAAAATATACTACTGTGTTTAGAAAGAAACAGCGTTTTCTAGTATTGGTAGGTATTCTCTTGCATTGCACAGGGATGCAGACATTCAAGCATTGTTCAAACAGAACAGCGAGGAGAGATTGAACTTCGTTTACTTCCAATTCCAATGAACTTTTGCACACGAGGAGAACATATTCTATGGAAGGGACAAAGATATTATTATTTTTCCATCTCCATCATGCTTTTGCTCTAATGATCATTCCCCATCATTCATAATTCTTACGCTAGCTAGAGCTCACTACCATATTATTACACAACTCTATACATAGATCTACAATAAAAGCCTGTATCCCGTCCCGTTCCATTTGAAAACCCAAGTTATAATGGTATGAATGCCCTTTTTCAAGGCTTTTCACTCGGTAATACTACTGAGAAACCCAACCGATAATGCAGGCAGGAGAGAGAAAAAAGGATGCAAAGACCTTATGGCGCTTTTTTATTATTTTGTTGCTTTGCTTGCTCCAATTCAAACTTTTTTCCCTGTCTGTGATGTGGTTAGGCTTAATGTAATGATAAAAAGACATTCCAATTCATGCATGCCATCATTTTTTCTATACTTTTGCCTTTTGTGCGACTGAATGCTGAATTGCAAATAATATTTGAATGGAGAAAAATGTACCAAATAGATTGTGCCACAATATACCAAAACCCAAACTGGCAAACTTATATAACCAACTTTCCTTCCTCTCTACTAAAGTCTTAAAGAAATAGAATGGGCATTCATACACAACTTCATAATATTACTAGAAAGCCAGCCCCCGCTCCGCTGGTGGAGAGCCTGATTCAGGTGCCTAATACTCATTTTATTGTGCTGGGAGAAAAAGAGATAATTGCAAAACGTTGGGTGTAGTTAGGATAAATCGTTTGCAACAAAAAATCATTTTCAATCGAAAGATTGCTTCCAGATGCAAGCCAACCTAAGTCTTAGACACCTGAGCTAGGCCCGCAGACCGTATTTGTAAACTTTGGGTTAAATCCGTCAAGCTATGTTCAAGACATTTACGACAGCGATTAAAGCCGTCGTTATCTGATTTTAAAAGTTTGCTTATTGCTTCCCATACACGTAGTAAACATGGGTGAGGATTGCAAGGTCCGCAACCATAGTGGTAAAAAACTGGACGATAATCATGTGTCACTCAGTTCAATCACCAAACATTCCAGATTTGACCATTAAGGCTCTGCTGATTAGAATTTTAACAATCCGACCTCATATTCGTCCGTTTGGTCAAAAACTGGACCATAATCATGTGTCGCACTGTGCAATCACTTAAGATTTCAGATTTAACCATGAAGGCCCTGATTCAGGACCTGCGGATTCGAATTTTAACAATCCGACATCAGATTTGTCCGTTTGGTAAGAAACTGGACCATAATCATGTGTCGCACTGTGCAATCACTTAAGATTTCAGATTTAACCATCAAGGCCCTGATTTAGGACCTGCGGATTCGAATTTTAACAGTCCGACCTCATATTCGTCCGTTTGGTCAAAAACTGGACCATAATCATGTGTCGCACCGTGCAATCACTTAAGATTTCAGATTTAACCATCAAGGCCCTGATTCAGGACCTGCGGATTCGAATTTTAACAATCCGACATCAGATTTGTCCGTTTGGTCAAAAACTGGACCATAATCATGTGTCGCACCGTGCAATCACTTTAGATTTCAGATTTAACCATTTAGGCCCTGATGCAGGCCCTACATAATTATTTCGGGTACTTTAGAGATTCCTGGTAGGAGTAGGGTTCATTTGGGATAAAGTTACGGTGCAAAAAAGCAAGCAAAAATTTATTTCCCACATGGGTAGGATTCGAACTCCTGACACCTGGGTTAGTTTCACGAAGCTCCACCAGGTGGCGTGTCAAAGTGAGCCCGTACGGGACTGGCGCGCTATATTATATAGATTCTTACAAACCCTTGTGCAAGTTTCATGTGCCATGCTGCCAGTGACGAAGAGGATGATGGTGAAAACGATGAGAACTCCTGTGACTGTGCTGCTGTAAAGTAGATGTAGATGTGCGTAATAAAAAAGATAATAGCAATGGCAGTTGTAGTAGTGGTGATGGTATAAAGGTGCATATAGGCTCAAAATTATATCAGAATAGGTTGATAAGGCTTTTTAAGGCTTATATATTTCCTTTTTGTATTGAAGATGCAACGCAACATCTTTTTGCTTTTGCTACTTGGCTTTGGCAGCACAGAAACTTTTATATTTCCTCTCTATCCTTGTGGGACGATGATGATGATGACTGAAAGCAATTTTCGGAGGAGAATAGCATTATTACGCTAAACTTGCTTCTTTTCTCCTTCTCTCTCATCTCCTCTCTTCCTTCTCAGCAAAAAAAAAAGTCCTTTGATATTATGGTACATATACAACCACCACCACAGAATAATCGTAAAGAAAGAAGGGCTATTCAAAAGCTCACTCACACACACAGAGGAAAGGATTGGCTGAAAAAGATGAGAAAAAGCGAATGCTGAAAATGTTTGTGGATTAGTTACACTTACATACATACATACATTTTATATATGCAACTTGGAGACCGTGTCATATAGTCAGCTTTTGAGCAAAAAGGAATCAACATCTCATCTCCCTCTGAAAACTTTTCTGACTTTACACAAAAATATATTAAATTGCAATGTTTGAAAATTGTATGTCCAAAATTGTACCAGTACCTATATTATAGGAGACAATGTACTTTTCGTCTAAAGAACAAACTTGCTGCATTCAACTAAGCGTGCACATACATTTTTTACAGGGAGCTAGGCAAGAAGTAGAGAACTTCAATAATTTGATATGTGCCTAACCAACTTATATTACAGTTCAATATACAAAGTTGGCTAAAGTATGCCGCTCCTGATATCTATAAAATGTGAGTAGAAACGTATCATGGGAAAAAGTTTTTCCTTTTCTGTAATACCTACGCGTGTGTGTAGTAGTAAATGGTGGTAGTAGTATGCAATTCACTTGAAACTCAGTGCTCAGTAGAAAGAAGTCAGTAGTATGGCAATAATCTAGCGAAACACATTTACATTCTACTACAACTACTACGGAAAGGAAGGATATAAAATGCTGAAAGGGATCTTTTCTGTGTGTAATAAACGTGCTTTGCCTTTGCCTCTGACTCTCTTTATTTTTGCTTTGAAACTAGAGGATATCTATTCTGTATACAATTTCATGTTATCTTTATGATGGCTCTCGGCTCTCTCCCACTAACTTTGCTGAGAGAGCTGCTTTATATAATACTTTTAGTGTGAGTGAACACTGAGCATTTATAATGGCCGTGTGTGTGTGTTCTCTGCAATGTTGGAGATTTTTTTCGAAATGAAAATGCTTGGACGAGGTTTTCCTAGCTCGGAAGAGTGCATTCAACCACAGGGCTGGCTGGATGGATGCCCAAACGCTGCCCAAAAAAGTTTTGACTACGTGAGCTCTCGTGTAGTAAAAAGGGAATAGTGGCAAAAATGTATTCTCGCTCCTTTTGACGAATAGTCATATATACTATTATAGTTGGACAGTATAAAGTCTTAAAGAAGACGACTAAATGATAAGCTCTCTGCAAACACATTTTCATATTATTATAATCACATACCAACACACTTGGTACTGCAAACCAGACAGAATAATTAGTACATTGGAAATATAAATCATAAGAAAAAAATGTGTGTGTGTGCGTATTAAGAGTGTATTGAAGCCAATTATAGTTAACAAGACCATGATAATATATGAGGAGAAGTATAAAAACGAGCGACAGTTAACATTGGAGAGCTAGATTGTTATGTAGTTTGATGTATGGCCTAAAATAGAATTGAAATTGCAAGGCGGTTTGTCCTGTTCCAATGAGGGAATGAGATTGATTATGAGTTTCCAATCTGAAGTGAGTTAGTGTGAAGTGTGTGGACAAGCTGCAGATACAGGAAGGAAAGCACGATTCTAAAAGCATGCAAAAATATGAAAAGTTTAGAGCATTGGGTAGAACATGAGGTTACATTAAAATGTGATTCTGCAAAAGGAAAAACGAGCTAAAAATGTGGCGGACTGCGGAAACTTGCATTTAATTACTTGTTGTTATTATTTTAGAACCATGAACTAAATCAAAAGCGTCTAATTGTGTGTGAGTGCGTGAGT
Source organism: Entomobrya proxima (assembly GCA_029691765.1). Classification (NCBI taxonomy): domain Eukaryota; kingdom Metazoa; phylum Arthropoda; class Collembola; order Entomobryomorpha; family Entomobryidae; genus Entomobrya; species Entomobrya proxima. The sequence goes on from CM056169.1 coordinate 4,147,518, forward strand.
TGAATGAAGCAAATGTGAACGGCACAGTTTTCCATGTAAGTTTTTCAGTAATTTTGGAATGTGGGTACGTAGTTTGTCATAGGTCTAATCCAAGAAACCCCACAACTTCCATTTTTTGTTAATAATTTGGTTACTATTTCTGTTAACCGCCACACTCCAAAAATGTTCCAAACACTGAAACCTGCTTTTTAACTTAAAAATAAAGTTTGAATTAGCTCTCCCAAAAATATTTCATTTTTATGTGGCAGGATTCATTCAAATGAATTAAAAATGTAGTCCAGAAAGATTGAAAGCGTTTTGGGTGTGTGAGAAGAACTGGACCGCATTTAATGCAATGCATGGTACAGCACAAGGAAAAGGAAGCATTGCAATTTGCATCATAGCATGTTTTCCAATTACTACCACAATGAATGATCATCGTCAATTCAGCAGAATTTATAGTGACAAATGAATGACTTTACTACTGAAGCGATGACAGAGTTCATTTCGTGGTGGCCCCCATCCTCCGCCCGCATTTATGTAAACAGCTCTTTCCCGAGCTTACTTTGGAGCGCCACTTTTAGGGAAAGTGTAGCAACCCAAACAATAATGGAAAAATGTACGATATTGTGATGGCGCAGATGAGTGATGATGATAGAATGTATTATTGTGAAAATGACAAGTGTGAATTGTTCGCAGGTCCCGTTTTTTAAATGCAAAATGCAAAATAATGGAGGTGCCGGAAGATGAGCCATTATCCCCTAAAGCTAATTGAACGTCAAGTGGTGTTGTTGTGAATCTGTGTGTTGAGTATGTCCTGATATTAAGAGATCAGGTGTTTTGAAGTTGTTGGAATTGAAAGGATCGGATCGGGCAGTTTGGAAGGGGCATGCCAAACCAATCAACTTGAGTTGGTCTTTGAATGTTTCCCCGAGAGAAAGCAAACGTTAGAAGTGAATTGTTTGTTGGCATCCACTCGTTGTCAAAATGGCGATGGAATTAAAATTGCATAGTCCAGTTGGTGCGGAGCCGGTAGTGTACAACTGGCCGTTGAGTGGCACTGGAACCGGAAAGGTAACAAAAGTATGGATACCTCTCAGCAGGATTAAATAATTATTCACACTAATTTTCTACTGGACACGGAATCCCGCTTGTGGTACCTGTCACACTGTATGAAACGCATTTTTTTCATGTGATTTCTTTTCAATTCTAGGATCGATACGATGGAGCTTTGGAAATTGCGGAAACTATCAGGTACGTGAAGAATCTTTAATTTATATTGCGTTAAAACATAAATAAGATAGGATTTAGGATAGAATTGCGGAAATTCCTGAGCATATTACCAGAAAATTAGATTCAAGTAGGTGCAAAATAATATGTTGTCCTAGCCATAGCCTTTCGATGAAATGTGAAATGAAATTATTACTGGAATTGCAATATTCCAGGTAATTGCATCTGCCACTTGCATAACTTGCCATTTACAAGTAAATAGTGTCGGACGGAATGAATGTAAATTCATTAAAAGGGAACGTAATCATCTTTGGCATTTAGAAAATTTGGCAGTTGGAAAGGTATACATTTATATTCGTAAAAGTAATTTATGCATGCACGCCATTATCACATCAGCAGCACTGTTGCCTGAAAATGAAAAGAACTCTTGGAGGTAATGAGTTTTTACCTCTTCGTTCACTTTTTATTGGTTTTCAACATTTTCATCCATGAGTTGAATTTTTACATCAACTAACGTGCCAAGAAAGAAGATAGAGAAACCAGCTATAGTAATAGCCTTGCTGCTTGACTGGTTTCAGGAATGGAAAAGCTTCGTTAATTCAACTTGTCTACCTGCCTGCCATTCTTATTACTGTTTTCTCCCATCTTGGTTCTCCTCCGTTCTATCTACCTATTCCCTGCATCTGGCTCCGCATCCGTTTGATTCTCTTACATAATGGCACATGTTCGATAAACTTCTGGCTGCTTCTGTATTCTGCTAGTAACTTTTTATAACAAAGCCAAAACAAAAGCAAAAGATGTTTTGAGAAGAGGGATTGGAAGAGAAGCAGACGTGACTGGAAGTGGACGTTCTTTTTACGTCCTGGACCACATTAAAATAAAGGCAGAGGAAGAAGGGTTTACATGTAAAAATGTTGTTAGAAGCGTTCATAAAACAGGTAACCCATTCAAGACGGAATCTAGCAAAATAAAAATAGAGGTTTATTCGCTGGATCCTGTTCTGCGTCTGGCACTCTGTGAATACCCACAAATATGAAATGCCAACAGAGAGGACGTGGTAGCCAGATAGGTTGATAGATATTCATGCTAGTAAAATACATCTTAGAGCTGTGGATACTGTGGATTAGGATTATAACTGGAATAATTCAAGAACACAAGGCAGGACACGCATTTTGAAAGTGTACATACGTATTTTCATGCTACGTGGCTAAATTGTCTGTACTGCTAAGCTGAGGAACTAGAGTGAGCAAGCAAGAAAAGCGGCAATCTAAAAAATAATGAGATTTAAGAGAAGCGTGAGTTTTGAGAGATTGTTCGTATCAATTGTTGATGATTTCCAGAGGCTAAATCAGTAAGTGGGCACACCATTCACCATTTCGTCCAAAATTTGGACTCCAAATGGTAGATGTTGGACAGCAAGCTGAAAGTACTTTTTAAAGACATTTTATATGTCACAGAAAGTACAGAATTAAATCTGTTTTGACATCAACAGTAATACTTTATTGGTATGCATGTGCAATCGAAATAATTTTCTTATTACCAGTTACTTTCATTGCCATTATTTGTTTCATTTTCCTTATTGCTGAACAGGTTCAATAATATTCGTTCACTAGGCTATTGGTAGCTGGATTGCGCTGTAACGTGCACTGTTAGAGTAATTCTAAATAATGTTTTGCATGCAATAAGTGAGTAAGGATGTTGGATGGTTTTCGTCTCTGCAACATTAGCATCCAGACTATACAAAAGCAAAATCGCTTTTGGCTACAAGTGTGTATTCAATGTTTTGTGTACTGGTCGCTTGTTAATTCCAGCTAATTCGTTCCTCCCTTATGTGTGTCTCTTGGTCTCTTGCTTCGAAACTCGAAACGCTATTTTCGGTTGCTGAAGTGCATGTATGGAGTACTAATGTACATAATATAATATTCAAGGTATTCTATATTTGGTATGTTCTCAAGATTGGCATAATCATAATTCGTTTCAAGTTCTTAGAACATAGAATGGGATGGGATCTGATGACGAAATATTGTGTGATACACCAAAATTATGTATGTAGATTGTATACCCATACCCTAAAAGTGCGTGTACGTCTGAAAATTCAATATCATACCATTAGTTATTGTCATCAACCTCTTTCCTCAAGACCTCAATCCAGTTTAAATCGTCACCTTAACATTGACCTGCACAGCCTGTATTTCTAATAGAAATTTTCTAGCGTTATCTTAAAACAAGCATGAGTGCAATTTTTTAACAGACAGACATTACATGCTTATCATATCATGCTTATTATGCAATATATTACAGTTAACAATTTGAAGTCAATTTCCAGTTTGCAAGACAAAAAAGATGAACTTATGACAACACAAAGTCTTTAAGAATAATCGCTTCCCACACACCAAGCTATGTAAGTTAAATCTCTTGAGATCATAGAAAGGCAAAAAAGAAGTTGTTATTACTTTTTCCCTTTTTTCGTAACGCATATTGAACTTGACAGACGATTATCGGATATCACATATCTGCAACCTATAGTGTAGTGTAGTGTGATAGATGCGTCTATAACTGAACAAGTACATAAACAGAACGTGAACCCTTCGGATTCGCGTAATTTTGTACTACTGCACACTATTAATTGCATAAAAATTGAATAAGTTGAATGAGGTACACTCTACTCAAACGCTACGCAATAAAACTAGTTGTTATACAGGCAGGGTGACAATGCAGTGTGCCTACCTAATTGCCAAAAGACCTTGAACCTTTTCGCGCTCGTTTTCTACATACGTACCTACTTAGACATTCAGCGTACATAACCTGTCATGAAAATTTTTACACTTCAACAAAACATTTATCTAGGCTATCTGTATGACATGCAAAAAATCAAACCACAATTCTTCCATCCGCGATCTTTGTGTAGGTAATATGTATTGACTGCTATACCCTCTTCCAGCTCATCATTCATTAAATTCATTTGTTGCAAATGCAATAATTCATGAAATGGATCTATGAAGTGCAAAATGCAATTGAATTTTATCAAGTGTCAAGCACTAAAATCCTGATATTAAATAATGTCATCAACCTGAGTTCATATAAAGAAGATAAGACAGTGTGCAAATTCTGGCTTTGCTCTAATTTAGGCATGATGAAGAATGACTAAATACTCATTCAAATTCTACGATAATTTTCAGACTACAGGTTCAAGGTTCAAGTATTTAATTGTTTTTCTTATCATGGATCTAGTCAGACTGTAATCCTTCTTATCACTATCACATTTAAAATTCATGCAAGCAACGTATTTTGCAAATATTGCAAACTCTTATTTTAGTTTCATTTTTCAGCATTTAAGCACAATTGGCACGTAAATTTTCTCATGAATGAGCAGAATGAAAAGCAGTAACACTCGAGCCACATAATTAGAGTCCAACGTTTGATTAATTTATCAATTTCACAATTCGACATCCGAGCCCAAGTCAATAATATTATTTGTATTGATTGTACAAGATTGCATAACATTATCCTTCATTACTTCGTTTGTTATATTTGCAACTACTAAAATTGCACTTTCTTTCACATCATTTTTGCAAATTCCACAACTACGAAACATGTATATAGTTTTGGTATGGAATTCCAAGAATTGTGGGCTCTGTGAGTTAGTGCAGCATACAATTATTAAAATGATACCAGGCATTATTCATGTATGAGACGCTTTTCATGTATTGTCGTTGTCTTTGACTTCTGCGAAGTCTGGACCGGATATATTCATATTCTGGCATTAATTTTTATTATAACACATGAATGATTGAGGAAAACACGGTGGCGGTGATGACGAATGTATTTCCGTCTTGTTCTGATTTACAACCATGAGTTATGAGTTCATATGATTGCATTTTGCGTTGCATTTCAAATGCAAGTTTCCCTAATATACATATGTCATCACTACTTATTCATTTCAGTTTCTTGCATTTACTTCGGTAGCTAAAAGTTGGTTTTAACTCCACTTATACCATTCCGGTGCTTTGTGTTTTAGTCCTTGGATTAAAGGAAATACCCTTTCTTTACTTGAACCGAAATTGTGATAGCAAATGAACGCATGTGTTCATGTACACAAAAACAAATGTGAACTATTATGCGTAAGTTCTCTGTGTACATTTATATTCATGTTTAGTTCTTAGGAAGGGAAGATTCTAAAGTAATATTTTTGTAGCTGGAGTTGTGCCAAGTAAAGAAAACCGCGGAGTTGTGGAAATCAATGCTCGCAAGTCTAAGATTTAGACTTTAAAATGTTAACTTTCATTTCCTGTGACGTCGACGAAAATTGTTAAAGAGCACAAGTCACAATGATTACTGACATGGTGAAACACTCAATGACTAAATGTGTGTGCTCAATCAATAAAACCTAATTTTGAAATAGTTTTTTTAAGTTTTAAATTTCAGTAAGTAACTTATATGAATTATGTTTAGAATTTAAAAATTGGACAATGCAATCGGTGGGATAGTAAAAATACGATGGGGTCTTAATGGAAAACTAAGCAAAGTTTTATAATACAAAATGTTAATGAACTAACTTATCAGTTTATCATAATCTGTTTGTTTGGGACAACAACGAATGGCAAGATCCATATACATATAGGATGTTAGGGAGTAGGGATGTAATGTGTAATGAAATGAATGTCATGTCATAAAACAGTACCACAGTTTATCAGCCAAAACTGTATTCTAGCCTACTAAGGATTAGTGTTGAAGTTGTAATAGGGGGAAAATTTGCTATCAACTAAACCAACCCAACTTCTAACTTAACCCTTTTTATTTTCTCACAGTAAACCTTTGTACATTTCACACCCAGACTTTTCTGGTTTGTTCTCTGCGGAAAATATAAATAGGTATATAGGGAATTTTCTTTCTACCCCGTCATTTCCTCCATCCTAATATTTGAGAATTAGCTGAGTATTTGTATGAGTAATGGTAAGGATAGTCAAAATCGTTTGCCAAATTTCATGACTGAGGATGAGCTAACTTATTACTTTGAATTTGTATGGCAAAAACTATCGAACATAGAAATGAATTTACATACTCAGATAGAAGATATAAGCACAGAAGAAAACATTTCGGAATAAACATACAATTCTCAATTTGTTACTGATCATATTTTATTATTTAGTTGTCTATGCTTGCAAACTAGTAGATCTGATATATTGGTATTCGAGAATCTTTTGATTTAGAAATCGCTGAAAAGTTCATGTTCAAAATGAAATTCAGGAAATGACTTTAAAATGAAATGGTAGTGTTGTAATCTATGCCGTATGAGGGAAATGAAAATGAAAACATACAAAATGCAAAATAATAAACTGCGTTGCTTGCTCTTTTGAAAGATCATCTGAACCTACCATCACCATTACTATTATTATCGTTTTTTGACAACAGCTTTGACAGTGAACTGAAATTGGGGCGAATTTGGCTTCCCGTTTGTTGTTTGTATCGGCATAATTGCTTGCACATTGTTTGCACTAATAAAATCTACTTTTGTGGCAGCATAAATTGACAGCAAACATTACACTAGTGCAGAGCCGCAGTATAATTTTATATACTCGTCAATTTTAAATGAGCTTTGTATACTTACAGTCCAAGCTTTGTCGTGAAATCAGAAACAATGCTCAAGAAAATAGGCATGCTTTGAAACACTGTCTGTCGTTTTGCTGTATTTAGGCCAAAATATAAAATATCGTGACAATATGAAAGATTGCATAAATACTTTCTGTATTTAACTTTTAGCGCGATCCGAAGGAAAGGGGATGCATTTTATTCATAATCTGGAAACTTTTCTTTGTTACAATGCACTAGCCCGACGTGGTACGTGGCACGTACACACCAGCTAGCTAAAAGCACGGGAAATGTAGGGGTAAAAAGAAGAAAATCAATACGACGAGGCAGCGAAAAAGTTCCGTGCTCAATCTCCCCCAGAGAGATATAAGGAAAGAGAAAGCAAAATGAAAAAGGGACTCCGCGAAGCGAGGGTAATGTGATGAGGGTTGGACTCACGCGAATAAAATTGAGATGAAAGAATTCATAGGAAGAAAGTAAAGCATTGACCTATCTGTCAGTACAGTGTGCGACCAAACTGGTGGTGATGTAAAAGTGGCTTTGAACATTTGTGAAACTCTCTGGAGAATCGGAAATTGTTTGTGCATACAACCAGAATAGGTATTTATGAAAAATAAAAAGCTCGACTGATCGATATTATCTTCTTGTATGAAACAACACATCGACAGAGTTAATTCAATTTTTAAGAAACATTTTATGCAAAGAATTGTCAAGTGCAGTGTTTTCAATGGAAATGAAATGCTGACGATCAAGGACATTTTGCTCATCATGTTATAATTTTATTATTTGTTCTTAACTTTATAGAGCTACAAATTTGAGATAAAAAGGAACATAGGTTTAGTTAATTCTCGTCTCAGTACAGACTGTTACGACGTTCTTTCACCCTCTGTTGTACTAAGCAATCTCTCTTAGTACTTGCAACCCCTGAGACTCATGCATTACGCAGCAACCCGTCTCTTCTATCGATCTGCCCGAACCAGTGCAGTGAAGTCGGTCCTAGAGAGTCACATTTTTATTGCCAAATGCAAACTTAAGAAAAAAGAAGTTAGTCTGTCCTTTTTTACATAGAATGATGTTGTGTAAAACCAACAAGGAGGTTGATTGTGACAGCATTGAATTCATTGTAGTATGTTGGAGAAAAGACGACAGCTAGAGAAAATGACAAAAACTAATCATGTTTGTGTTATTCTTGTTTATTGTTGTTGTCCAGTAACTTTGCCCAATGGTACACAAATGCACTGGTTGTCATTCTAAAAGCATTGTCATCATCTTGGAAAAAGCCTTATATGAGGAATGTATTGCATAACAATGCAATTAATGTATCGGCATAATATGTGTGTTATGCTAATATTGGTTCTTTGATCTTGTTGGGTCTATTATTTCACAGCAATCTTCGTCTTGTTAAGGCTTCTTCATTTATGCTTTCGGTTTGTCTGAAAGTCTATTCGTTTCCGTTATTGTTACGTTACATCAAATCAAATGCAAGTCAATTTGCTTAAAACGGTCTAAACTATAACATTGCAACGATGTGCACATACAAACTATATTATTGTTAGAGATGCAAACTTCTTAGCTACTATTTATTTCTACCAACCAAGACTTATTCTTCATTTTATCTACAAATTAGACAAAAGATCGGTCGTATAGGTGTTTCCTTTTAGTGCCATGAGCATTTCTTATTATTTGAAAACAAGATACTGGAATGGTAATTGCCAGAATTGATTGTTCGTAAGTCAGTAGTTAAGGATCGTTCATCATAGTTTAATATATTTAGACGGTTGACGGGATCCTTTTAATTTGACACTTGACACACATACAGATTTTGCATTCAACAGTTCGCTCATTAGCTTTGATAAATATGTGTTTGTCGTCATTCGGAGAAGACTTTGGAATTTTCCGGAATTAACTGTTTGAGCTATTTTATATACCGCACACGCACAGGTAGACTTTAGGATTCTATTATATCCTATATAATGTTTTCATTGATCAGAGACGTCATCACATGGATGGCAATGCCATCATGGCACCAAAGTACATAGTACTTATATGAGATGACGCAGGCTATTTAAGTTTGCGCAACGTTGAAAGCTTTGTCAGGCAGGAAACTGAACGATAACCTAAAAATGTACAATATTTACATTTACATAAAGGTGCTATCACAGGTGGCAATCTTGACTTTACCTAGCAAGGTTTTGTGATGCGATGGTCCAAGTAAGTTATAATCGTGTTTTAGGTATGTTATTTAGAGACGAGTTAGATTGATAAGAAAAGAGGTGATGATCCATGTACCAGTAGGTAGCAGGGGAGAAAAACAGGATAAAATGGCAAAATATTGCATTTTGCTTCTCAACTATTTATTTGTCTACAAAGCATACCCTACATATGAACAGCTACGGAAAATAAAAGCGGGTTATGATTGCTGGGTGCCATTTTTACACTGCCCCTAAAACCAGTACATGTTTTTTTTATTTTCTAGAAAAAGAAATCTAGAAAAAAAATTACACTTGTAATAGTATTACTATCGTACTAGTGAAGTCTTTTTAGCGGAGAAAATCTAGTAATGAAAGACGGCAGCATAACGTGCAAACACGCAACAAGGCATAACAGAAAAGCCAAAAAGGAAGATTGGGTACGACGAACCCTATTCTCGTCTTTTTCATCTTCTTTTTTCTACTTACTCTCTTGGTGCTGATGTTGACTGGTGGCTAAAAGAGAGACACGAAATGATGTGATATTCGCCTTCGTCTCTTCTTTCACAAAATAACTCTTGTTTTGCCTTAACGTAACGTACGTACGTTCGTACGTATAGTGGTCGGTAATATTACAACTTTGCGACGTGTGTTCGTTGTTGATGTAGCTTTTTTAAGTGTAAAACTCCGTTGGTTTGTAAGTACAATATATACAATATATATTACATATTTTGTGTGTTTTATATATTTCTTTTTCTGTTATTCCATCCTTCCACCAAAAGCACCACCACCATTCTATTATGATTATGAGATGATTCTTTGCTGTGGCTGTTGTTATTCTATTTGGCGTGAGTGTGCATGATGGTATACAGTGAAGGGAAAAACGAGAAAACGTGATCATGAAGTTTTAGTGGCAGGAACGGCAGAACATACCGTGGTTTTCCACATGTAATAGCCATGATGTTGGTTTGGTAATCATTGTAACAACAAAACATATACATGCATACAAACATTTAAAGTGGTATAGACACAGTAAGGGTTTTCTCTGTGAAAACGGAAGGTTATATAATATTGAGCGAAAATAGGAGGAAAATATTCTTTATAGATATTGGGTATAGATGTGTGTATTGCATATTGGTATGTATGAATGTAGTAGCTTCCTTTTTTCTAGCGTGAAAACAGAGAAGGGGGAAGAGGCACGGCACAAACAGCTTCTATATCCTTTTTAAGTGGCTGACTGTAATATAACAGTATGACATTATAATAATATACCTTCACTACCCACATGATATGATGGTTTTAATATAATTCTCTTCCGAATCTTTCATCCTGTCGTACGTATACAATCCTAGTTTTCTTATGTGAATACTTGGTTTATTTTTATTAGCTATCTAGCGACAAAAAGGGTATATAAAATATACAAGTTTTTTGTGACTTGGGGTTTTGGGGAATATATATTTTTGTTTGCTAGCCTACGTGACGAAACTGATACATAGAACAGAACGAATTCAAAATGTGAGCGTATATCCATTCTTTGAGATTATATACTCAGGGGAAAATAATATGGTCTTATTATGCTTCATCGTAAAGTAGGTATGTGTTGAAAGTGCATTGAGTTTATAAATGGAAGACACCACAGCTTACTGCTGGATTAGTTGAGAAATATTATGATGCGACCGGCTGCCAACAGCGCTGTAATCTGGAATGAACGAGGAATGTAAGCGCACAGCGTTTCTTCCTCTCTACAAAATGTTATGCTGTTAAGTTTGACTTCAGGACTTGGATGCTCCATATTATTAAACCTGCCAACATGCTGCACTCTTCTTGCAAGTTGTTTCTGAGCTTAAGCTCAATAATCATGTTTTGTTACTACATGCGCGTATACATTAACGAATAATGCGTGACTACATGTTAACGAATGACGCGTACACGTTTTTGTGAATACGCTGAGAATAGGAGAATGGAATTTGTGTTATTACTGGTGAAACAAAGTTATACCGGTCGATTTGTTTTATTTTCGAATGTTTCAGCTTGTAAAGTTGTACAGGTTACTTTAGTTTAGTAGTCCAATAGTTGGAAGTAGTGGAATCGCTTAACAAGATGAAGTCGAAACATGAAATGAAACATAATTTCCGTGTTTTTATTTAATATGCTCACCTTACTTCCATCTCGTTTCCCTCTTCCATTGTTCATATTTTTATTAGCATTGTTGTACATGCTACTGTTTCTGGGTTAGTTTAGATACTTTGAGCTAAAGTAATCAATCGCTATTGGAAGTGTCTACGTTTGTTTATGGACAGACAATTGGATGTAGTGTGTAGTGGGGTATTGTGACTGATGATACCGTTGATGGAAGATAAATTCCTGTGCCAAAATGGAAAGGTTTTGTTTATTATTTGGCAAAAAAGTAATTTTTCATACTGTATCTTTTTAGGTAAATAGTTACATCAGATTCATTTGAAAAACTAGTAGCAAAGGTATGTAGTATTGCTAGTTACAATTTTATTCGTGAGTACATCCAAGGAAATTAATTGCAAAAGCGAGTGTAGTTAAAAGCAGTGAATCAGCGTACTTGTATTGCTGAATAAAGATCGACAAAATGGCAGTTTTATAAACTTTTTTAAAATGCCAAATGTTTGCAATATGCACAAAAATACATATGAAACACATTTTCACCCTTGATTTTAAACAGCCTGCAAAATAATATTGCATCCTAACTTGTAAGGTTTTATTTTACAGCAGCACAGCACAGCCCCTTAGTCTGAATTTGACTTGACTAAATATTGAATCGTCAAAATACTTTTCAGCCTTTCAATAGTCAACAGAAATGCAATTCATTGGCAGAAAAAATAAGTCACGTACATGACGATATTTCAAGTGCAATACACATTGGCACAATGCATAATATTCAAAGCTACATAATACAGTATGCAACACAAAAACAGTTTAATGCACTCTGGCAAAATTGTGCGTATCAATATCATCGTCATGAACATCAACAACTAGCAAAAAAGTGCGTGCAACGAACCTTCCTTTTATCGCCCCCACCATAACACAGTCTTGCTTCGTTATTCTCGTCAAGGGGTGTAAAATGTATAGTCAGAGGGGTAAAGTGAGTGTGCAAAATGGGTGATGATGCCATCAATCTATGCATGCACTTGCACTATGCCGTTATTTTACTGCATGATGTCATTCGCTTATTCGCTAACATAAGAAGGTCTATGATAAAACATTCGCATTTACATTTAGTAGGAAAAAGCGTTGAAAACATGTTGATTTGAAATAACTTATGGTTTTTGCTATTATTGCAAATATAGCAAAGGGTTAGTTGGTTGTGAGCAAGAATAAATGCGTAAGTGCGTAATACAAATTCACTCGATCGTGATGAACTAATGATGCACTAAAACACGTTATTATAAGAGGTATGTTTTTTATAATTCGCCGATACAATATCAAGTATCTAATGTCTACAATACAATAAATTTGCGTGTGTCTAAAAATGTTAGACAAAAAGTGAACAATATTTGTTTAGTTTTGAAAGTTCTTAAATGAATTACCAGAACTTTATATACATAGTGAACAGCTTTACAAGTAGCACAGGATGTTTCTTGATTTGGAATTTTATGATGTGATTTAAAGACGACGATGCTACCCCGTTTGTATCAGTGCTTATGTGACTGAGATCATTATTTTTTATCACCAGTAGAACATTCTATTTTTACTATTACATGCGCCATAATTTTCTTTCTGCGTACACTTTCTCAAGGTATGAGATGAAGAATGAAATGCATGACGATCATTTCCTTTTTGTATCGTCTTCCAAAAAAGAAGAAAAAAAAAACTTAAGTTTTTTCATACCCTTTTAAGCTTAAAAGAAATTACGCTAAGAACGTTCAGCGAGCATAACACTAGAGAAACAATAGTATTTTTGTAGAGTAAATTTAGGATATTATTTTCGCTACAATTTTTTAAACGACACGACATGCTGGGAACTTCGTTCATTTCTTCTGAGTGCTTTTGACTGCTGCATAAAGGAAATATATGAAGTGTATTTTAGGTATGAATCTTTGCAGAAATGGAAGAGAACAAAACACGAATGAATGAAATGGTAACGCAAATTGCACGATATTTTCGGCAGAATCATAATCATTGGATTTTCTCATGTGAACACACTTCGGTGTTCATTGTTTTGCTCAAAATTTTTGCATTTTATAAAAGCAAATTCTTTAGTTTTTATTTGTAGAGTTATTGAGTTATACTTATTATTTGAGGAAAGGTTGAAACACGGGATATATGGATTATGGATACGTATAATATTTGGAAACAAATTAAGCGTATTGCATGTCGATATGGTGTGGATTGATTGAACTATGTATGAAACATTCGCTGATCGTAATTGGGAGGAAATATTCAGTAAAGCACGCAAGTTAATGACAGATAGTATGACTTGAAAACTTTAATTCTGTGTATTGGATAAATAAAAAAATAATTACATCATGTTTATAAAGACATTAATACATATGGTATGTAAGTCCTCAGATAAGTTTTTTAAGAGTACTATAATTTGTAGAAGCTTTATTACAGTTACAACAGTTGTCGTTGCAATTAAAGCCCCCACTATCCAAAATTATATTTAACATTTTGAAAATTAAGTAGTTCCGTTGACAAAGCACGATCCAAAAAACTAAACAACTTTACTGTTTTATATTTGGCAAGAATACATTTTTAGGTGATTATTATTGATAAAAATGTAGAAAGTTGCTACCATTTTCGTTCTTTTGTAACATTCTCCATGTGCAATTCTAGGAAACTAAAGCCCTTATCTAATTAAATCTTTTACTGGTTATAAGCCCTTTGTGCTATGCATTTAATACTTTTAACTTCTGGTTTTGCTACATTTTGACACGTTTTGTGTGGACCTTTTGGAATACTGTGCACACGCAATAGCTCATTTTGTATGGTTTGTTTCCAAGAAGAAGAGCTTTTATCATCATCCCTGCAAGAATAGTTTGAGCACAAGCACACATTATAGTTCCACAGCTCCTCTAAAAGTTTATTCCACTGCTGCTGCTGCTGTTAGCAATTGTGGTGGTGGTGGAGGAGAAGGAAAGAGAGCGGCACGTGGCGTTTCATCGATCTCCAAAGTTGGCTTCTTTCAGAAATGCTCCTAGAAAGAAGGTTCCTCCCAGGAAAGCTGTACTCTATATAATATTCTATTTGATCTTCTGTTTTTGTATATAAATATAATACCTTTTACTCTACTGTTTACATCAAAAGGCATACTTCGCGTTCGTACTTTTACAAAAAACCATAGTGTAGTGTATTTGTTCACTATATTGGGGTACTCCTGTGGCAAAAGATCCGAGCTATTATTACCAGTCTCTTGGTTGAAGTATTGCATCTGACAGCCACTGTATTTGGAAGAATGTTTGTGTGGTTTTGTGAAAGTAGAAGTAGGTAGATTGAGGTAAAAGTACGATATTTCTGAAACTGACATGCTAAAGTGCATCTTTCCGAGTTGAAATATAGGCAGCTTTCGAGGCTTTCAAATGAAGAGGATGCTTCGATAGCGATAAATACGAATGAGCCTATAGGTATAAATGCTACTTATGTATGTATGTACATTTTCATCGATTTTTGCGGGAGAAAGTGAAAAACTCCGTTGGGAAATAATGGCTGTTAAATAAAGTGACCAGCGAGAAATTTGCAATTATACGTGCAAAGTTTTTTCGTAAACGAAGTCGGGGTTAAGAATAAACTTCACAGAGTATGTTGTACTTAATAAACTAAATTAAATTGGGCTTCGGGCTAAGAATAGTCAAAATGTCTTCATTTATAGAACAATATGCAAGAGATGTCAGTACGAGATGAATATTGTATAGGCAAACACGGGGCCAGTCATTTAAAGAGAAATCAGCTCTAATTTTTGTCTTGACACCTGACCATTTTCGACTTTTGCTCACTAGCAAAGTCAACGTCAACATTACTAACGTTTCGTTTTTAGTTTAGTGCTCGTCTATAATATGTATATAGTCAATAGTAAAAGTAAAACTCAAAGGCAAAAAACGATAGCGTTACTTCTTGCTCTTTTGTTTTTAAAAACTATTTCATCGATCATAATAGAAAAGTAAAATGCAAGGGAAAGAAGAGAAAAAGGCACTTTCTCATCAACTATCCATACTATGGATTCCATAGTTTAGGGTGAATAGGAACAAGGTTTTAGTTGAGAGAAGAAACAATTTATTCGCCGGAAAGAATGATATTGGATTTTGTTCAAAGTTTGGGACGATTGACATGAGTCTAATACGAAGGAAAAAATCGATTTTCATGTGGCACACGTGAAGAAAAGTACAAAGTTTTCAGCCAAATGTTTATTTACGTAGCATCGACTTCTACAGTTTGGAAAGGAGGCTGAAAAATGTAACATTTGTTTTCACGGACTGTCCAACAGGGTTGAAGGTTTGATTGTGTAATATAATTCAATATTCAAGCTGAGAATTTTAACACAGCCAAACACCCAAAATATTTAGTACGCAAGCGGATAGCAAGGTAGAAAGTCGAAAAAGTTGCCTTTCAATGTGTGTATTTTCAAAAATATGTTATGCGTTGTTGAGTAAATAAACAACGTATCGTAAAAGCCAAGTAGAGACAGGCCTTGCATAAAAATTTTGCGGATGTTGTCCTTCTCCTTAGATATACAACTATTTCCTTCAAGTTGAAGCGCACACATACATCCTCTAAAATATTGATGCATAAGAGAACACTTGAGTGATTAAACCCTGGCTGTGTGTTGAAACAATGGGTAAGAACCCTATTGAGTTAAAATGGAAAAATTTAAAAATTCATAAATGGGTTGAGTTTCTCTTGAATTGTGTAAGCATGCATGCAGGCCAGACATTGTAGGTAATTCATATTTCCACTTGAAAGTAACGACGCTTCAAAACAAATGCGCAATGACAGGTTCACCGTCTACAACAGTATATCACAGAGTTCTTTATAACCGTTTGCATAATAAATATGCGGATTTGTTGATTTTTCTCGTCAATAATGCATGCACTACTTAAGCTATTTTTAAGCCTACGAAGATGACAATGATGCAATGACGTTTTTTTGTTCTTGAGTCTAAAGTTTTATGGAATCACTAGCTTGCAAAAGTAAACAAAGCGTTTACGAAAATGTGCTGTGGCATAAAATGAATGAATAAATTCATGTTATGAAGGCAAGACAAGTTTCCCTTATTTTGCCGAGCTGGACTCGTTTTTGTTTTTCTTTCTCGCCTATTTACAAAGATGAAATTCATAAAGCTGTCTCCCATAATTCGTATTATAAACGGATGAAAGCCTAAATTGAATGTGGGTACTGTTATAAAATATTATTGCACAGGTTTCCCTTTTCTCATTTTCCGTTTCACTGCATGCGTATTACCTCCCTCCTACTATTGAAATTGAAATATGAGTTGTAGGCTGATAATGTGCGTGATGTAAGCTGAAGGCAAGAGCTCATTTTGAGTGTGCTTGCACTATTCCACAAACAGTACTGCTAGCTTACACGAGTAATCTCAAAATTGACATTTTGAATTGAAGTGAAGTACGACAAAAAGGCTTTTCCTCTAAGTGTATTGCCTTGATGCTGTGCGTAGGCATTTTCCCTGAATTCATTCCTTAAATGCAAGGGTTCACGTATAAACGTGCAAACTATGAATAAAGGATTCAATGACTTACATTTCGTCGAAAATCCTGATACCACCTAAAACCAAGTATTAAAATGATTGACACACTCATATAATGTTTATTTTTGCTTCCAAATGTACTCATTTTATGAAGAAAATTATGCGTCGATTACTGTTTATTCGCTAGCAAAGGTGAGTCTCCACCAATTTATGATAATGAACTATTCTCCCTGGAGAAAAATGGATTCAGAACGAAGGAGAATGGTGCCACCAGTTTGTATTACTATAGCTAGACTTTCCTGGTTGGGGGGAGTTAGCTCTCTGCTTACATTTGTCATAATCATGCCATATTTTTCTATGAAATGCAAAAGTTTGCGTGCTGGAACGACATTGAATTATGTATGAAGTTTCAAGTTAAAGTATGATGACCGGAGCAATTCACCCCCACACCAGCGCAGCGACATGATACTGTATGAAAATTATGGATGAGCTGGTTTATATTGTGTTTTTGAATAAAGATTACAAGCTAGTAAGCAAAGCATTGTTGGTAGTCATTGTGTGTAATGTTTGGAATTTACATTATCCAACCACCTTTGGAAATATTCAACCATATTCCATAACCATACCACTCGTTTCCTGTGTCAATCTATTTCGTCGTTTCATGGGAACTTTTTGCGTGCTGATATTCCAACTGGAAGGCTACTACTAGTATTACTAACCTTTTATTCCTGGAAAATGCACCTTGAAAAAACTCCCAGTTCTGTCAAGGGAATGATATATGGCTCCGTCCAAGTCAACATACTTATGATTATTCTATCAAAGCTTGACAACTTTATGGCGGAACTGACAATGAGGTTGAGGCAAAAATTGTATGTAACATTTTCTTAAATTGTTTCATCAGCTATAAGTATATTGACTAAATTCCCAAACAGCATGTAATAAGAGTGGCAATATGGTTTATGATAAGTTAATAAGGGTGTTGTTATTCACTCCTATTGGATAAGAAATAAAAACATTTAGGGTCCTATATTTTGCTGGGAGATGATTGTGATAATTATTAGTATACGTTCTATTGAATACAACTCTTGAAAGCAAAGTGTGCATTGTGCATGTATTTCAGTTCAGCGGAATTCTATGGGGGTGCGCAATGGGTATCGATCGATCCGAGTGAAGTGGAGTGACAGGCAGGTATTTTAGGTTTGGGAGTCGAGTCGGCGGAAGGTGAATGGTAAATTGCATGCCATATATCAGTATGTGCGATCGACTCAGGAATATAATGGGGATATTGACCCTTGCGTCGCGTTGTAGTACCTATTGCCTTTTTGTGTGCTATACCTTTCTATCAATAAATTTCCAATAAACATACGCTTCGTTAAAATCATTTCCAGTTCATGGTTTATAAATCAATTTGTTTATATCTATTTTGGTCCAACATATTACATTGATGTTTTTTGTAAATGCGTAAAGTTTTACTACTCTCGAAAAGAAGTATACTTTTTTATATTTTTTGCGCAGTTCTTTCAAATAAACTTTTATCTTTGGGCTGGAATAGTGTTTAGCTTATTGTTTTCAATAAGCACATTATATGATTTCAATGATTGCTGTTAAGTTGTTAGTAAAGTTCTGTTGGCGTGATTTAAGTTACGGTATTGGCACACTGCCACTGTCAGAGACCACACGAGCAGTTGAACAAATTGTAATGAATGAAAAAAAGTTTAGAATATGTATGCTGCTTTGGATTTAAGAGTTAGAGATATGATATGATACACCGTACAACCTTTTTTATGTATGGTGTAAGCAAACTTTGCTCGTTTATAATATCTTACCTATAGAAGATGATGTCATAAAAAGTATGAATGAAGAGTAGGTACATTATAACTAACTATAAACAGAAGTTGTCAGTTCGTTTTATATGTGTCCTATTTTTAAAGGAACACTTTGATTTAGGTTAGCAGACTAGATGTACTTTTTTGTTTTATTATTTAAGAAATGTCGAGATGGGATGTTGTCTTTGTGACAATGAAACTTGTGAAAGGAAATGCTCAAAAATTCCTTTCTTGAATAAAATATACCCGTCAAAATTCCAGCATTTTTTTATTGCACCACATATAAAAAATGGAGTTATGATTTACTCATTAGATTCTTAATGTCTTATGCAAAGGTCAAATTTAAAGTTAAAGCTGAAATTCATTTGAGACTCGAAACAGAAATGAAATACTCATGTGAGCACTAAAGAAATGATTTACCTAATACCGATTCGTGCGTGTATTTGCACACGCTTTAATGTACATCATTATGATATGATAATGAAACCTTGAGTTTATTTTTCTGGACGCGCATTCTGGTTGAAGTTTCTTAAGTAAGATTACAGAATATTTTGTCATTATCATATATATGGCTACATATTGTGCTAGTACAAGCACGTTATTATTTTAAACTTCATTTCGTGTCACTCAGACAGGAAAACAATACAAAACATTATAGAGGAAAAAGATGATGAAACAACAGATCTAATACTCTCTGGGCATTCAGTCAAATGCAAAATGCGTATGCGACCTTGGAACACCAAGGTTTTACTTCTAGACTGTATGTTTATATTGACGCGTAAAGGCAAAAAATACAAGGCCGTATGGAATCCGTTTGCTATTATTGTATTTCACTGGATAATCCAGTTGAATGTACATGTCAATCAACTACAATGATAGTAGCATTAGCCACTCTTTTTCTGTGTTGCAGCAGAATAAGGCACTCAAACCCACATCCACATGGCATTTACAATTCACACCCCCTCATTTTCAAACCAAGTTAAGTGCATCTGCTTCCCCTAATTCTCATGATAGCACTTGATTGTATTGGAAGTGGGTCAAAATGTAACCTATTTTTGTCTGAAATGATGAGCATAATGTAGTTATCTTGTGATGTGAAAATCGTTTTTTAAAAACAAAGTTCATGAATTTCTATACTTGCATTCTGCCCTGAAGATTTTACGGAAAGTCATGAGTTCCGGATCTATGCTTTTAGATACACACACACAAGCATGTCACTTCAAACAAGATTTATTATTTTCTGTACGTTCGAGTTTCATAATTTAATGATATTCGTAAACCATCTTTGTTTTCCAGTAGTTTTGCGTTTATCCTTTGGTAATACGAATATGTTGACCCCATGTCTGATCTAAACTTAATCAACATAATTGTGCATGCTGATTGGTTATTCTGTGTATGTAAATAACATGCAGTAAGTAATAAATCAATGTTTGGGTTTGTATGGACTTACAAGTTATAAAAAGTCGAAGTAAAATAGATTAGTTCAATCTACTCAAGATAAGGTTATCGATTTATGAAAATCAGCACCAGAATCATAGGAATTTATGCTTGTACTGATAAACTTGGAACGTCGTTTACTCAACCTAATTAAAATATTTAAAACATGATTGTGGATTACATTAGCCTTATCTTTAATTAATTTAAGTTCCAAATTCCAATGTGGTGACGAACGGTTTACGAAAAACTTTATCAGTCTCCGTCTTACTTACATACATCGGAAATCATTACGCACAATTCCGAATTAGATACATACAAAAATAGATGCATCAACAGACAGTTTTAAGTATGCGTGTAACATTTGGTATTTACTAGTGTCACACTTCCTTTGCATGAATGTGCATGAGTAAGGCGTTTTGATGTGTGATGATGATAATAATACCCAGTTTATACTACTCAATATACACATTACATAATATCATTATCAAAATGAAAACAGGCAAATACTATGTTCTCAATCTCAATATATTGTCCTATGAGTATACCAACACTACATTATCACTTCATGTCTGTATAAATGCAGCCAGATGCATGCAACTTTTTTAAATGTGACTTGTCTGTGTCGTTCTCTTTGCTCTCTCCCTTCCAAAAAAAATCATGTCCCACTTTATGGGTATATTTTTAGCATTGCATTTTACTTTTTACTACTTTGTCGTTGCCACCGTCGGACAAAAACACGATCCATCTCTTTTCTCATTTTATGTTCTCTGCACACGTCCTACTAAATCTTGTATGTACCCACCATACATTCTACACCACACCATCATCATCGCCGATAAACGAGCTTATTTACACTCTACATTTAGAGTGGAGCAATCGAAGTGGAATCCTATAAAGCAGCATTTCCTTATAAAATCCATTCTTCCACAGAACCAAACGACATTACCAAAAAGCCTAAATCATCAAGCAGTCGCCATATATATAGTTGGTGCGTGTGCTGCTCATTTTTTAGCGTTTCCAAAAGCCGCTTTTGGTCTGGTGAACATTTTCCTGGGAGAAGTAGCAAGAGAAAATGCTATACAAGAAAATATGTTGACATGCACAGTACACAAGCTTGCTAGTGGAGCTCTCTCTTTTTATTCGCCCTTCCACTTGAATTTGCGCACAGCACAGTTGGCTGGAAAAGTAAAGCTGAGCGCAAAGAATTGATCCATTTTCTCTAGCTTTTTTCTCTCTCACTCTCAACTTTATACATGACAAACGTAAAATTGTAACTTGTACACTTTTTTGGAATATTGCAACAACGGGGGTTGAACACAGAGACGTTTCTTATGACATGATGACGGTTTTCTTGGTAATGCTAAGTTGCATCTGTTAATAATGTTCACATTACCGATTCTTGGCCAAAAACATTCAACTATTCATCTCAATCTCATTTAAACTATCAGAATAAGAGCGTTATGAATGAACGAGAAGCAATTTGACTAAAATAAATATCAATTAAAGTTGGAATTTAACACATGGAAAAGTAGAAAAGAATAAGAATATTATAGCAAGCATCAACTAGATTTTTAGAAACCCTCTCAGAAAGTATGAATGGTTGGCTTACTTCTTGGGTTAAAACATTGGTTTCACTTCCTGATGATAATTTAAATGTGATTTATAGTTTGCTTTTTGATTTCTGTTGTCCATCGAATGATAATAATGTTTTTGACATGACCGGTCAATTTTGTAATCTCTCTATGTCCACTATTATTATTTTGATTAAAAACAGAGTAACTAATAAGTTGGGCTGTGTGCTATTGTACGATCGATACTATGGAAACTGGGTTTCGAAAGAATTCATTCTGTCACTTCAGTATTTTGTTGGCATTGCATTGATGACATTGATGACCAGTGAAGCTGAATCAGTTTTTTAGATTGTTGGGGACTTTACTTGTACAAGTGCATTATATTGATTATGGGGGAGAAAGTAAAAAGTTTCCAAGTCTTCCGTTGAATAGAATGCGGAGGCAAGCGGGATAGGGGCAAAGTAAGACTCTTAAACACTGGAGAGGATGTATTGCTAGCATTTTATAACCGATTCTATGAATCCTGCTGGATTTTATGGCATAGTGCGGTACAATACTAACGGCCTGTCAACTTGCTTAGCTAAGAACAAATATAATTCCATTGGAAAAGAATAACCTAAAAAGGAACGAATAGCTTCCGTGCGTCTTATGATGTTTCCAAATAAATGGTCGACATATTAGCCGAATCCGATTTCCTCCCTCCATCTCAATTGTTTATTTCCTAAGAATATGGATCACCCAAGTTTAAAACATCTCATTTTAATTTAGGAGATGCGGCATTTTACATTTTGACATTGCCATTTACTGCACAGCACTTTCAATTTGACGTTTTTACAGGTTCAATTGAGCAAAGTGGAGCAATTCATCACTTCGTTATGCCGAATAAAAGTGTTTTCCCTTGGAATAACACAATCACAAATGAGTAGCAACATCCATACCCTTTTGGCATAATATTGTGTAATGTTGTGGTAGGGGCGCAGTGGACATTATGGTTGAACAAATGCAAACATCAGGCATCTATAAGATCAAAATGTGTCAAACAGCAATGTTTTGGATCAGGGTGTCAGATTCATTTTGTTCCTTTTCTTTCACGTAGAGTATGAGTAGGTAAGTTCGTCCTTCACTCAGTACAACGACATTCAGCCCAGGAAGGTTTGCTTTGTTGAGAGTGATGAGTGGCGATGATGTACCTATTTTTCTCTCTCCGCGTAATCTTGAAAGACAAACAATTGACTGTCGTTTGCGTTTTATGCTTCACAAAAATTCTTTATTAGGATTCGAGTGCATTCGAGTTATATTGCATGTTTTTCCTTTTCATCAAAACTTGTAAAATACTCCACTTTGGTGGTTTTTATTGCCCCCAATTCCAGTGGAGATTGGGGTTTATTTTTCGCTCGTTTTTGGTGAAACATTTTAAAAAGTGGGATACGAATCGGGATGATCCTGAATTGCATGACGTGTAATTTTTAGTGAATATCACCTCAAATACTTGGAATTCATGTTACCCAACATTTGTGGATACAATAGGGTTTAAGTTTATGGTACCAATAGACCATTTAAGAAATAAATATTTCAATTTGAATCTCTCAACTTTTAATTGCGATTGTCAACAAGTTTAAAAAGGTTTGCCAACTAGGAAAAATAGATACACTTTATCTATTGCCGCAACGTTTTTCAAGAGAGGAAACTGAAAACGGACAACTTGTTTAAGGCCAACAAAATCTTAAAATCTGTATTGATTACTTTATTGCCTTTATTCACCAAACGGTTACTAATCCGACACGGAAAAACGTTTTCTTTTTACCTCCTCCGCGTTTTACGACTTCTAATCTTGTTGCATTCTGGAAAGGAAGCGAAAAGAGATGAAGTTGCACATCATTATGGTGGAGGGAGAACTGTTGTTTTTTTCCCGTTGGTTTTTTTGTCATTTTGTATGAAAGAAAAAATAATAAATAATGCGTCGGATTTTTCCCTAATGCACTTTAGAAAACTAACTGTTTTATTTGCATGAAACGTATCATCATCATTAGGGTTGATAAATTACGGTTTCGAGTTCTGCACAGCGTACAACATGTTTTTGCATCTGAATTTGAACTATATTTATCAAAAGTTTCTATCATAAAGCCACGTAATTTATATACGTGTGTGCGAAACACTACGCATCCCCTACTGTCCTCTGCCAACTGAAAAATCATGTTCGTTTTTTGCGCAGTGATTGCTATGCAGTTCAAAATACAGTATTTTTGCAAGTATTGTCGTGCAGTAAATTTTCCTTGTGCGTGCCTTTTTCCTTGTACATATTTAGATTGTTTATGCCTTTTACAAGTTGGCTTGAGCTTAGCGTTTCGGCTGTCGGTTACGCACTGCACACAGCAGGAAGGCAATACATTCAAAAGATAAAATAATAGTAGTTAGTAGTATACGTTCACATCGTTTTTGTGGTAAGACGATAAAGAAAGTAACGTAACGTACAAAATGTATGGAGAATATAGAGGAGACATTATTATCCAACTTGCAAATAATATTCAATGCATCTAGTTGAATTTTATCAAGTTCGCGACGCAAAGCCAAAAAATCTGCTGCGCCTTACTGTGCTATTATAATATGTAGTGTAGGATTGAAACTCTGAGAGTGAGTGAACAAGAGGTGAAGAACCTGATTTGAGGGAATAGAAGATTAGCAAGCACACACATTTTTTCATGGTGCAGTTAGTTACTTATTTGGTAGAGCAGTTTGGTAGAGAGCATGCTGTTTTTGTACAATCGGTATACCTCTGTTTTACCATAGCACACACGTAGAAATTGGCCACGATCATGATGACTTCAAGGGAAAATCTGCGATGGCGGTTGCTTTTATTACTACTTATTGAGGCTTATGCGAGATGTATAATGTTTTAGTGATAAAGATGCCCATTGTTGGATAAAAACGAATAGTTTACTACTGCTTTAAATGCACAGTGAAACATGACATTATGGCTCTCTCCTTTTTAATACTTACGGAACGTAAATATAAATATTGTTATATTGTTTTGTTCTTGTACTACTTGTAGAGATTAACTCAAAAAAATGTAGGACGATGTTGATACGCTTTTCCAGTCAAAATACACAAAGCACCATGTTATCTGTTAGCTTTCTTTCATGAGCACGACTAAAAAATGTTGATGACTTTTCCCATTGTAATCAAACAAAATACGATAAAAATCTGTTTGGTTGGCTGACAAATAAAAAATAAAGCTTGCAAAGCCAAATAGGATGGGAGTAGTAGTGGTGTATGCCTGTTTCATGATATTTAACAACCATCAAGGTATAGTCAATAGGGCCGGCAAATCACCATAAAGTATATCAGTATCATTGTTTGATTGTTTGCATCACGGACACAGCCATCCACACACATTGGATGTGTCCTGGAGTAGGAAAATTCTGCGCAGAGTTGTATTGAACGAAACACGCACACTTGTTTATGGTGCAGCCAGTTAACCATATGGCGTCCTCCAAAAATGATATTCAGCGTTGATCAGGGATGCTTGCATGCTAAGACGTGAGTAAAAAAGTGTGCATTGTTGTGTGCTGCTCTTTTCGATTGAAACTGGTGATAATGCGGGTGTTGGTTTTGAAAAATTATCAAGGCAGGGATTACAACATCGACAAATGCCACAACTTTCTATAAAGCTAAGGGGTGTGCTTATGGCGTTGCTCTATTCACGCCACATAATATTACTTTGCATATTATATCACCATCTTCACTTTCTGCCATTATTTTTGGCCAAACTGACTAACTGACTGTAGGGTCTTTATATTTTATGCAGAGTGTTTGTCAGTGACATGCATGCACCTCCCCCATAATAATGATCTATATACATACGTAATGAAATGCAACAGTAGAAGGGGAAATTCCTGCAAGTATGAAGTAGCGAGTTGTGAACCTCATTCATCATGCATTTTACGACAATCCAAATGTGCATGTTTTAACTGCAACGGTTGTATGTAGATGCAATACTCGGAAGTCGCAGTTGTGCTTGACGGAAACGCACTTGGTAGCATGCATTTTCATGTTGCATTAAGTATCTTGCACTCAGGCGATTCTTAATTCTGCAATGGTATTCCGCTCAATGCTACAACAGTTTCATCCCCCTTGTTTTTCTTTGATTCGATGACTTTTATTCAAGTAAAAACATCGCGATGCATGGTTTGCGTTTTTTATTGCGTTTTACATTTGCAATTAGTCTTTCGTACCAAATAATGTAAAATTACTCATGAAACATGAAAGTCTCATTTTTAGCAAAGTCAATAAAAACTAAGGCATGATTCAAAGACGCTGGCTTCATTAGGTCTATGAAAATGCCGACGATGATAATATCTCTAAACTGGGTAGACGTTTAGTTTTGTTTTGACCGGCCTTTTGCTTTCTGGCGATGACGAATGATGAGCAACTCATATGCTAGACTTTGATTGCCACTAAACCAGTGGTCCAATGATAATAGCTAATGTAACTTTATAAGCAAGAACAGGTTAAATAAAACATCCAAAAGTGGAAAAACAAGTTCGTATCATAATCATATCTCCATCGTCGAAGAAACCCTCCTTGGTGGGTCATTGAATTTATTTTTTGCAACGTTTCGTTCTATTATCTCGGACAGATAAAAAGTATATTCCAGTCATTGAAGCAGACGTCTAGTCTTGAATTTATCTTTTAGGTATAGAATTGTTGTTAAAATGCATTTGCACTTACTATATGAGTACTTGGTATGTACTAAACTCTGTTTTTAAGCATAATAAACGAAAAAATGAAAATTGATAGGTTCAATCTCACTACTATTAGGTTATATGTACTATTATAAAAATAGAAAGGTTTGCTTACATGCCATTCTTTGAATGTCAAACGGGTTGGTTCACTAACACTTAACATGGACATTCCAGGTTGTTGCCTGTACAGTTTTCACTATTACTTTAATGAAAAGTTATTGCATATGGAAGTAATGAACCTGTTTTAAAATAGCAATGTCTACGTAATCAGAGTATCATAAGTGCTTCTTTCTTTTCGTCACGCGTTGTTGCAAGTAACATGAGTGGGGCTAAATGAGAAAGTTGCAGTTGGACAATAAAAAGATGTGTTACAGTTATACTGTCGGTGTGCATGATAAAAACACTATCCCAGTTCCATATTTCGTTCGTGTTTTCCGATCTTTTATTTAAGGAAAGCACGCAAATTAAATGGAAAAAAAATATTATATTATCATGTCCAGGGAGAAAGAAAGAGAACACAAGTACTATTAAGATAATTATTGTCTGAAATAACTTATATTGCTCCTTTCCTGGCGGAATCTAAAATGCCCTAAAGGAAGCTCATATTTTTACTACATTTGCGCACTCATAAAAATGTAGGGAAAAGGTTCTCTAGCAAAGTTTCAAAAAATAGCTTGCTTTTCTTTAGTGGAAACACACTGCTAGACAATAAATGATGATAATAACCTTAAGTAGAGTCTAGGTAGTTTCAGTAGATTTGAATGAGAGTAAACCTTTTAGGCTGATTTTACGCAGCGACTAGGATAGTAGTAATGGAGAGTATATAGTATATAGTACCAGAAAAAACCCATTTCGCTTAATTAATGGCCATAAATGATTTTTTATTGCAGACATGTCAGTGAGGACTTCCCAGAACTCCAGGCGGCCATGGAAAACAACATCTTGAAGGACTTTGATTCGAAGAACTATGAGAGCATGAAAAGTCTGTGCGATCGATACAATCGGGCCATCGACTCGATATTGCAGCTGGTAAGTTATGCTGTCACTATCACTTCACGATACTCTGCTTATTACAAAAGTACCTGGAGAAGTCTAACGGGGTTGAGGAGTAAAACGGTAGTGTTTGTCTTGTCTGTTTTGCTTTCACTTTCACCCTCTGCTCCCCGTGTACTTTGAATGGTACGAGTTATTGCGTATTGGGGCAAACTGCTTCAACATGAAAACAACGGTTGTAGTTGTAAAAAACAAGAAAATCAATAACTATGAGATGAAAGATTTCAAGCGAAAAAGCAGGTTGTATGGTGAGCAGATCACCGGAAGTAGCACTTCAACCCAAAGTCCTTGTGTATGACTAGAATACTTCCTTTGACCGTCATGGGTCCAAGAAACTCAACCATGAAAGCGTCCAAGTGATAATTATTCATTTTCAGAGCATTCTGCCTTGCAGCCATATATGCAGCTGCCTAAGAAGCTTGACCTGGCGTTGACTTCAATAAATCTCTCAAGTTAGATATTGCCAGGTTAAAATGAAAGAGAAAGTAAAATGTTTGAATGTAAACTTGCAGGAGAAAGGAACGTCCAAGTGGAAACAGCGGCTAAACCAACAACCTAGCAGGACTCTGTTGAAGCACATCATTCAGCAAGTGTACAATCAAGCAGTGACGGATCCAGAAAAGCTTAACAATTACGAGCCGTTCTCGCCTGAGGTATATGGAGAGACGTCATACGAGCTGGTGGCCCAAATGATTGATCAGATTGAGATAACAGAGGATGACGTTTTCATTGATCTGGGCTCAGGAGTGGGTCAAGTGGTGCTTCAAATGGCAGCATCCACAAAATGTCAGATTTGTTACGGCATTGAGAAAGCTGAAGTTCCCTCGAATTACTCCAAGGTACGTATACTTGAATGGAAATAGTAATGGTCAATGGTCATCACAAAATGTGATAACGTGATAATATGTATTGATTTCTTGACATAGGATATGGATCGCTACTTTCGCAAGTTAATGAAATGGTATGGAAAAGCGCATGGGAAGTACGAAATCATGAAGGGAGATTTTCTCAGCGAACAGCTCCGAGAAAGAATTACTTCTGCTACGATAATCTTTGTAAATAACTATGCGTTCGGACCAAAAGTAGATCATAATCTGAAGGAGAGGTTTGCTGACCTCAAAGATGGTGCTCGAATAGTGTCCTCAAAGTCTTTTTGTCCACTTAATTTTCGGATTACGGACAGAAACTTGACTGACATTGGTACAATCATGCACGTTTCTGAGCTGCATCCTCTTAACGGCTCTGTCTCTTGGACGAACAAACCGGTGACTTATTATCTTCATATTATCGATCGTACAAAACTAGAGAGATACTTTGCACGTGTAAAATCTGGAGGGAGAGACAAGGATGATGAAAACACACCTCCCACTCATCGTGGAAGAGGAAAACATTTAGGTAATTTGCTCGACGCACAAGTAAAGTGTTCAAGTATTTATGGTACATGTCTAAGTACCTTTGATTCATTAATTAATCAATTTTCTTCTGTTTTCCTTAAATAACAGCTAACGGTAAAGCAAACTGCGTGAAAGCTACAGATACAAGCTCAAATGACTCCACATCAAACTCCAACTCAAAGGAGAATATCGAGGCGGATACTGAGGAAAGCGATGAAATTCCGGCTGTAGGCGTTGTTGGACCTACAACGCGACGTGCTTGGTCGGACTGGTGCTCGAGTCGGGGTAAAAGTTCAAAAGAAAATAGTGATGACGATGCTGCTGTGATCAGCACAACAAGTGCCAGTCAGCGAACCCAAAGGTCAAATTCCCACGGAAGAGGGCGTCGAGGGAAGAAGAAAGTTTTGCGAAAGAAAATGGTTCGCAGAAAGGTAATGATGAAAGTTTGATTTTTTATCCTGGTTCAATATTTTAGTTTACGATGGGTCGCATACGAGAACCCTCAAACTTTCTTACCCTAATCCCAAAACGGTTTCACCATCTTCCCAGTAAACCCGACCAAAAATGTTATTTCTTTCCTATCTTATCATCTCTTCAAGATGAATGACAACCGTGCACTGCATCGTCATTTATTTGCATAAAAGATTTCTCCCATACACAACATCAGCACGTAATGATGCAAATATATCCAAATTTGGAAATTTAGATGCTCTATTTATTCATTTGTATATCTCAGTTTTCCCCAAAGTTCGCCTTTTGCATGAAATTCTGGCGAGCACTTAGGGCTTTTTTGTCTTTAATTTTTCATGCACATAAGCTCCTCGTATACAACCCATTAATTCAACTTTTCAAGTCAGAAAAATTATATTTCTCATTGTGTATTTTTTACGCTTTTACTCAACTCAGCAATTGGAACCCGTGAAAGAAAAGGAAAAAGAAAAAGAAAAGGAAGATTTGGAGCAGTTGGAGAAGGTTGAATTTAAGGAAACGGACATAACCGAGCAGGACATTAAAGTGGAAGTAAAGGAGGAGAAGGATGATTCTCAATTGACGAACGGAAAGAGCACCAGCAACAGTAACGACGATTATCGCCTACCCCCTCCGCCCATTCAAAGCACTGCCAGGGGTGGTGGGTGCCCTGCCAATAAAAAACCAAAGGGTCGGCTCAAGAGGAGCAAGCCAAAACGGGTCATTAAAATTAACGGACTAGATTTCCTTCATACGCAAACATTGCTCAGTACATCTCCGCAAGGTAAGTTCAAAACTAAGTATTCATCGTCATGTATATATAGTGGAAACATGCCTATTTGACATTATATAAATGTATTTTATTGTGATTTTAGGCAAGAAACCCCCACCAGCCAAAGGAACTGTCGATCAAAAACTCACTCAGCTTACCACTGCCGCTACTACGGGTGTTATAAAGCACGAAGAACTAACGATTCCTAGTCGTGACATACCTTACGCACTCCAGAAGCTACTGGATATTTACAAAAATCAGTTTTTGGACACTATAGAGTTCATGAAGTCTACCGAGTACAAAGAGCAGTTGCGGGAGCAGATTGAAGCAGAAAAGAAAAGGAAGGAACAGTTGACACTGAGAAGGGATCAGCTAAATAAGCATATTGATCGTTTGATATCGGACTCCACAAAACTTCTCAGGAGTAAACTGGAGGAGCTTAATATTCCGGGAGAGAATGCCACTGCAGATACACTTCTGTCAGAGGTAAATAGACAAGAAAAGGATTTATTGATTGTGAAATGTTTTGGTACAGAATCTGACTAAATAATTTGTTTTTATAGGCTCGAAATATTGTAATGCGTCACAAGGAGATCCAAGCGGAAGTTACCGAGCTCCAGCAAGAGGTAACTGAATTGGAACGAGAAAAGGAGCTTCTTGTAGAGGAAAGAAAGAAAGAGTTAATTGAGCAGTGTAGACGTGAGGGTTGGATAAACGGGGCAACTTTACACGAGGACGAGCTTGATAAGCTGTGCAGACGTTATCTGGTTACTGAAATCACGGCGACGTTAAGTCATCGTAAAAAGTTGGAGAACAAGTTGGCCCAGTACGAACCCGAAATTGTGGCACTGGAAAAGCGTTTCCAGCACCAGCAGCAATTAATTGCTTTAGAAGCACTGCGACAACCCTCCCATCCTCCTCAACAGCCAAATCACCATCAATCCAAGCAATCCCAACTCCAGGTTTCACAATCATCCCCAAAGGTTGCATCTGGACCTCCCCAGCCACTATCTCAACAGCAACAACAAGCGCAGCAGCAAGCGTTGAATATGAATGGCAAAGAAAAGAAGAATTTGTCTCGCTCCCGTTCTCAAGAGTGGCCGGATATTCCAGATATGGCTAAAATCAATGAGAAGAACCCTGAGCTGTTGGCCAAAAAGATAATTGAGACAGCAAGAGAGTTTGAAGCTGGTAAGGTTCCGAAAAAAGGCACTAACCCCGCTTCAGAGCCAGCTAGTGCTTCTGCCAGCAGAGGAAGGCGAAAGTCAGGTTCCGGTCCTTCATTGGATCTTCCAACTGCAACACCACCAGTCCAAGCGACAGAAAGGCAGCAAGGAATGCCAGCACCGAAAGTAAACTTTTTCGAGGATCGCTTGAAGAATCTGATAACATCAGTGCTAAATGAAGATAGTCCATCAAGTACAAGTGAAAATCTTGCCAATATGCCCCCTGCGCTTCCGTCAGGAGCTAGTAGGTCTGGTGAAAGAGAGCCGCAGCAGCTTCCTCCCCAGCATCATCATCAGCTTTCCCATCCACCGCCGCATCCTGCTAACCATCATAAAAATATGCAGCATCACCATCATTCGCCTTCTCACTCCCGACATCCTTCAAATGCACCCAACTCTCAATTCCCAAGTCACAATCAGCCACATCTTCATTCCCAAAATGTACATCATAATCACCATCAGGGTCCTCAATCTCATCATCAAGCACCCCCTCCACACGTGATCCCTATCAATGTACCAATTAATCCCTTACTTCCACACCAACAAAAGTCAATGATGCAAGTGTCATCACAGCAAATGTCACCTGCTGTATCAGCCGAGTCGCAGGCTCAGCCTCAGAAAAAGAAGATCCAACTTTCCCCTGACATAACAAACGTGGGATTCAGTGCTGGTCGAAGCACACATAATCCGCAGGCTTCACCAGGGAAAGCAGCGTTGAAGCATCATGTACCAATCAGTTCACCTCCTGTTTCCCATGAAAGTCGCGCGGTACGAAATCTAAGTTTTGGACAGCCATCACCAAATATTAACCAAGGTTCATCATCAGATAAGCACAACAATCCTAGAACCATTTCGGATTTGATGACCAATGAAATCGAAAGCTCTCTAGGAATTACTCCTAGAATGGCTGCATTTAAAGCTTCAATGAGTACAGCGTCCCCTCCAGTGCGTGGAATGGGAACGTATTCACCCATCTCTAGACCGAATTCAAATGAAAACATTCCAGAGGCATTGTCGGCTTACGGAAGTTCGAGGGCAACAGTGTTGGTGAACCCTCCAAGAAGTTCTGCTGGAAGTGAGCGTGGTCGTCATCACAGTGGCCATGGCCTTGCACCGCCTTCATCAACGCAAGGCCAAGGTGCTGGTGACGAAAGCTTGAACGAAGGATTAGCGGCTGGTCTAAAACAACGATTTATTTCAATGGCCAAGAGCACTGCTATCAATCTCGAGAACAAAAGTTCTTGTTCCAGTGGTGGGTCTGGAGTAACAAATTCCGAAAGGAATCCGAATGCTGGTGCAGTAGCTGCTTCAAGCGATAAAAGTCAACCTGCAAGTACAACCATTTTACTTAGCTCCCCGTTAGTGAAAGAAAAGAAGGTAGTTGAATCACCGTCTGGAGGTGTTACTGTGGAAGTGGTGCTTGGAAGTTCTGATGGTGCAGATGATATGGACGTCGACAGAAACGATAGTGGAAACGCAAGTGTGCTTCGTGTGTTTAGAAAACGTGTCAGTGATCAAACAGTAAACGTAAGTGCAAATAGTTTTTCATTTATTTATCATGAAATATAATAGCAATAATAGCATACAAATATATGTTCATACATACACAGCTTAGAATTTTAGTCAAGAGATAATTTAAGAATATGGGCATTTCGAATGCCTTCTATTGAAGCGGTTTTAAGTGACCGTTGCTGTGCCTCTAAAATGGCCAGAAGAGCATCTGGAATACCATGAGCATGGCCCTCGCTAATTCTGACGGTCAATTCGGATAGTTGCATCCGAGAAAAATCAATTTTATCCTGTGTATACAAACTCTCCTTTTGTTGAACGGGACGACATTTAGGAGACACTACACTAACACTCTTTAGGCTAGGAAAGGCCATTAATGGAATGGTATTTAGCAGGGAGCTAATTGTAAAGTAAAACATCTCCGCATCTTTTGACTTTTCTACAGTTAATTTAAACACGGAAAGGTTTGGTACAGGCAAAAACTGAACAGATTTAAGATTTTCTACTAGCCAAAGTGGAGAAAATCGGGAAATTGAAGGACACACATAGTCGATTTTGATATGTAGTTCCTGTAGGTTATTCCACTTATTAGATTCAGGACAACGTCTGGCTCTGGATCGCTGTTCTTCTTGCAGACGAATAATAAGTGGTTGAGGTAAAGCTCTGCGAAGGAAAAGCATTGGTCTCAAAGACCTTTTAGGACTGCTCCGTAGAATGTCCTTCCCAAAGATATTCTCAATACCTGCAATATAGTTGACACAAGTAGTTAAATCAAAACTTCAGAGTCTCGAAAATGTTTGCATGTTACCCACCGCCAAGAATAGCGCTGCTCAGTTTTAATACACGAACATTTCTTGCTAGCTTAATAATCTGATCAAAGTAGGGTTTGGGTACGAATTCTGTGATTTCCAGCTCAGTAAGGTTTTCAAAATACTCTCTTCTTAAAGATAGCATTTTTTTCCGTTTGACAGCCTTGCTGTTTACGAAATAAGACACCATTCCAATTTTCATTCGACCAAAAGGAGGACGTAGCGTTGGCTTCTTTTTTGCAACGAAATCTTGCTCCGAGTTTTCGTTGAAGATAACGCACCACTGAGTGCAGAAAAGCCTGTCAATTTTCTCTCGCATCAGAGATGATACAAGACGACATGCTTGTAAATCTGTAGAATCTAGATTGTTTGCTATCTGGATAAATAACTGACGAGAAAAAGAAGATGACATGACATTAAAATGAAAGTTTGTTTGAAAGTTTCAAATATTAATATTTTTATGTACACTAACCTCATTTGGAAGATTCTCTAGTAGCCCCATTTCTATTGCAGTATTAATCAGTGTCAAGCAAAGGCTACATTGGAAGATTGGAACACAAGTTTAGTAGGAATAAAGAAGATGTGGAAGATTAGGATCTAATTAGTAGGTTGACCAGATTGTTAATTAAAACTTTTCCACCTGAAAACCAAACACTGATGCAATATGACTATGACGACTTTTGAAGTTGCAATGGACTATAGGGTGGTGGTGAAAACTTGAGAACAGATTCATGTAGTGAATTGCTTTCACTAGTTCATGTAGTTGTGCGAATCCATACAAAGTTTCAGGAAACCATAAAAGGCCTAGTTGTTAGTTGGAGACTAGTTCGTTGTGCTATTGCTTCATATATTTTCCTTCTTATCACTATCATTATAGCCTACATTATATATGCCTATACGGCTTGTTTTCTGAAAGACCAGAAATCTAACCAGTTTGTATTGTGCTTGTATTTCTAGAGCGTAGCTGTTCCGCCAAAGAAACAGTCAATGTCATCATCTTCCTCAACATCCTCGGCATTAGATTTGATGACGGGACCACCGAAAACTCCCACTCCAACTGGGCCACCGTCCACTCCAAGTCCGCGACCTGGATCAGTTTCTTCATCACGACCAGGATCTGCGCACTATTCTGGTGATGGATATTCTACATCAGTGACTCCCGTTTCTATTGGAAGTAATGGGTTCATACAAAGTGGCAGTTGTGGCAAACGAGTTCCTACTCCAACTCCAATAAGAGGGTCTCCAGCCGTTGTGGAAAGTCTCGGTCTAATGGCTCCTAGAATTGACTCTCCCATCAAGCACCATCAATGGCAGAAAGGGATCTCAACCCTTTTCGATAAAACTTATTCCTTTGCAAATGAGCAGAGAAGGAAGAGCACTGAGGCAAACTCATCAATTTCACCGGGCAGAAGTGGACCAAATAGTAACACTCCTAGTTCTTCCAGTAGCAAGTGTTCAGAAGTCATGGAACGGCCAAAGACGCCCTCAGGAACAGTAGATTGTACTACGTCTCCCGACTCTGGAATCGGAAAGGATCTTCCCCCGGCTGGATTGGAAGGTTGGATCGGACCTGTTAGTGACAGAGATCCATTGGCACTCGGATCTTTGAATGGATCAGAGCATGGTGGGCGTAAGCATGATATGCATGGACATCGCGGTCGTTCAATGCCAAAGGAAAACGCGTTCATGAATAATGATATGGGTAAGTTTTTATGAATTTTGAAATAGCTTATGACTTGTTAATAAATCTTAATTTCGCATTTAAACAAACAATTTTTCAATTGTAGGCATTCCAAGAACACCTAGTCCTTCCCGAAATGAAGATATGGATGACGATGACGATCCCCTCCCCAGAATTCCCACGCCTGGTTCCGGACCCAATTACCCTGAGCGCAGTCGTAGTAGAGGCATGGTAAAAATGGAAATGGGCGATAGTCATTCTCGTTTACTGAATTGTGACGAGTACGACGCAGATCAACGCCCAGCTACTCCCAATATCAGGGAGCACCATCGCTCGCATTCTGGTGGCAGACATGATCATCATCACCATCACCACCACCATCATCATCATGATCGTCACCGTGATAGGAGTAAGGACACTGATGGGTCATCCAGCGATGACATGCGTATAAAAGTTGAGAAAAGTGAAACGCCAGAACCCAGCAGCAGCAGTATTCCAATGACCCCCTCGGTTCCAGACCCCTTAAGCGTTTCGAGTAATCATGAAAGTGATAGTAGAGATGGTCCTATAATTCCAAGCCATAGTACAAGCAGTCCAAATGGTTCAAGCATTTCTAATAACAACTCTTCTGGTGGTTCGCTAAGTATCACTTCAACCTCATCTCCGGCTGGTGCTACAGCATCCGTTAATCCAACACCAGTATTAAGTGTTACGAGAACGACATTGTCGTCAACTTCTTCCAGTGGAACGAGCAATAATACAGCTCCACATACTGATCAACAGCATTTCAAAAAGAGATGGAACAATTGGGGTGGAAATAATAGTCAAAATCAGGTGTCACAACCGCAGTCTATGCGCAGTCAGTCTCCACATGCTGGGTCAATCAGCGATGGCAGAGCCAGTGTTGCTTCCGACTGCAGTTCGATTTCCGATACCACTGTGGTTTCGCAGACCAGCACGGCAACTATAACTGCTGTAACCAGTGGAAGTGGTGGAATGGTAAATTCACAATCTTTGCAACCTCACTCTCGCTCTCACTCAGTGGAGCCTTCTCCAGCATCAGTACAAAACTCAGGAAACAATGCTTCAAGTATCAACTCCAGCTTGAGCGGAGGGGGCATGTCATCATCTGGTGGAAGTGGAACAGCTCCAAAGTTTCGTTTAAAGGGAAAGTCTTACGACTGGAATGAAAAGGTAGCTAATGCGATGAACGAGAGGAATAGTCCGTGCTTAAAGACACCCTCTCCCAAGCCTTTCCCGTCCTCTATGTCTGCTTCAAAGCAGCAGCAACAACAACAACATTCCCATCAGCAATCGCATCATATGCACCATCAACAGAAAAATGGAGGTGGACCTCAATCACTTCCGCAACATCATCATCAGCAGGCGCAAATCATTCCCATTCCCATTGGCCAACAGCAAAAACCGCATCAACCCATGCATTCTGGAGGTAGTGGCTCTTCCCATCACCATTTAGGCAATCCAAGTCAAATGAATGTGTCTTCTGGACCAAACTCTGGCCCAAGGCAGCAGCAACAAATGCAGATTGGGAGTGGGCCTTCAAGTGGTCACAGTATGAGTCACAGCCACCACTCACAGCAATCAACAAATAGCCATGTCACTGGAAATGCCTTGCCACCACACCAGCAACAGTTACTGATCAAGAAGAACATTCCTGCTTCCATTATTCCAGTACATACCAAAATGCCAGTTCAACAACATCCACTCACAAATCCATCGTCTTCTGCTATCCCGCCTCCGCCACCCCCTCCACCTCAGCATCATAAATCTCTGATGCAAGCAGTTGATCAAGTTATTCTGCAGACATTGAACAGTGGCAACAATAACAACAATAACAATTCCATGTCCAGTAAGGAATTTGCTCCAAACTCCTCGATGCACACTGGAAGTACTCAAAATCACAGCGGGACTACAACCATAAACACTAGTTCGCACGGGAACTACAATAATCACGGTCCATTTTACAACTCTGCTTCCGGGACTAAGAACGAGACTCCTTACCAACAGCAACAACCACAGAGCCAACATCAACGGCAACAGCAAATGATGAATCATGGAGCTCACCACAGTCAACAATCTCAGCACTACGGATCCTATGGTGGAACTCCTAATAATCAGGGAATGTACAGTCATCCAACTACTGGGACTGGAAACAGTGGTAGCGGAAGTGCTGGTCGTCACAATCCTTACCAAAATGGTGGTACTGGTGGTTCAGGAAGTGGTGGTGGCTATGCAGGGGGAGCCCATGTTCAGAACCCAAAAATGCATCCTTCCGCGTATTCACAGAACCCACATGGGCAGCAAAACTACTATTCCGGTGGGTCAGGCAATGGAGGGGGTCCGCAGCAGCATAATCAAATGCCACACAATCAGTCACACCATACGGGGCAGCAACATCATTATGAGCACAGAAGTCAAATGCAGAATGGGTACGCCCATCATGGAAGCGGTGGAGGTGGCAGAACGGCCCAATATTCACAGTATGCTGGCAACGGCTCCGCTTCCCAACAACAGGCTCACCCAAAGGCACATGGGAATCAGGGTGGACATGATATGTATTCTCATCATCATCAAGGTTACCCTGGTCAAAGTAGGCATCATGGTCATCCAGGTTATCATGGCCCACCTCCTAGTGGTCCACATGTTCCTCCTCAGTCACAAATGCCACCTCACGGGGGGTATCACCAAATGATGCCAACTCGAAGATGATCGGATGCGTGGGAAGAAGCTTTGTATGAATTCGATGAAACGTTGTTTGTGGAAAAGATATGCACAGCATAAACTGGCAGCGTTAAGCTAAAGAAGGTTGGCAAGAATTGATTAGTCGAGTGGCAGGGCTGCAAAGATTTGTTCATTAATTTTATTTAAAAATGTTGTTTAGTTGTTTGCTTTGCTAAAAGCAGGCATATAACTATTGTAATTTAACTCACTGCCAGATCCAGGGATTATTCCTAAGTTTAGCTAAAGTTTAATTTATGTAAAATGTGTCCTTTTGCATATTAGTATAGAATTAGCAGTTAATCTTGAGCATAAATATGGTAGGTCTTAAGCATAATTATGTGTACACTTAAAATGTACAAAGAAATCTCCCGCGTGTGCTACTGTTGATTGTAAATTATTTAGATAGGCTGTTTATTATGTAACTCGTTATCGCGAAGAATTCTTGTAGATTTTGTTTTTGTGATTGATGTGATCGTTTAAAATGTTCCAATCATTCTAATAATTATCTTGTTAATTAGACGTCACTTGCGAGAGCATACAGTTATGTATGCTGAGATATGAGTATGCTAGGTGTGTATAAAGAAATGTTATAAAATCATGACAGAAGGGAGTATTTTAAGATGCTGTAGACAGGAAGTCAGATATTTAAAACTTTTCAAGTATCGTGGAAAATCTTTTCCTAGAACATTGCATTTATCATGTAATCCACCATAATATTATATGCATAAAATGGGTAGTGCGGGCTTGTGGGTTTATAAAGGTTTCTACTAATTCATAAAAATAGAGCACTAGCACATTTTTTACTTTTTCAAAATGTACAAATTAAATAGAAATCCTACTAGGATCAACGTAGGATAATTGATGAAAAAGGCTTATTTAAGCTATTAAAATGTTCTCGTAAAGTACATTAGTTAACAGTTTTTTGGAATCTAGACATAATAATATAATGTAACCAAAATGTGTACCAAATTAATTTACACTATTTCTACTGCTCTTGTACTCTATTGTAGTACTATATAAATGACTGGATTTATTTGTATTTTTACTTGTACATCTCAAAGTGTTCATATAATATTTATTAAGTAGTTGATTTTGTGTTGATTAATTAGCCAGTAAATTGTTTTTTGTCACGGATTAAAGTACAAGAGACAATGTGCAAGGTGAACATAATAAGAACATTTTTATTACCACTACTGCAGTTGTAATATTCTGTAATTAACTGTAATAATGTTGTTGTATATTGTTATAAAACGTAATGTTACTTAATATATTGTCGTTGTAATATATTTATTATGTGGCTTGCATTGCAACGCTACCAGTTGCATTATCTGCCAGATTATCGATGTCAACTTAACAGTTTACGAAATAATATAGGATCTTTCCACATGGTTGAAATTGAATCCGATGATATGAAAATCATCGGCAGTAACAATATAATATTACAGGATTGACCTTTAAGAATTGGCAGGTTTTTATATTTACAAATGCATAAAACTATTGTAATAAATTGCAAAACGTATAGTCATACTCATCGATCCCATCATGATCATAATTAACTATTTGGCAAGTTTCGTGAAAAGGTACAATGCGCAAAATTTCGTGTGTAACGGCAACGTGGTCTATGCCTATGCTCTATAGTATTAAAAGTTAGTGTAATTCCTAATCAAATACAAATTACGTAATTCAGAAATTCATAAAAACTACATATTCGTAAATACACAGCCAATTCATTGTTTTAAAAATTGGACTAAATTAAAAATTGCTGTAAATTGGCCACCAACACAGTAAATCAAGTTTGATTGTTGGACAAGTTAAATTAGTCAAAAGTTGTTAAATCCTTCTTTTGCGTAAGAAATCAATCATTTATTATTACACTACAACTATATACACATACTATACTGGTCATGCATTGCGTTGCCTATAATTCAATAAAGCATAGTTTTAAACAAAAAATGACTCAAACAATGAAAGTTCAAACTTTTTATATTGTTACAAAAACAACTTAACCACACAACCGTTTTTGCTAGTATTATAATCAACTATGTACTGTCTATCATTGCTTAAAATCCTGCATTTAAAATTTATCGTAATATCTGATAAAGTATAGCATGTACACATTAATTAGAATTAAACTTACAATATATACCAATGGTGGCATTTATCAACTTTGTTTAAAAATTACGGGTTTTTGAAGTAAGATAATATTTATATATGTAAAGTGGATGATTTACTGGGAATAGAATTAAAGTAAATAGTGTACATTTTGTAACACGACATCAAGGGAAACTTGAATCGATATTGAATGAGCAGCTTGAGAAACATTTAAATCATGGCTATAATTATTGAGAAACGCTGTCACCTCAAATCGGCAAAAGTTTCTTTGAATTTTGAATCAGCAAAAACTAAGTGTTGAACCTACAAAAAACTTGTACACAAATAAATCTTGTACCATAATTTATGTCAATTATTAAAATTTAAAAAACACCGGTTTAAACATAACCTCAGTTAAACTTTAAAAAAGAACGTAATTTACGTTCACGGTTTAGCATTTTGTAACTAGAACTATAGAAAGTGTAAATATTGTGCAAAATATGAATAGCAAAATGGATATTCATGATCATGTTGTTTTTCTGTTGGTTTAACAATTGCTGTTTAAATGCATCAGAAGAATTGTTCGTAGTAGTAGCATTTAAAAAAATAATCACTAGCATAGTAGCAGCATTATATTAAAGCGTTATGTTTGAAATTTATTACAGTACGATTAAAAAACGAAACACGTAAAAAAAAGCAGAGAGAAATGAGAAGCGAAATGTAACAGACACACAAAAAAGCTGTTAAATTATCTTATTGACTTTTTTAGTTTCAAGTGATGATACCAATTTACAAAAATAACAATTTACGATATAATTGCCTATAAAACATTTTTCCCAAAAAATGTTATCTACTACAGAATATTAAGCAAAAAATGGAAACTGTTGCGCATTGCCTGCTTTTTTGCAGATCAGTAATTTATACAAAAAAAGAAAGCCTCGTATCATTCCTACAAAAGTGAAATATTTAAAACAACAACAAAACATCGTTTAACACACATTGCCACACGTTTTTTTCTTATTCACAGCGACAACATTGTTCTACTCTATTCATTAGTCATTTTTAACGGTTTTATATGTGTGAACATTATAAAACCTTTATAATTTATTGTGTTTCAGATTTAGATCTCAGTTTTTTTTCTTCAAAATGACAACTTGTTCATTTTCTACACTATATAGCACTCAGCAAATATAGTTAGTAGTTTGTCATCTTAATTGTCATAATTTTGGACGTTTTGTAACAAAGTGGCGTGTGTGAATGTGACGTTAAAAAGGGTGTCATTTATCATTGATTACTTTGTACTATTGATTGATTCTCTGGTAAAATCACAGTTTGTAAGAAAATATGCCTTGATTACTTACTACTATGTATGTACTACTCTAACTAAAAAATGATACAAAGAAAAAAAGCCGTGAATTGTATTACTCCTAAAATAATACACCAACAATTTATTACTGATATGCTATGATGATATGATTATGCGAAACAAAAAAATGTTCTATGAAAAATGAAAAATAAAACAGACTTGTGCAACAATGAAACTTGTTAGAAATTTGCAAATTTATTCATTAAATCATCTTAACTACTTACATGGCATATTATGGCATGCGATGCATTGCATTTTGTAAAGCCTAAAGCCAAGCGCTTGGCTTGCGAAAGGATGAACAAAGGCTGCACAGTGCACAGATGACTTTTGGCCAAAGCAGATGTCCGTAGCCACTAAATAAAAGCATGTGCTTGAACTGTCACTTAAATCGGTTCTTTTAATTTTGGTTATCATGAATTACCTGCAACACCCTAATTTTCTGGTCCATTTTTGGTCAGCAACGAACGCCGAATTTGAGAAGATTGTAGACAGGTTTGTTAGACACGAGGGGTGGTTATTCCAGGACCTGGGGCTTGCGGCAAAGAAAGCTAATATCGGGGACATTTATCGATGGTAAGTTTTTGGGTAGTTTTAGGTCCTTTTTTAGTTAGTTTAACTGTCGTATTTTTTGATTTTTAGCGTTTGCACCGTTGTAAATCGACCTTACAGCAAGGAAGACAGATTAGACCACTTTTGGCGAGTTAACTTTGTGATTCTGGAC
Source organism: Entomobrya proxima (assembly GCA_029691765.1). Classification (NCBI taxonomy): domain Eukaryota; kingdom Metazoa; phylum Arthropoda; class Collembola; order Entomobryomorpha; family Entomobryidae; genus Entomobrya; species Entomobrya proxima. Next base: position 4,189,582 of record CM056169.1, read on the forward strand.
TGTGCGAAAACACAGTGGCTGGCACCATGGAGGAATTATGTGATAGATCCTTCCAAAGGCGTGATTCCTCCATTTCTCAAGCGACAAGTGGGCGGATTTTTCCTGCTGTATATGCTGTACATTAGTCAGCCGCTGGCTAATCGATTCCAGAGAAAGCAGCGAATTGTTATGAACGCCAAGGACTTGATAGCCATGCACGTGTTTAATGCTACAATGAAGCGTCTCCCAAAGTCGGACGCACAGTTTAAGGAATTGGCGAAACAGCTTGTGACGCTATTTAACGATCTGGTTAAATCAGAAGCTTTTGAATTCAGTGCGGTTAATGATACGGTAAGGATTTTAAAAGGGTTAATGATAAATCGTGTATAAAGAATTTCAATTTTTAGGTGCTAAATTGAGCGTTTTGGATTGTTTGGTCTAGTTTGCCACGCCATGTCAAGGTGTACGTCAATTACTTGCCAGTAAAATGTGTATTTTTACGAAAATGGTGTACACGTTGAAGGATCTCCGGGACCAGTTGTACTTTGTAACTTACAACGAGAATACAAAGCTATTCAGGTCACTTGTGGCGTATGGAAAGTATTTACCAAGTAAACCAAAAGAGAAGAGTAAATCTCCCAAAAAGAAGGGCAAGGGAAAAGAAAGTACTGACAATGCCACCGATTATTTTCCAAAGGCTGACAAAAAATGGTCTGTGGAAGAAATTAAAGCCCTGGAGAATGAAAATGACCTGGGAAAACTTGCTCATAGCGTGACATCTGTTTTGAAATCACTTAATTTTGGACCCATTTTGACCCGAGAGAGAATGACTGGAATTTCGGAGAATTTGTTGGACAAGGAAATTGACTCACACGTAACGGTTAGTTTACTAGAGATTATAGTATGTACTTTTTGCTTACAAAGTGTGAATTATCAAATAGTTTATTCCTTCAGGAATACGAGTCACATAGGAAAGCACTAGAGATAAGCGCAATTCAGATTCGAGAACGTAGATATCACCTTGGACTAGGTAATATTCAGTGATTCGGAACAATGTGCGCAGTTGGCTAATTATAATTACAAGGTGTCGATCTTCATTGTAGGAAAGAAACAAAGGTATTGGACAATACTCAGAAAGTACTGTTCAGGAAATTACGACTGGGTTGACCAAGTTTTCAGTGGAGAGGAATGTGCAGAACTTCCAAGTTTCGACAACTTTTTAAAACCGGAAGAAGATCCCTTACTTCCAGATGCAGTTGTTGATTTGGGTAGTAGCGATGAAGAAGACAATGAGTGGATAACCGATGACGAGAGCGAGAATGACGAAGCTGAATTTGCTATTCCTCTTCCTCCGGTAATCCTGATACATGCTAATTTTTTGTCATCTTGATTCTTGTTTCAATCTACCTGAATTAGATTTTTAAAACTGATATATTTTAATGATTATTCCAATGCAATAGAAAAAACGCTTTACCGCAAGTCCCCGTAAAAGGAATCAACCACTGAGCATGGTAAGTATTATAATAATATGTACTTCATAATTGAAGAATTCCGTAGCATAGAATGTGTTGTTTAAATTCATTATTGTATTTTTGCAGCCAATCATCATGTAGCAGTTTCATTTCATCATAAAACTTGGAAGGATACTAACAGGATTTTTTATATTTTTTGTAATCACATTAATTAAATAAATGACTTCACAAGTATAATCAGGTTAATCTCTCGTCTCTGGACCAAGTTAATTTTTGGGCTGAGTTATAGGCTTTGTAGATTGTAGCGGTTAAAAGGTTTCATCAATAGAAAATTGGTCCTCAACCAATGATCCAACGGATTCAAACGATGAGTTGCTTAATCCTGAATCGTGTCGATAGTTGCTCATTGACTCAATGTGTCGCATGTGGAGGATTTCTGTCGATTTCCGGTTCTCTTTCTTGTTGACAGGAAAGACATCGGAATCCCGCCAAAGATTGGAGTTGCGCTCCCTTCTTGTCGACGTACCAGAGCCAGTAATGCTTTTTACAATTTTTACAATGGAATCGCCCGGATTTGCAAAAAATTCGCTCACTTTTTGCTTCAATTCGTCTGATCGCTTTTGCATTGAATTTTCCCAGTCTTGTTCTGCTAAAGGTTTGTTACCAAGTCTTGTCTCAAAACTAACATGTTCGCGACCATCATCGTCTTCTCTTCGTACCGATTCCAATGTACCCATTGTTGAAGATGAATTTGCTCTGGACACATGCTCAGATATTCCTGCACTCTCGGTTGGCAGCCAAAACTCGCTGTTGGTGTACGTTTTAATCTTCCAAAATTCCTCTTCATCTCCCGCGTCAACATCCGGATCTCTACTATTTGGATCACTTGTGCCCATTAACGTCCAGTAATATGGCGGCTTGGCAATGTAAACTCCTTTTGTTGGCCACATAAGCAGTCCCGCAGTTACCAAAAATCCTGCCACAATCCCGGCAAGCTGACCAGTAATGCAGTGCTCTGGTAGCACAATTTTGAAAATCATCAAATCTAAAATAGGCTGCCAGGGAGCATGACTGGCCGAAACCACCATGGGATACAGTCCAAACACAAGATCTCGTTCGTAGTTTCTTGGTTCCAGAGCATACGCCAGGAGAACCCTCAAACTGTAAATTACGTTTCCAAAGCCATACGTATATTCGGTTCGTGCTACTTTGCAAACCCATGGATTAATTAAAATATACGTCATTTGTGTGGCTGCACTCATTATCAAAATGACTACAAGCATGGCGAACATTGTCACTTTGCGCTCCAAGTAACGTCCAATGGTAAACAAAGTTGCGGAATTGACCAGCATTTGTATCCTGCTGAAATGGAAGAACTGTGCTACAAAAAGTCGCCAATATTCACCCTCGACAATGACGTTATTCCAACTGACATAAATGTCCTCCTCTTTGTGTATATTAAAGTGCTCGCGGCAGAAAAACAACGCCAGATTCAAACAGCAAAGACAGGTTGCCACTGGAGGGACATTCAAGGCACCTTTGGATTCCATCAAGTGTCTTCGCCGAGCGACGGACTCATACGAAGGATGGTTCGGAATAAAAGAGTCTCCAGAACGTAGTATGTACCGACTGTCTTGCTCGTAATGGTAAGTTTGGACCGTGGATTGGTCACTGGAGATAACTGCAGCAACACCGTCGCCGCTTTCAGTAGCTGGATAATGTGTACTAGATTGTTCAGACTGGGAAAGTCCCCCCTTGACAGTAAGTCGGTTTCTTCTAGCACGCAAGGACCGCGATACAGAAGAAATACGCCGACGAGATCCGCTTCCTTGTTCGGACCCTTCTTGAGCAGGGTTTTTTGAGCCGATATAATTTAACGAGGGATCCATCTTATCTTACAACTCATATTTCCAGCTTTAATCATACATGACATATGGGCCCATGCCTGACTTTATGATTTGCGGCATTATAGAAATCGTCTCCATCTTTTGAAATTTTGATGGATGAAGGCAACACTCTCCATAGATACTTTATCTCCCCATAAATTTGGAGGGTTCTTCGTATCTTATCACTAGTAATTTGATCTAACATTGCCTCCAAGCCACTATATGTAGATCCCCTAAACGTATTTCCCAATCGATCCAATCCCATTTACATCTTCCATTGGCAGCACACAGCACGCATTCTTCATACCGAATAATTCTGATCATTCTTTAAATTTTTCGTGTGACAGCAGCGGTTATCCGCATGAACACATCTAACTTCAAGAGGATCATATCTACTTGATTGAATTACCCTATACGCTTCCAAATTCGCAAGTTTAAAGTAACAAAAAAATCCCCCTTCCATAACAAGGAATGATGAACAGACGAAGATTCAGTAAAGTGGTTAACGAAAAGCGGACAACTACCGCAGGTCCCCTGACCACACCAACTGGAAACAATGCTCATAAGACGAGCACCGATAAGACCAACAGGTACATCATTCTTAAAATTAATTGCTTTCATTATGAAAAAATTGGTCAATATGTCATATTATACGGGTTTCTGTGCAAAACTGTATGCAGAAACGTTCACAATTACAAAATTAAATGACGAAATCACGAAGACGAAGTATATTGCAGTTCATGCGAGCCTGCTAGCGCGAGGAGTATGACTCGAGAATCTCGAGATAGAGATCGAGGATTGCAGCCTTTTGTGGCTCAGCAGAATCTACTCAATACATTTCATATGGCTGCTACTTAACAAGTGCAAGAGCAGCCACACGTGTTTTCTTTGCAATTTTTGTTACTTTCGAAAAGTTTTGCATTGCAAGACCACACAGATGGATTTTTAGTTTTTTGAATCTGCCATTTTTATAGACATTTGCTGCAAAATAGGAATGTGCTCTTTGACCAATTCTGTCTTTGAACTTTGAACTTGGTCGCTTTAATAAATGTTTGCGTTGCAACGAAATCTAAGTTTATACGCGTGTTGTCCTAAATGCCCTGTTCAAATCCTCGACCTCCTTCCACTGAATGGTGTTAACAAAATGTCCTATTATTATTACGGTAGTGGCTTCCAGTACGGGAGCAACAGTGGCCAGGCTCAGTCTTCCAGGCAGTACCCTCCATGGTTAAGTGAGAGCAATCGCTATCCTGTAGGCCGTCCAGTCAGACCTTTGACAGGTCAACAAATACCCAGCAGCTTTAATGAGTACCACTTCCGGTCGGCGTATGGGGGTAGTGCTATCTCCAGAACGGATACTCTTGGAGCGCCGTCTACAAGCATGGGTTTTAGGATGGCACCTAGTAATGCCGAGTTTGGTGTCAGCGATGGAGACAACAATCCAACAAGAAATTGGGAACATACAGGTCTGGGTCAAATGCTGAACACCAAAAAGAGTAATGAAGCAGTGCTTTAATAAAGTCTTGAGGTTAATTCAGATTAAGTTTACATAGCCAAGAATCATTCAATCTATTTATTACGTATTTTCAGACGACCCGACACTAATTGGTGGTGGTGTTAGATTTACCATTATGTGCTACAATATTCTGGCTCAAAGTCTACTAGAGACGCATTCGGAATTGTACAAAAGGAGTGATCCTGCCAACTTGAACTGGACATTTCGCCTTGCAGTGTTCTTCCAAGAAATTGACAAATACGCTCCGGACATTGTTTGCTTACAGGAAGTAGAAGAGGATCAGCTTCAAAAGACATTGGAACCTAGGTTCAGCGCTCTAGGTTTGTCTTTGAAGCTCAATATTATTACAATCCATTTTCTCAAATTGTAAGAAATTACGTAATTAAATGAACTGTTTGTTGGTTAATTCATTAAAATAGGGTACCGTGGAGTGTTCAAGAAAAAGACTGGCGATAAGGTGGATGGGTGCGCCATTTTCTACCGAAGTGCGAGATTCCTACTTATCGACAAGTTAGATGTAGAGCTTCTTCAACCACACGTGCCGCTTCTTAACCGTGATAATATTGGCCTGTTTGTAAAACTGGAAACGAGAAATGTGGTGAGACGACAAAAGTTGGTGGTGGGAACAACGCACTTGCTGTTTAATCACAAACGCCAGGTCTTACAAATACAGGTTTAATACATAGTATAGTATTTTGAAAACTTGATTGCTGGTTGGTTTCTAATTACGTAATTAATTTCCTTTCATCAACACAGGATGTTAAACTAGCCCAGGCTCAACTGCTGCTGGCAGAAATGGACAGGTTTGCGTTTTGTGGCTTTGACAGGGATGGAAATACTCAATATCATCCCATTTTAATGACAGGAGACTTTAACTGCAAGCCGTATAGTCCAGTTACCAAATTATTTTCAGAAGGACGACTTCAGTATTTGGATGAAAATGGAGATATTATCAAGTTATTAAGGTTAGATTGTTATGCACGTCTGACTTATTGAAAATTTAGAAAGTTGCTTATTGAATTTGATTTTATAATTACAGGCGCAAGGGAATGAATAGCCTTATACCTCGACACTCTGGCATATCAGACCAGTGTCAGCATTACAAAGTAGTTCTAGAGAGGTACAGAAAGTGGAAGTCCCTTCGCAATAATAATTTCGAGCTGGATCTCAAGACTCAAGAGGCGCTAGTCAACTTGTTTCCCTACTTGGAAGCCCGAGGTTTCTTTGGAAGTTCAACCGGAAGTGAAACATGCGTTATGCCAAATACAATTGTTTCGCTGATGTCTCCAGTAGCAGATGACATGTCAGAACCTCCCACCCCCAGCGTTGTGGACGTGGATAGTGCTGACAGCAAGCTTCTTCTACGCGCAGCAGAGAAAGTGGCAATGCAAGTTAATGCATCTCGTACAAATGTTATTGACTTTAGTAAACCACCTTCCAGGGAGCAACTGTACTTTCCTGAACGCCACACTCAACTTGAAGGACATTTGGTAGATGAGCTTAATAGCTATGGTATAGCTTGTGATTTTGCCTCGGGGAATTTATCTCACAAGTTCAACTTTCGAGATGTGTATGGACCAAGATTGGATCGTCAAAAGGACAGTGATACAGGGGTCACGTCCAAGCAGAATGGTTGGACTTGCGTGGACTACATTTACCAGAGGTATAGTTCGAGCACAATAAAAGTTCTAATTTTAAAAGGCTGTAAAAATTTTCAATGCAATATGATTTTTGCTTCTTTTACAGTATGACGTGGCACAATACATTCAATAAGATGGTGGAAGGCAAACTAAAGTTAATCAGGAGACTGGGTCTTTTCACCCGAAATGAATGCAAGAAAAAGAATATTCCGAACGATGAGCACCCATCCGACCACTTCCCCCTCATTGCAGAATTCTTACTTCGACATTAATGATGATTGATAATCATTGATTATGAATTGTTTGCGTTTAAATGCTGATGTATTATGCTCTTCGCTTCCTGTAGGTTTATTGCAAATCGTAACTAATAAATTCTAGAGCAAAGAAAATTGGTATGTTTTATACAGTTGATGTTGCAAAGCTTCTGTGATATGAATTAAGATACAAAGTTGTATTAAGATTTTGTAGTTTTCAAAAGTTTATTTTATTTATGAATTGAAAGTTTATTGTTATGTACAAGCTGTTGTTATTTTTTACTATGTCGCGACAATAAAAGTATCTATATAACTATATAACGTGTACAAATAGAAACTTATGATAATTTCATTAATGGCACACCTAAACAACATTTCGGATCACAAGCGAGATATTTAATTACAAATTGACATTTCGACGTTTTTATTTAGACAAGATTTCATCACTCCAGTTCATAATTTAGTCTTTAGTTCTTCCACCACACTCTCTTCGTTTGCCAAAATAACCGACTCATTACGTGCGATGTAATGATCCGGACCTGTTCCATCTTGAGGACCCAGAAAGGTACAAAAGGTCAAACTGTTTCCAACCACGTCTACAGAATCTTCCCCAGTTGCACTTCTTTCAATGTCAAAAAGACGTGTACTTGGCAAGGGTGAGCTTTTGATGTCTGATCTGCTTTTCGTTTTGATCGCTGGTGGTGGTGTGTCCAAAGATACCGATACTGTAGACACATAAGGACGATCACGAACTGATGGACAATCAGTAGCAGATTCCTCTTTTCGTTTCGATTGAAACAATCCGACAAAGTCCGCCTTGGCAATCAATAGCAGTGTCGCGCGACTATATAAGAATCCAAATGCCCATAATCCCAGATATAAGCTCCGGAAATAGATGGACAACGTTATGTAAGCAACCCAGGAAAGGACTCCAAATCCAAGGCATACGAAATTCCACCAATATAAGCCGTCATCATATTCCTGTAAAACAAGATAAATAGAAAGATTTCATCTTCACACGGTTTTACCTTCATAGGTTTCCCAAGTCAAAGCAACCTTACGTTTGCAACATAGATAAGAAGAATTGCGTCCAATTCGATAGATATTAGGGCTGAAACCATTCCAGTGTACCAAACACCTTCTCCAAATTCTAGAAATCAGCATCAAAGCACAAAATGTTCCATTAATAGTTTTAAGTACCTTCATGATATATATAAGGTGACAGTAGTGACAAGGCATTTCTTGCATTGCCCCGTACTTTGCACGTACCTGGAAAATATTTGTCAGCCGTGTCCACCTGCGACATGTTCCACACCAGTGCTCCTAAATGACTGGAAAAGAGTAGTACATGGAGCGTCTGAAACGAGGAAATAGAAAATTGTCCACAATTTTTGAGAAATTAAGCAGGGAAAAAATTACGGAAGCTCTTACAATGTCCAGTACTGTCCAGCACTTGGTTGCGATAAGACCTCCCATTCTTCCTTTCCGTTTGTGTTCCTCCAGCTTTACACTTGACAATCAAACTTGGAAACTTGAGAATGTGTCAGCAAAGAAGGACAAAGGATGTCACTGTACAGTTGACTGGGTGGGTGGTCGCGCGAAGGAATGACGTTCTCAAGAAATGAAGCTATAAAGTAGCAAGAGATGAGAAAATGCAACCGGAAGTGAAGACAGCCAAAGAATAAATGACTGGAACTTTAACTTTGTCCAAGTTTTATAGTAGGGCAAAATGCAATGAACTAATATAGGTAGGTACAGAAAAGCCAAATGAGTTCAAAGATTAAAACAAAGCGGAAAGAATGGTTTTGAAAGTTCTGATTGTTTCACGGCTTTTATTGGTTCTATTTTAAGAGAAGGACATGAACAACTAAAATACTCTGGATAATCACTACTATATAGACAAATGGAATGTTTCCGTTTGCGAATAAGTTGATAGTTGATTCATTATAATATGTTAATTAAGATTAATCTAAACTACAAAACGGATTTGCTTGGTAGAAATTCGAGAGCACAAAATACAAGGCCAAAAGTACTCTGTCGACTCCTTGGACGGATACTGCAAATTTGAAAGTCTTGCCATTTTCTGCAAGTTACGTATATTCCATAATAAATGTACATTCTACTTACTATAAACTTACAACTTAATATAAAACGCATATTTGTACCTAAATGTCTAAATTCATACTAAACTAAAATGCATACATGTACCTATTTAATTATCAAAGTGGTTGGTGATCGCTAAACTTCAATATATTTCAAGAAAGGAAAATTTGCTCAGCTTGAAATAACCGATAAAGTAAAAAGGGAAAAGGCACGATCGTCTAGATAATTTTATCAAGCTTGAAAATTCTTTGCAGATTCTGCCATATTTCATACTTGTGCTTATATGATATGCGTTGTATTGCAAGTACCTAGTTTTAAACATTAAGATGACTAATAAGCTAAATTTCATGGTATTTCGATATTATTTCTATTTAATTTGCATCTAAAACAATACCAATGTCAAATCCAAAATGTCCCCAGCCTTTGCAACGTTGAACAAACCAGTTACCTATGTACCTATTACTTAGTTTTTACTTTCGATGAAAGATACTTGAAAAATACTCGTCCACGCGATTTATCGCCTACTCTCCTGCTTCACCGCCTTCCATTTCCAATGCTTCATTCTGAAAAGCAGACAATGACAAACTTATAAAAATCGAGATAAATTTTAATATATTCAATATTCAAGATTCCTTAAATATATTTCGTACAGCTTCTAGTTCAGAATCCATCACAGGTCTCCTCATTCTTCCGCCGCGAGCGGACTTTGTTCTCGCACTTGCTACTCTTTGGTGAAGTACCTGCATCATAAAATATTTTGAAATTTGTAGATGAAATTCATGTCAATTAGAATGATAATGGAGAAATAGTATCTTTTTATACCTGATTTCTTCTCTCATTGGCTTGTGCTACTTTCTCTTCAAGAGCTTCCTGCGTGATGGAGGTGGCTTCTGGAGGACGCTCCTCCAACTGCCTCAGTCGCCTTGGAGGATGCTTTTTGATTAGGGAGCTGTCAGTTTCTTCCGCAGGCACTTCAAAAGCGATTGGCACTGAAACAAAAAATGAACATGACTTCCGGAGAAAATGTCCTTTTCATGCCCAGAGCGTTTGGAAATGTTGTCAATTTATATGCTTACCATGCTTTTGCTCGCCCTCGGCTGCCATCGCGTTGTCGTTGCTTTGATCAAGGAATCCCACCCTGGAAGTACGTGGAGGCTTCAACGGTGGAAGTTCAGGTAAGTTCTTACTATTGTTACCACTAGAACCACTACTATCAATCAATGCTCCACCACCACGAATATCATTATTGTTCCCATTATTTCCTGTAGATCCGTTTCCAAATTTCTCTGAAGCTGCAATAGTACTCCCTTCAGATATCAGGGAAGAATTAAGCGAGTCTCGAGATGAGGAATTTTTTCTACTAGTATGATCTGCTATACTATTACAACTAGTGTTACCGTTCGCTTTCGTATCCCCGTTTGCTTCTCCGGCTCCAGCAACGGACTCTTTCACTTTGGGCTCGTTCCCTGATGAAGATGCAGACTTGATCACATCATTTTTAGATGCCCCACAGCCCATTATTCAAGCTGGATGAACGAGATAAAAAGTGAAATACAACATTTGGACACGGGTTAATATTTTCCAGCTAAAGAGAAAGTAGCACAAAATCACTCAAAAAAGTAAATGCACAAATCAGTATTTAAAGTAGGTACACAATAATTTGTCCGTGCAAAAGTTTTCCAAAACGCGTCTATTTTTGGACTCACTCTCACTTAAATACACTTGCAAACTTTCACCACTATAATCGTTAGTACACCTTAATGTGAAAGTTTTTGCTGAATTATATATACTTTTCATTTACCATTGACGCACATTTAAGCCTTCATAATAATTTCACTTTTGTATAATAAATATGCATGGGTAAAAACTTTCTTTGCAAATTTCCAAAATCATGGCAGTTTGTACAGAAATTATGTGACATTAATAATAGTACTTGATTCATTTCATATTATCATTAACTTTACTTGGTTTTTTTTACATATTACTACTTGCTATTTGTTTGCTTTTAATATTTGTCCAACTTTTTGTCATAAAATAAAAGTTTTTTTCTTATTTTCTCCTATTCATATTCTCTCGTCATATTTTACAAGCACTTTTGGAAGGTCTTTTCAAGTGTCACGTCCTCTCATCGTCCACCATTATTACCGTCAGCATCATCATCGTCACCACTAGCTTAGCTTGGCATAGTTTTACATTATCGAAGTAAAGTGCAAAGCAACTTATATTCACAACAATTTATCCTGCTACTCAATCCACGCTACGGCCACATTAGAATATTGTCCTCGTTGTCCTCTTCACTGACACATTATATTTCTCTCCCAATAAATTCCAATATGACAATTTACATATAAATATATATCCTTTATTGCACGTATGTATATTATAACGACCACAACGGCAGCATAGAGAGGACGCTTTTATTGCAGAAGAAGAACGTTGTCACCCACCACCAGATGAATAACCACCTTCAGACCATTACACAATCATATCTGTACTAAATGAAAACTTTCACAAGCACTCCACTTGTTCCAGCATTTTACACTGTCCACTACTTCCGTAGAGGTATGTATTAAAATTCCTTTCAGTAATCGGGAATCAAATGCAAAAACATGCAGAATGTGAATATAAATAGGTTCTTTGGTTTTGTATGTGTGATACTTTCACTATTTCACTTTTCTAAACAGTCTCATTTTCCGTTTCACTGGAAAAGTTTTTGTTGTGTCTGCATGTCATGGAGAAGCGTACTAAAATATTGTGCGTGACATAACGATTTCGATGTTTCATGATACCGTGCTCATGTATGCTTGATGATGAGCGTAAATGAACTGACGGTGGCTTTCCATTTGCTAGGGAAAGAACGAATAAAAGGGAAAGGTATAGAAAGTTTTGTTTGTTGTTACTTTTTTATGGCACGGCCTTAGCAGCCACGAAAATCGCCTATCGCCTGTGAAATTCTGTGGGAAACTAGTCAGTTTCGTTCACTTTTTTATTGGTAAAAAATGAAGTGTGTCCTCTGTTTGCTTCTTGTAAACTGGAGACGAGCCACTTTCATATTGATAGTGTACGAGGAGAAAGCTCCAAAACAAACATTACAAGACTACTACTGTATAAAAATACATGTATTGATGAGTATGTATATTATGCTCTGAATAACGGTTGACGTTAAAGAGGACGCATGTTGGTTGGCGTTTTAATAGGTTTTTATATAAGCATCGATATGACAGTAATTCTCACTATCCAAGTTTTTCATTTCCGTCAAATGATCCACATTTTTAAGAAAACAATTACCGCTTGAGCATTGTTGTATGCTAACTGGAGCAGCGTACAATGATGGTTCAAAGGCTTGCTATTTAGTTCCACTGACTATATGGTAAAAAATATTAACAAAGCTGTACTTAAAAGATGCACTTTTTGCGCATACCCGTCATCATCTCGTGTAAATTATGATAACCGGTAGTACAATAATCAATAATATTCAACTGACAAAATGCACCCATATTCTCACTTGTGACTTGTTAGCATAATACATTGTGCCACTTCAGAAAGTAGCTCTTTCGGAAAGGGCACAAATATTGGAGCCTTTTCTTAACAAAGGAGCCATGAATGAATAGCTAATTCTTGAGGAAAGGATTTATGTGTGCGATAATTCATTTTATGAAGTGTCTGGCTGCGCCAAGTGCAAACTGTAAACAAAATATAATATGCAAAGCTTCATATTTTCATCAGTTGAGCATTAAAATATGATTTTCATAATATACTTTTTAGCTATACGGCCACTTTCATTGAAAGAGGTTTTCCATAAAGCTTGTGTTTTCTTTTTATTGGTGTCGTCAGCCCTTCCTGTCTCATCATAGCCATCGTTGGCGCAGGACATTATAAAAAGCAAATATTGACTTAATAAGTTTAGCAGCCGCAGCAGCTATCAGTGATGAAGCCATTCCCGGTTTGCATGTCTTATAACGCTACAAAATATTACGTTAATCCATATTTCCAATAGTTTTGATGACCAACCAACATTCTATCGCAACTCAAGTTGGTTGGAATGTCCAGAATGAAGGAATAAAAGGATGAATGTCCGGCCATCGGTCGGAAAGGTAGGGGAAGCCTACACACAGGAGCAGGAGGGTAACGCTGCTAGAATAAATAGAAAATAGGGTAACGTCTGGATGGACAATACAATGACTGGAGAATGAAAGAAAGGTTGTTTTTTACAAACAGGGTGAGTGACAAACTTTCAACAAGCAGCAACTACGAATTGACAAGCCGTTATTTCCATGTAGGTGAAATGCAGGAAAAGTGTACATTGTACATGCCAAACTGCCAAAAGTAGTCGCTGTGTAAAACCACAAACCTGCCAAGTACATAGCTAGTGGTTTACATGCTACTTTTCGTCGGTGATATCGATACAATACCTGGATAAGAAGATTGTACGGGTGAGTGGATATTGCATTGAACATTCCGGAACATGAACCGGATCGTCATTTTTGGTATAAAAATTCTTGTTTTGCCATTTGGAAATGTTTTAGATGTTTCATTTTATTTTATTGCTGATGAATGCAGCTGAAGTTGGATATTGAATCCCATTGAGACAAATACCGGAAGTAGGTAAAGATAAAGATGTTGATCTAAAATTTATATTGTATGCACTTTTTCACATTTTCTTTACAATGAATCGCATACCATAACCTTCTGTCATCATCCTTCTCTCAACGATAAATGAATGAAACTATGTTTAACATTCCAATATGTCAAACAAAGTAAGTACCTGCTTCATTCTATCAGAGTGATATCATTCTAATTAAATTATTCGTACTGAAACCGTGAATAATTTGGCTACGTTGTTGTATATCAATTTCATAGTTAATCATAAGTGTCTTTGTTGTAAAATGCAAGCAAGACTTGTAAGGAACCGAGTTTAAGTTTTTAGGTATGCAATTTTGTATAAACAATTCTACCATCAGCAGAATGAAAACAAGTATGGATTTTACAATGGGTTATTGCAATAAAATATTAAAGCTTTCGTTGATGCTAAATCAACGTTTTCTTTGCGCCTACAATGATTATGATTAAAATAGTTTGGAATGGAATGACTGGAATGTTATGCTTGCACTCTCACTGCTAACCCAAATTTTTAGGGTAAACAAGGTTTGGAATGCATTTAGTAAGTTTAGAATGAATGGCCTACTAATAACGGACTTCATAGCTTTCATAGCTTAGTCACCCGTGGCTTTAATGGAAAGTTAATAAGTTAATGTTGTATGATTAAATGCAATATGTTTATGCAATGCAAACTATCTTTAGAACAAACTTATTTAAAACTTCGAGTACGATCTATTTTCATTTAGCAACGAAGCCTGATGCACTTCACTTCAAATTCAAGTGCCGTTGTTGCAACTAGTTTTGTCGGAAAGCAGTGATTTGTAGGAATTCGTTAGAAATAGTTAAGACGAGAAAACTACGCGTTTGTCTAGAAAGTGTAAAATCATGTTTAAGTTTCGAATTCTCCTACTTTTTGTAGGAGTCTTTCTCCTGGGGGGCAGTGATTCTTACACATCCACGCCTGCTTATCCGAGTCATGAATCGTACGGGTCGTACGGTTACAGCGGTTACGCCGTAAGTTTCTAAAAGTTTCCTAAAGATTAACCAAGCGTTTTTATAGAGTTGAAAATATCGTTTAAAATATAATGATTCATTTTGTAGCCCTCGTATCCCAGCTACTCTCCTCCCGCTTATGGAGGTTACTCCCCTCCCTCTTATGGAGGTTACAAGGGTTCTTCATACACAAAGTAAGTTAGTAACAAGGTAAATTTTTATTAAAGTGAAATCTACTTTAACTTTAATGTGTTTTCTCTAGTTGTGCGTACATGAAGGTGATTGAAGTTCTGGATCAAATTTTCTGTTCACACGCCGATAAGAAGCGCTATTCATCCACCATCTACCCTTACATCTACCAAATCATTGATCAGTTGGAATGGACTTCAGAGATGCTATTTATTCCAGACTGTTGGGATTACGTTTATGCGGCCATCCATGAACTGAAAACCTTACAGGATGCAGTGTACTCACTTTACGGGGAATCCAGTTTGCTGCAGCCTTATGAGGAATACGATTACAGTGGATGCGAAGACTGTACACAGGGCACTCAGGGTGCAGGGACCAAAAGCACAACCAGAACGAATGCTGCAAAGACGATGAAGTCGCATGAATCAAAACTGCAGAGTTTTGAGAATAACGCGAAGACGTTCAAGACTGCAAGTGGAGTAAATTTCAAGCAGAGCAAAGTACAGGGGTCCACCAGTGGCGTACAGGAGACAAAGTCAGTGACTAAGACTGTGGAGGTGGAGGTGGTGGAGCAACAGGAAGGAGTTAACCAACGTTCAGGAGAAATAAAAGTTCTTGATGTACAATTGGGAGGTCTGACCCATGATCATGATAAAACTGCTGAAGGATTGGTATTTGATTAATAATAATAATCGTTCATAAGTAGTAACCTATCAATCGAGTGATGTATGTACAGCTTTCAATTTGACGTGTTATTCGTTCCTCCTTTTACAGAAACTCCTAAAACGAAGCCCAAACTCCGAAAGTCTACTTTCTAAAGCCCGTGCTTCTCGTGATGCCAGTCTGAAAAGTCGGAAAGCTCGTGGTTATGAATACTCAGAGTAAGTTTGTGTAAATTCTTCTACTTATTATTCAGAGCTCTTTCCAGTAATTCTATTTTTACTTCCAATTTTTACAGCTATACATGCTCCTATCTATCAGAGGTCTACTGCTATGAGGACAAGTATGATGAGCTCCTTTACAATATACTGATCCGACTTTTCGTGGCTCTGGACTTTTTGAACTCAGCACTGTTTGAAACATGGACGTTTATGGAAGAAATTGATTCAGGCGAATCATACGATGATCAGGAAGCCTACCAAGAGGCGGCCATTACTTTCGGTTCGTATATTATATTTATCATTTTTCTGACAAATCTATCATTATTTCCTGGCAGTTTTTAAACAGAACATTCTCCTTTGTGTTTGCTTTCACAGGAGCCATCTTGACCTCATACTATTCACTGCTCGAGATTGCCGAAGATGTCGAACGAATGTACGAGATAATGGAGCTGGACTACGGCGAGGAAAGCGGATCTTACTACCGATCTGGAGGTGGCAGTGATAACGTCTACGTTCCCCCTCTCCCCGCTTCAACGAGCACCTACACGCCAGCACCCAGCAAGCCTGTTGTGTCCCCTTATCTAAATAAGGCTCCAGGAGTGCCTTCATACCCATACGGTGGATATGTTTCCCAACCACCTGCCACGTTGAGTTATTCCGGGCAGAATCGTTACCAAAGGGCCGCGGTGACACCAGCCATTCCTCATCAAATCTTTTTGGTTGGTTAATTAAAACCAGTTAACCGTAACAAAAAGAATTATCTATGCTAAGTATTGCTTAACGTAGTTTCAAAACATTTGATGAATGCTTTTCTAATTGAAAAACTAGATTTTGCAGACAATAATTTGTTTAAATGTTTATACGGAAAAATAAACCATTCTATTTATACGTATACATTGTGCTAGGATTTATTACTTGATATCATAAACACAAACCATTTGAATGAATTAGGAGTAAAATTATTCAATAGTAGAATTAGCATTGTTCTCCGGTTGTTCTTAGATTGACGGTCCAGTAGTCTGGGTTTAGTCTAGCTTTGATTTTAATAATCTGATGGCATTATCATGAATATTTATTAATGAGTGATGAAAGCGAGCAAGTAGTATAATAATGAACGATCAATTAGAGTGATATTTCTGAATCAACTCAACATTAGCCAAAGCTTTGGCATCTGTTTCCTCCTCATACATGGAAAATTAATTTGGGGTTGTCCATCGAATTTGTCACAAAACTTTGCATTTATTTGCAAAAACGTATTTTAAGTTACATATACTGTACCAGTACTTTTAATAGGTTGTGCTTAAGATAAATCAGTCGCATATTTTCACTTATGACTTAAACTTCTCTACAACATTTCCAAATCAATACTTTGGAATAATTCCAACCGATGAAAGTTTGGGGCTGCAAATTTTCCCTTTGTAGCCGGAAATAATGACATGTATACCCGGTCTGGGTCTGAATTGTGTATGGCATAAGCATTAAACTTGTTCACATTTTTTGGCAAATATTCCCAAGGAATGAGTGCACTTCCTTTCCATCTTCCAGTATCCGTATTCACTTCAGCCGAGTATTTCTCCAGTGGCAGTTGGTACTTCAAGACATTTTGCTGAGTATCTAATTGGAGCAAAAGATAGTGTCCCCTGGGAGCAAACTCGGTCTCCAAATACCATCCTTCGGATTCACTCAGAAAGAATACTTCTACAACTTCATAGTTCCAAAGTTTATCAGTTGAGCCCACAGGTTGGGAGGCTGGTACAATTGGGTCATTGTAGAATGGTGCGTCAATTTCAATAAGTAGACCAGATTCGGATGCGTTACTGGAAGAGACGGGGGAAAACCTTTGAAGTGTCACCTTCACCTCAGCATTATCAGCAGGTAGATCCCCGTCCCATGTCGTTCTAATTGTGTATTCTTGAGGGTTACCAGCGTTGGCCATTCTATTTAATAACGAAGCAAACAATTTGAATTACTAAATAGTTATTTCTCAAATGCAATTTTACAGTTTCAGCTTCCCAAGTTCTAGTTCTCATTTCACCCCAGCACACAGAAATCTCTCCTTCAACCCTTAAATCTAACCGTTTGCATACCTATTTTACGTAATATTTTAGAAATCTTTGAATGAACAGGGAAATGATCATTGTTGCACGTACTTTTAATTTTTTCTTGTGTTAAGACTGAAAGCGTTTTCTCTGAGAATTTATAAGTTTTGCTGAAGACAATATTTATACGAATACAACTCGCTCCAAAACAATGCACCACGTGTGTTTTTATTGCCTTATTTTCTGATCTCTGAGATAAAAATTGTAAATTTAGTTTAAAGCCATTATAAAAGGTGTATATAGTAGTTAAACCACCTGGCATATTCCGTCCTGTATTAGAATGTATACACTCTCAGTTTATTCTTCATATTCTATTCTAAACTCAATCATTCACATTACATAGTCAGCCAACCATGTGCAGAGAGGTTGCAACCGTTGCAACTTTTGTACAGATAAGGAGATAATGTAACCAACTTATAAACCGGCGGCTGCTGTATGACTTATAAGGAACGATATATATAAAACAGTTCACTAATTGCAGAGCTTGGCTTACTACAAAAATGCCTATTTTGGAGTGAATTTGTTGTGTCGAAAAGATGGGTGTTAATTAGTATGTTTTCTTATACGCATTCTATTTTTTAATGAATTCCATAATTTATAATTTCTTTCTGGAAATTTTGTTTTTTTGCCTTAATTGATCTAATTTTTGTATATATTATTGAAAATGAAAGAGCCAATCCACAACTTACCTCATGACGGTCAAAGCACAAATTAAGGAAGCAATTTTGGAAATGTACAACGACATTTTTGGTACGTATTAAGGGCTGGTTTTAGATTTACTATTAGGTACAATTGAAAGATTGAAACAAGGTGCACACTGGACTGGAATGTGAGATTGTCACCAGCAATATGCATACTGAAATTGGTAGACAAAGATATTGAGCGTAAGATTATTTCAGGGAAACATTTTCATTTGCCCTAATAATACGATTAATAGGCCGTAGACCCGTAATTAAAAGTGCTGCAATCGTGTTGTGTTGCAACCACTCTGGGTAATTGTTGTAGGATGGCTTGTAGTCTTGCTCTTGCTTCAATGACTAATCGGTTTACCTTCAAATTTTCCGAATGTCAATGCACCAACCATGTAAATGATGTCTTCAAGGCTGTGTGCTACCAACAACTTTAACAACAACAACAACATATATTATGCCGTATTAAACACAAATTAAACGTGGCACATTATGAGATTATTTTGCTGGGCACGTGAAAAATACATGTATCCATCCTAAAGTCCTAATTAATGCTTCTGGACAATCGTCTACATTGCTCTAATTTTGATGAAACAGAAAAGTTATTGCAAAACTTGTGAAGATTTAGAAATTGGGAGGAATATGGAGAGATAAGACACTGGAAGAAAAGATGAGCAGCACTTGAGAGGTGGAAATGGAGATGGAGGTGGAGATGCTTCGTCGAGCTGCTGGAAAGGACCTTTAACAGAATATCTTTTGCAACATGATATCTTTTTATATCACTAATTATTTTCATTTAACTAACATCTAAACGATGGAATAATATACTATATAGTATATTATTCCATAGTTTAGATGTTACATTTAACTATCATTTCATTTCAACATTTGCCGTAAATTGAGAATTCAATGAGATAATCATACCGTAAGAAATATTTTTTGATGAGCCCGACCCGGCAAGATTATGAGTGGTGTGATTGGCCCAAGAAACTCAAAGTGTGTATTTCAAAGTATGAAAGAACAATTTGAAACATGGCAGTTTAAAAATATTTATAGTAAAAAGTTGAGCGTATTTTAATTAATAGCTGACTTTGAAAAATCAACAACCAATATGATTAATAATGAATTAGAAAACAAATAATGGTGAAGGATCAACCTTCGAAAAAGGAAGTGTAAAAACATTTAAATTTCAGACTTAATTAGCTAATGACTGGATTAAGAGAGGAAAGAAACGTGTTAAGCTGCTTGTAAATGATGGTTTAACCAACAACTCCGAGTCCAGCTCCACCACCAATTCCACCTCCGTGTCCCCATCCCCAGCCGGGGGAGTGAACTTGGTGTCTGGCAACCCAGGAGTGAGCACCCCAGCCCCATCCCTTATGTCCGACAAGACCGATACCTCCACCCAAACCGGCGCCGTAACCAAGTCCGCCTCCAAGAATTTGACCGTATGCAACGGCAAACAGGGCGAAAAGAGCAAGGGCAATCTGGGAATATTTGGAATAAAAATTATTTTTAAAACGATTCAGAATAAGCCTTATGTTTAGCCAAATGTTTTTTTTTGGAAACTTACGACAAATTTAGCCATTTTGGTTTGGTACGATTGGAGTTATTTTAGGAACTTGTTGGATTGATGACTGAGACTTGAATGTGTCTTTAGTCAATGAATTTAACCGCTTTTATACAAAAAAAGTCTATCGTCTTCATAAATCATGTTTCATTTTTGGTAGTGAATTATAATTATTGTGTTACTACAAGTTATAATAGACGAATTCATACATACTGTAGAATTGCTAATACAAGCACGCGGCACGAGTTGTAAAATGTATAATGTATAACCACCACACATAACTCTTATGGTAGGGAGCCCTCAAAGCATTAAATCGCAATCTGTTAATTTCAACAAGTATGAATCAATATAGTGTTTCCTTTTGGGTGTTTGCTCAATCTAATGTTACGCTCCAAATTCCCATAATTTTATTACGCCAACTTTTTATTAGCCTAGACTTGCGTTAGACCCAACCGCTACCTATAGGTAATTAGTGATTGATTATGAACACCTTATAGTTTCATATCGTCTTTTAGCGTTCAGACGTCCCATCACAATCGATCTGCGATCGGTCATCTTTATGGTTAATACCGGAAATTAAGTATATTAGGTTCTGGTAGTTTGGCAGAGGAAATTGCGCATGTAGCTTTAGCCTACTAGTCTACTAAAACGCTATTTACTAAGACTTTCGTGGATAATTTATTGGTAATGTCAACTGTTACTACATACTGAAATAATGAGAATGAAATATGATTTTATGGAGGTGTGAGCATGATAACAATGTCATCTCATTTACAAAAGGGACTATGTGTCTTGTACCTGTAATTAATTGATAAAACTTAAGTTTGGTATTGCTTGCGTGCATGCGTATTACACAAATAGTCATAGTTTGACTGTCATACCGTAAATAATATGAAATTTTTTGAAGAGTACTTTGCTAGAGTAGTATAGTTGATAATAAGTACTTAAATCCTAAGACGTTGATTGCCAGTAAAGTTTCATTTTTTATTTAATACTGTTATTTTTTGTATACTGAAATTGGCAATATTTGGTCCAGTTCCAAAATAAATGATTATTTTATACAAAATATCTACACAAGAAAATGTTGAGAATGTGAGATGTGATTATTTTGGTTAGCGATTACTTCAAATAAGGTTATAAGAATCAATGGCCACAGTGATTAAGGACCAAGTATTCAATTATTGTTTCTTCAGATCAAAACAAGAAATAGTTATTAAGAAAATAGCATTTCTTTGTAGTTGAGTTCCATGAATCCAAAGTCACACCACACATTTGTTCAATCATTTTCTTACAATTAGGTGAACTTATGATACTTCACAATCACAGCCTAATCATTTCTGAAAATGAAAACTGCAGGTAGCACACACCTGTCGAGTCCTTTTCTGCCTACCAAATACATATCCACGTCATAGTACATCTTAGCTGCCAGACTCCAATCACGGGGCAGGCCAACGTGCCTGGAGAAATTATGAAGCGTATGCGGCTGGATGTGAAAGCATCTTCACAGCTCATCAACTCCTTTTTCACGTTTCCCTTACAGCACTCGTATACCATACCCAACTTATATCCGTCGAGAATCTGTTTCCGTCCTCTAAAAGTTCCTTTAGCGAGAAAGAAGTATACCGCACTTCCAGTTGGCAAAAGTTGGAAACGAATCCGTGGCATGGATGTGACAAAGCTATGTTTTATGCATAAATCGTATCCACATTATATTTATGCATTAGGAAAATCGGTCGATAGATGTAATAACCGAATATGACGTATGATTAAACCATATCAAAACCCGAATGTCTTCATGCTTTGTCGAGGAGCATTTAATGATGACCTTCAAATCAGTTATTGTGAAGAAGCCAACCCCACCGTTGCTATTTCATTGTCTTGATACAAGACCGTTACTCTACAGGATGTTGAGAAAGGAAGGACATAGTGTCAGATGTCAGAAGTGAATTGCTAAGTATGTAGTTATAACACTCTCTGACGTCATAGACGTTTGATTGACTTTTCATTTCGATTATGTGTAAGAAAGCGCGTAAAAAATAATATTTACGTAAAAACAAATCTGGTAGATAAACTGCAATCTGCAATGCAGTTAGTACTTAACAAAAACTCTTAGAACGAACTGTTTAACCTTTACAATCATACAAAACCTTGCTTTATGAATTTATAACACGAATTTAAACGAATTCAACTCACAATTTTCAGTCCCACTTATCCCTACGTGCAGTGAAATTCAGATCACGAATAACAGAACAATATGAAATGGAAGCTTTTGTTGTGTAAGCTAACCAATCTGTTAATTTCTGTCAGAAAATCTTGTAGCAATTGCGTTGTGATTAGATTTAGGGAATCAATGACAATTTCACCCATGGGATACATAAATGAACATGACAGATGCATAAAGTTTTTAGCTTATGTAAAACATGGCTATATGACTATATAAGACCATGCTTATATCATGAAGACAAATGTATACCTACACAAAAATACATGCATATGGATAATGAATTAGAAAACCGGGACCAGAAAGTTGGCAGCCGGTAAATGGCATGTAAAATATAGCTGTGGGTTGCGGTTTGCA
Source organism: Entomobrya proxima (assembly GCA_029691765.1). Lineage (NCBI taxonomy): Eukaryota > Metazoa > Arthropoda > Collembola > Entomobryomorpha > Entomobryidae > Entomobrya > Entomobrya proxima. The sequence continues at coordinate 4,212,030 of CM056169.1, forward strand.
AGATCTGCTGGTGAAAGCGAACGCTGTCACCGTCATGTGAAGTGAAAGTCGAAATGAGAGGGCAATGCAAGCTCACATGGTGGACGAGTACTGTCTTCTAAGGTTGCTCTGTTGAGTCAGATCAGTGACCATCCGGCAGCCCTGGAGTTAACACAGCACGCGCTCAATTGTTCACTCACTGTTTGCAGTGCGCCCGGAGTATACCATTTTGTTTAATAATTCATAAAGGTAGTATATATAAAGGTTCAAAATTTCAATGAAAAATCTATAGTACAAAATTAAGACTCTTGGTATTAGGTGGCTTATTACCGACTTTATTAATTGAACCCATAAACTGCGAATAGCGAATGCCCTCACAATCTAAACGTTAAAGTAACTAGCATGCGCGCAGTATATGCAGTTACAGACGTCGGTGCCCTACACATGACATTGACATTGAACTGGAGCATGGTCAAGGTGGTCGTTTTTAGTGAAGGAGATAGTTTAGAGAAATATTGTCATTATTTAATTGTCTAGTTCGTGTTGTGTCTAGTTTTCATAATCTGCCAAATCATCTTTGCAACATTGAGGTAAAGTATATATTTTATTTGTTATTAGTTTGTATACCTAATATACTTTTTTAATTTATTTGATAAGTGTGCCTAAATTTTAATACCCGTTTAACACGCTTGTTTGCAAAATTTTCAAAAATCTATGTATACACTCTCCACACAATTTTTAACGCTAATTCCAAATCTATTTTTAAATTTTCACAATTTTGAATATTACTCGAGTAATTTAAATTTTAAAATAGTTAAAATTTTTGGGGTAATACGATACCAGCATCCTATCGAGGCTTTACGCTCTCAAATTTTTAAAACGCATATAGTTTACACAGGTCTCAAAACTCTGTGAAACAGAGCCGTGTTAATATTATTATTGTCTTTAAAAAATGATGGTTTTTACTTTCAAATTCCTTAATATGCTGTACTGTACGCATCGTGTTTCCGGAAAATCATTATTAAAAATCGATATCGTTTAGAAATAGTTAAAACATAATATTTTTACATGACAGGAAATTGGAAGTAAAAATGATATCAAAAATCCGTTACAGTGCCATAAATGTGTGTCTTTTCAACCTGACAAAACAAAAGATCCTTAATATATTTCACATTCAATAAAAATGCAGAAAAATGAGAGCAAAATTCTTTTATGCACTGTAAAGATGTTGCTTCCCCAAGACTATTGTCAAGTTGAAAATATACAGTCAGTGCGAGATAATACACTCCAGATAAGCATTATACATGTAGTGAAGGTGTATTGTACTTCATGTTGCTACATACTATATTATATAGACTTCTTTCTCAGGCAGTTTGACATGGTAGAAATGATATAAATATTGAACTAGGATGTTTCTAGAAGGTGAGTTTGGAAAACTGGAAAAAGCCTGCAAAATTTATAGCTCACTGCCATTCGTTGGAGTTGGAAAGTACCAAGTGCCGACTGCTGATAGATATAGTAATTTTCCAAATTGTTCATGCCAAATTACTAAAAACAAGCGATTTTATTGACTGTACATAATAGACTTTTTCTAAACCCATGTACATAATAAAATATGCGTTTCTTTGTACTATGCAACACTTAGATCCAATAGACGGAATAATATCTTGTTGTTGTAAGTCGTTCAATGCAATGCAGTTAATTCACAAATTAAACGTGACAAAGTTTCTACAAGAACCCATTTAAAACATTTATGAAGCAGATAATAAAAGTCAGTTTAGAGTTTCCCATTTCGTGATTCAAAATGCAGTTTCATTCTTTAGAGTGGTTACCTCCTTTTAATAACATACATAAAATAAAATCATTGAGAGTCATCGTCAAATCTTGTTGTGTGGTTGGATAATAACCTTCTGTATATCAAAGAACGCGAGGACAATATGCAAGTTATCAGTTGTTGAACGGAAGTAGGCCGACTTCGACCTTCTGGTTCTCTGCTTTTACTTTTACTGCTATTTTGGGTGTTACTACTGGCCCGAAAACGTGCCTTTCACTCAAATCAAACTACTTTAAACAATTTTCATACATACTTTTCTGTTCACAATTCCTGGAAAAATAGGTACATAGTAATAATAATATGCAACATTTTTCTGAGGAATCACCTAAGCCTATATACTCCCTATATAAGCACAAGAATAGTAATACACACATTATTATTCATGTTCTCGTCAGGTCGTTCAGTCTATCGCATTTTTATTCCCTGGTGAAATCTTTTTCCGGGAACGGTTACAATCCATAGCAGTAAGGCAGATGAGTAAATTTGAACTTTGGTTTATCCTCATACAAGGACAAAACTTGTGAGAAAAAGATTTTTGGGTACGATTCCATAGTGTATGCCATAAACTCTAGAGAAAGCAGTATATGATCTTTGTATATCACCGTTATTGAATGGTTTCGTAGAATCACTGTATCGTGGTTTGCTTGTGTCTTGACTCTTTCAGCACTTTTCTTTTATCTCACAGAAAGGCAAACTCGCTGTAGCATGCAGGCAGGCTCCATGACTCGTATATCAAAATAGAGTGAACAACACTTGAAAGGAGTTGCAAAGGATAATGGATAACTTTTCCATGAAAGAAATCGTTATTTGTTGCTATTCGTTTTAGTACAATCTTTGTACTTCTACTTGTATGGCTTACCTTTACTTGATAGTAAGAAAAAATTTTGCCCAATAAAGTACTAAGTTTGCAAACCAGCCTACCAGAAATAAATACAAAATAGAAAACAGCTACTGCGCCTGCATTGATGATTGAGCACAGTTGAACACATTTTTTTCATTAGAACCGAACCGATAGTTGCCGTCATTCAATTTTTGGTGTAATATAATCGAACTTTCACCACTGCTGTTTTCTGCGAATATACCTTTACTTGCTCTCCAAGCAAATCAGAAAATATAAGCTATCAGCAATAAGACTTAATGTGGGATATTAAACACGTCCTTGGTTTTTATAGTTTTGACGCTTGTGGGTCCCACCATCTTTCACGCATGACTAGGCTTTAACATTCAGCATTCTCCTTGAAGCATACCTGAATAATATATTTTATACTGAAGATATATTTAGCACGCACACACTTTATATCTCGTTCTCTATACCTACATAATATATGCATAAAACGAAAGATAAAAAGAAAGCTGTGCAATGCAGGTGGTATGACAGCACGGATGAAATAAATTTAGTGTTCGTCTTTGTCTTAGAAAAGGAAAGAAGGTCAGGTCAGTCCTGAGTCCTGGAACTCTTTGCTCTAGCCTATGCAGATGTCCTGGTCGTACCATATGCCCTCATTTTCTCGAACTTTCTCCGTGGGTCAAAAAGTTAATACGCATATACTTATACCTAGTCAGAGACAATACGAAATAAATGCTATACACCTATCTTAGTATGTAGGTATGCTGGGTAATGTGGAAAGTCAGAAGTGGAAAATGGAAAATAAAGTATTCATGGAGGCAGAAGTAGTAGACGAGTTTTGAGGTAATTTGGCTGTGGAAGTGATACGCGTAACCTGCTACCTTACAGTACATGAGTACGTATTCAATTTCTAGACGCTACCATATTATTACTCTACCAAAATGAATGGGAGAAAGAGAAACCAGTTCAAAGCATATTTACTCGTAGACAATTTGTACCCACATTGTACATTTTTGAGGGTGTAGCTTTTACTTCCAACGAAGTTGGATAAATGGAAAACAAGGCTTTCAAGCTTCAATATGTCTAACGGATTTTCCAAATTCTTTCATTACATGAGTGTAGTGAGTGCTGGGCGTGCTCCGGTTTAAACATCAAAGATGAAAAAAGATGCTTCCTTTCAAATGCTAACAACAAAACAACCATGCTTGACTTGCGATTTGCTACCGGCACGGTCATGAGATTTTTTTTACGAAGGCCAAAATAAGTTTTACGTACATATTATGATACTCGTAGTACGTAAGGAAATTTGTTTTATGGTTAGATAACATATGAATACCAAGTGTTTATAAGTTTGGGGACATTTACCACTTACCCTGGCTCGTATAAGGTAGATTTTTACTTGCAACTTGCAACAAATTACAAGGGACTATTGACTAGTTTTACATTTTAAAAGTTTGTAACCAGTAACTGGATGCTGTGGGAAATAGATTGTGATAAAAGTTTGCGGCAGAGTTGTAATGAACAAAAATGTAGGTAGATATTAAGCAGAAGCTGAGTTTCAGACACTCAGACCATCTATGCAGCATGTCAGGTCAAATAAGTTTTGTTACATGTAATTTTTATACCCCATTTTACTTAAACTACCCAAAATATGGTGAATCATTCTTGAGTGGTATTGTTTGAGTACGCTAGTCAAGATTTTGATGTCACTTTACCCCAGACTTGTAGTGTAAAGTGTAATGCGATTTTAATTTTCCACCATTTGCCATCTTTTTTCCGTTGTTTACAAAGGTTTATTTAATTACATATTTTGAGCCATGTATAAATTACTATAATACTGAAGTACTATTGATTGATATGTATCCAGAAATTAATTAGAGGTTTAAGGTTTCTAAAAACTGTGTTAGAGCTATGAGCTTAGGAATTGTACTAGTAATGCGTGTACATATAGCACACGTGCCTGGAATTAAGCAATATAATAGTACGTTTTACTACACCAAAATTACTGGTTTTGATATTTGTCGCAATTCTTGTATTACATACCCACACAGACACACAATATTTCTTTTGTAGGTCCATACACATAACGGATTTGAGGATAACCTGATATGATCGCGACGATAAGTAGTTGGAATTTAGCCATGAACCCAAAAAGCAAAAGGTTTTTATCCATATTGTGAGGAAGTAACTAAGCTATGCACGATTCCAATATTCTATAATCATAATGGAATATAGAATATATTTTATCATGAGCTTAAAAAGGTAGCACAATTGATACTCTTTACTCTACCACCTACACTTTTTAAGAAGCCAATTCACCAATTTCTGCCAATCATCGACTTCACAACTGCAGGACAACCTTTTCTGGTTCTGACTGCAAAGTTATTAAAAGAACATGTGTGCACAAATGGGTATGGATAACCTTTACCGTTTAAAATCCAGCTGGTGTGCTTTTTCTTCATCACTGTTACATGATTGTAAGGAGAATAGAACTTAAAGTATAAGTTAGATCTTTAACGTCAGGTTCAGATTTGCGTACTTTTGCAAACAATATATGCACGTGTGAGCTTTTCTGACTAATTGTCACAGTGGCATTAGTAATGAGATGCTTATTGCAAAAAATGTACTTTGGAAAACCTAGCTTGTTCTTTAACTGGCAGACAGCTAAAGTTAAATATTATTCGTATTTGATATGCGACCTTCAATGTGAAGCTTTTTTCTGTCGTAACTGACAATGACAAACTTTGAACTAGAGAGAATGAAAGAACAAATAGAAATGGCTGGAAATAGAAAATCATTTTAGTTCTTGCGAATACTGCATACTTTAACACATACATATAAATGTGTACTTGCTAATGGATGGGTAAATAGTATAATAATATAAAAACCGCTCACTGGCTCACGTTGTAAAAACTATTATTCTTTTTTATCCCATTCTATGCTCTACCGTTATGTATTACTTTTGAGAATAGAACTTGTATGCAACTCGACTCCAGGCTTCAGTCAAACTTTCTTTATACATCTGGTTCTAAAATGGAATACGTATCACCTACCTACGTCAAGTTCAAACTTTGTCCCCCAAAATATTTTTATTATCGCATTAATATTTCGCTGGTCCATGATCCATAAACTGTTTTTCATCTACATATTTTTTTAACAAAGTGGAATGAACAACCGCTGACCATTAAACTCACCTAACTTACCAATTTAATCAAATTCACTACCAACCGTAGTGGCAGGAACGTGATTTCAGAAAAAACTAAAAGATTTATATGTATGCAAAAATGTAAATCAATATTTTAGAAAATGTGTATATGATTCTTTATGACATCTATGCGGGTGTACGTGTTTCAGTCAGTGTACACAATACGATTAGTTGAGAAAAGCCGATTGGATGTTCACTGTTGAATGCCCCTTCTGTGAAATAGGATGGGGAAGTGGTCCATCCAGTGGGCTTGATATAAAATTGCAACGTGACCTTTGTTCATGCAAAAATCTCATCTCTAGCTCCGGCTTTACTTTAAATTCTTATGTAATAGATAATAGTGTGTAGTAATCTTCTGGTTTCTTTTCCAGATCCTGTGAAACAACACCGAAACCAGATTTTCGAACGTTTTCCAGAAAGGAATGTTTTGAAAGGATGCATGGAATATTTAATGTTTGATAACAAGTATTTAGGTACCTATGCTTTGAACTTATTATATAATGCAAAATACGCAAGTCATTCTGGCGTAATGCTACAATATCTTCGTCCAAACTTCACTAAAACAAGCCACTGATAAGCATTTCAATCAACCTCAGCATCATTTCATGAACACGTGAGTCTGCTTGATAATGTGTACTCGTGTAGGTACAAAATCAAAACGCTCACATGCAAAGCAAAGTTCTATGCCCTCGCGAAAAAATATAATTACGGAAAGCGTAGGGTTCATCCTGAAACTGGATTAACTGGTATACGACTAGGATTCCATTACCTGTATACTGTATACCTACTCAGGATGTTGACTGCTTGAATACATTTAAAGTTTGAAGAATAATTTACACATTGCAAAATTCTTTTCAGATTGTGAATCATTTGATAAAATGGTTACAAATATGATATAGTCCTTCCTTAAGTTTTGTTAGGCAGCCATTAAAGTTTAATTATTGAACGAGCTAGTTTTAGTCGTTATTTTCCAGCAGCTTTATAGTCTATTTTTCGTAGGAAATCAAAAACCAGTTCTTCAACTTAAAAAATACACGTTTGAAAACTGACATTTCGAAACATCTCTTACGCTGAAATCTTATTATGGAACGCACTCATTCATTGAACCAAACATTGCATCAAACAAACACAAAATTAATTTCATCCACACTTTGTTTGGATTGTTCCAATAGGTTAGTTTGTTGTATTTATCATATTGCAACTTCAAATATATAAAGTTATTAACTTGCTTATATTATTGGTCTGCCGCATTATATTTCTGTCAGGCCTTGTCTTGTCAGCTCAGTATTTAGGTAGCAAATCTATTCCGTTTTCACTGCCACCGCCAGCACTACAACAGCTCCATCGTCTACGTGAAACAAGTTTAATGTTCAAGGTTATCTGTGAATAAAATACATCCATACTTTGCAACTCACATAAGTCTTTTAGTATCGCGAAAACAAGATTCATCCTCATCATCTTGCCTCAATGAAGATATGCTGTGTCTGCTCAGATTTTATCTGCCCATCCCCCTAACATTGTGAATCTTTGATGTCGGCAAACCATAGAATTTTTGCAAGCCACACCGCACTAAAGACTAACATAAGTTAAAACGTGAATATTAGGTGCATGTAATAACAGCGTAAAAACGTATTAATATACCCGCAATGATTATCGAAATGTATGGGTAACTCTGTCGGACTCGGTCACCTATTGTAACGGCTTGCTCTTTGCTACTGAACTGAAATTACTCACTTATCAATCATCTATTGCTTTTTATTACGTAGACCATTATTAGAGGGTTCACAGGTTCAGTCATAAGAAAGCGCGTGGCCTAACTGGCCTGTAGGTATTAGCTGTAAAAATAATACATTACCTCATCACACTAATACAATTTATATTATCTTCGTCAGCATCAAAATTTTTGTCCAAGCGAAACATGTACTTAAATACAAAAGCTCTTTAAATTGACAAATCTCATACAGTTGGTTGTAGGTAATCCACCTGCACGCACCGAGGACGGAGCAGCAGTTAAGAGCTCGGCAATATCACACTATCCAAAAGAGCTCTTGAAAGTTAAGCCTGTCTAACTGCCATTTTTGTTTGCCTGTTTGTGGTTTTGCATTTTTACAATATCCTTCCATGGAATACTATGCCGGATACTTTTGTGCAAAAAAATCTATCATTTTCTCGCCCATACAACTAGACCTGGATAATCACTAACATGAGGAACCATTACAAAGTTGCGTATGTATTAAACAATTTGTGTTTGGCCGGGTCTGGAGGAACAGAACAAAGCAGCAACAGCAAGTTTGCCATTCATAAGCAAACAAAAGGAACAAGAGAGGTATAGAAAATCGTTAAAGAAACTTCTGCACACTTCTGGACGAGTTCTATAGACGCTTGTGTCAGCAGCACCACTTGTCATAAATGCCCGGATAACTGTAGTAGTTGCGGCAGAACAGCCATAGCCATTCAGTCTGGTGTTTAAGCTTGCTATGCAAAAACGTGCTGACAACGTGAAAACGTGTGTGGAGTGAAATGCACAGGTATCAAGGTTGGATCCAGAGAAAGTAGTAGCTTGCAAAGCTTTCTCCGGCAAGCTACGAAGGACAAAGGAACGGAAGGAGTACAAATTGAAGTAGGACAATAATATTTACGCGAATAAGAAAATCAGTCAAGGCAAAGTCCGTTCAAACAACCAAAAACGTCGACCGATTAGGGAACTTTGAAAAAATAAGATAAAAACAGTCCTATTAAGTTCGGAAATGGCTGAAAGTTTGGAGACATACAACAGACAGGATTCTTTGGGAGACAAAACCGGAATGGAGGATCAACGAGAGAACGGCAATGAGGATTTGGACCCACCGCAGCAAAAGCGGGCCAAAACGCCTCCAGCGCAGAATATTAGTCCTTTGCTGATAAACCATGTAAGCTTTTTTAATATTTGGGGCAAAGTGACACATGAATGCAAAACTTTTGCAAAAACAGTATCTGGTTTTATTTTATAGGTACTTGAACAAATATTCTTTGGGCTTCCCATATCCGACTTATCCAATTTCCGGCTGGTTTGCAAGGAATGGAACAATGTGGCAACACGGTGCCTCCAGAGTAGGCTTGACTTTATTACAATCGGATGTCGAAATGCCAATCACATTCACTCGCTTCATTATCACCTATTGATAAACTCTTCCACTAGTGGAACGAGGAGCCTACCCGCATCTCCTACGGTGTCGTCCGACGCTGCAAGTGCTGCAGCACCTCTGCTCAGTACACTAGTAACTCCGTCAATGAATGCAGAGCAGCTCAATAGATTTATCAAAGTGATGTCAAAAAGTACAAGTCCTCCGTTTATAAAGTTTGAGATTGTGTCCAGTTTCTTTACGCCCGAGAACCAAAGGGTACTACACCGCTTTTTCTCTGTGGCCAGTTCCTTCATTCAATTTTTAAAGATTTCGCTGGATAACCGAGCACCTGGAGAATTCGATCCCCAATTTCTTACCGGGATTACGTTTCCCAAGCTGAAAAGCATTGTGTTTGAAGTACTTCGACAATTCACACTGCCTGAACCAGGAGATCCACTTCCGCAAGTTAATAACACGCTGGAACTTCGCAACAACTCAATATCCTATCGAATTTTATCTACGATATCCGGAAGTGCACCTACACTAGAAAGTCTTGAAGTGTCCTTGCAGCGGAAATGCGATGGGGAAGGACAACGACAATACAACCAGGATGGCACTCCAAACTTTGACAGGGACAGAAGAGAGGGTTCCGGTGATGGTGGCACTTGCCCTTGCCAACATTTCTATCTGCCCACCAATAAGGGTAACGACAACTTGCCATTCGAACGAAACATTAATAACACGAGTGGAGACGTGTTTAGTAGTACCAGCAAATCTACCAGTATTACCAGTCCCCAAGCGGAAGCCGCAGCTCTCTCAGCCGCTGTTGCTTCGGCGTCCGTGAAATGTCATTTACCAATACCAGTGCCAATCACGCCAACAGGGTATTCCAGTAGTAATAGGATTACCAACAGCCCAAAGCTCAAAAAACTACATTTGCGTTTACGCAATTCATTTATTCATCAGGCTTGCGTGACATCGCTTCTTGAAAGACTGGTTGGCACGCTGGAAGAGCTGTGCTTTACGGAAGAGGGCCACGGGAGTGGTGTGGTGGTTGAGTTTCCTAAACTTACCAGACTCTCCACGCTGACCATTTCTTCAATTTGTGAGTTTGAGCAAAACTTTGTCACGATTTTACCTCTAAGTTATGCTGAACAGTTGCCCAATTTAAGTGGACTAAACTTGTGGGATTGCTTTGGAACGGAAAAGCGTTATGAGCAACTATTTTTAAGTAGCACACCCAGTCAAACGCTCACCAAGCTAGTGCTCCCCTCCCAATTTCGAAATGTGGCGTTGGCTCAAAGAATTGCCACTGTGTTTCCAGCTCTTAAGAGCTTGACCCTTGTGTTTTCAACGAGACCTGATAATCTGGCTGTGATAGAGGCTGTTTTCCAAACCTGTGGTGAAAGTCTAGAAGAACTGCATTTGATAACTGATATGGACATTCAGAATCAAAATGTGGACCATGTACTGACTGGGCTACCCAAGGAGATTTGCAGGAAAATGCGAATTGATGAGAGTTTCGCATTGCCCCCATACTTCCACGATGTTTCTCGGAAGGCTTCCTTAGTCAATCTTAAAAGTAAGTAGTATTTTATACTTTTGCAAAAAATTAGCAAAGAATTACGATGACTTATTTATTTGGTGTTTCAAGGACTGAAACGGCTCATATTTCAATTGGAGCACCGATACAGTCGAGCTCCGCTCATTACTGATGTCACAGGGTACCTCGCATTTATGGAGATGCCCAGCCTAGAGTATTTAAGATTTACCAGATATGGAGTAAGCACACAATCTGGTAAACATAATTTCATTTAACTTCCTGGGAATCAAAATGTTGACAATTTCAATTTCAGATGAGCTGGGATTGTTGTCAGCAAATTGCAAAGAAATGTCGCACGGACATTTTGTCACCATACGGAAACAATGTTTTCGAGATTGAAACTTTTGACTTTGACTTTGAAGGCATGTAGTAGCAAACTTGATAACTTGCACAAGTATTCCATTTGGATAATAACAAAAAAATATTGAACCGGATCTCAAAGTAATGCTACTAAAACCTAAACAAAGCATCATTTTTACCAAATGGGACAATACCTGGAATATTGGTTATTATTTTGAATACTACATGGCATGAACAGAAAATAAAAGGAACCAAATGAGCTCAATGTAACTGGTATGTAATTTATAAAAGCTGTTTGTAATACCCAACAGTACAGGATTAGAATTTTAGCTTAGTACATAGTATATTAGTATATTATAACAGATTTCAATCACAGGAATAGTCTTCTTGCTCACATTACGTTTTTAAGTCTTGTTTACAATAATATCCAGTTAAATATATTATAAATTGGTCTTTTGTTGAATACAGCAGTACTCCTCCTAAATATAACAGGACCTGTCTATTGTGATTTAATTAATTTATTAGAATTTTATATAGTTTTAGAGTAAAATATCCAAACGAAATATAATTGCTGTGATTTTATGAATAAGGTTAACAATTTTATTTGTATGTTTCAAAATACTGAATATATGCAAGAATTTTTGCTGCATGTCTTTTTTTCTACATCACATAAAACGTATACTATCAACTTCAAAACCCAATAATTACCAAATTATTCCCATGTTTGCTTTATTAGCTCAGGGAATATAAAAATAACCAAAAAGTGTGAAAATAAAGTCATTACATTCATTGTTTCATTTTCTCTACACTTTTATTTTCAAAACAGATCTTCATCCTGATGCAAATCTAGATGGTCCCCGTACTCATCATCATTTCAAATCTAGCTCTTTTTGAGAATCCTCATCAGAAACGCACTGATTAGCACTGGTTGCAATTGTCGCGCTGCATAGCATGTTTGGTGCATATAATAACCAGTGTATTTTACATTACAGGAAAGGTAAGCAAATAATAACAGGGTCGGCTATCTGTCATATACAACAGCTAATTAAGAAAATCTGGGTGACATTCACCAACACAAAGGAAACGACACTATTTAAATGTCCTTTGTTCACATTTTTGTTGATAAAGTTATTTTTCGGGGTGCTAGCAATTAACCTTGAAGACTGAAGGCATGGCAAGTACAGTGAGAGTATTATCTCTGTTTTGGGCGTCACGGAAAGTGAAAAGTGGAGATTGTCGGAAACACCTGAGGTTGTTTCCTTACCTTTTCAAGAGGCATATTATTTATACTTATAACAGAACTGAATGACCATCTTATCAATGTTTAACTTTTTAAGTAAAGATATGATTCAAAGTACATCGCTGTACCCAACGGAATATGATGATTATGAAAACATGTGCTCAGGAAATCAGGAACTTGCCAACAATAACCAAGATCAACAAAACTTTCAAAACTGCAATTGCTTCGAATTTTGGATTGAAGCATCCTGATATGAGCCAAGAAAAATAAATGGGCTATACCATTGCGTTTGCGGTACTGTATGGTCATTTACGTTCGAGAATAATAGCTGCGTAGCCCAACACTCAACAAATTCATCCTTAACAAGATCAAGAGACAACGGAAATTTGCGTCATTAATATGCACAGAAAATTTTGAAATTCTTGCAGAACTGCATTTTACAGTGTACCTGTTGTGGGTAGTATGCACAATGCGTGCAATAGTTGATAGTACAGTCTCAAATCACCTTAACACAGTCCACCCACGCAAACCTCCTTAATTTTCTTCTTCAGTGACTCCGAAAAAGCTACCTAAACTAGTGGGTCATTAATATCATTATTTAAATTACAGTATCCCATAACGTAACAACAGTACTTGCCACACGAAGGACCTGAAGATAGTTTCTGTACATAAAGTCTAATAACAATAATAATAACTTGTGTTTTGAAACTTTGAATTTAATTGGTATATTTGTCCAATCTTGCATTATAGAGTGAAAATAACCGTATTCGCTGTTGATAATTTTCCTTCTTGAAATCACTTTCCTTTTCCCGACATGCCCTTTCTTTGATGAGAACCAAAACACATTATTTAGTTAGGTTAATATGGAGGTAATCTCACATAAACTATGTCATCATCATTCCAACAAACCATTTTGCTTAATATTCAACATCTTTTTGGCAGTCTAGCCATTTTGTCAGACCATTATTTTTTATGCGTTCCTCCTTGTTCACTTGGTTTATGAATAGTTTGAATTGAATTAAAAATGAACAAGGATAAGGAAGGATTTGAAACAATGTAAGGACCTAAATGCCACCTTACTTACGCATGCACGCAGCTTTTTCTAGTCCTTAAAACGAAACAGAAAACTCTTATTTTTCTGAAACTGAGAAGCAATTAGGGCATACTGTTGAAAGGTGAAGTGAAGGTCTTATCATTCCTCATCTCATCATCTTCAACGCTTTGTTTGTATTTTGCAGACTATGGCGTTTGCTTCATGTAGGTATTTTGGCTAGAAGAGATTCATCAGTATAGCGTGCGTATCGATTTAGATGCTAAACTTTTGAAGCCTCTTTTTGGAAGTGTTTAATTCGGTCACCTGCTTTCAAACACTCTAAGATAAGTTGATAGAAGGTAGTACGCTGCTGACTAGTAACCAGTCACCTAACCATGAAAATGTTTTTGCCAACCATATTCTTCCTCTACTGCAGCATTGTCTGATTTAATAAATCACTCAAAGCGTGGTGAAATGGCTAGTTAGTTAGCTCAGCCGACAATAATGACTTTTTTAAAGTTTAGTAACTTCATTCATTTCGCATTTTGAAGCCTTTCTGTAACTATCTAAAACCCAGTCTTTCGTAGAAGTTTGGGCGTAGGTTTGTGTATTTTTGGGGTAATGCAAGAAGTCATGTCTGTGTGCAGGTGAAAATAGTGAACAATAGAAATTAACTACAATTTTAATCAAAATCATGTAAAATATTTTTAAAGTCCTCTTCATATAAAGGCTTGCAAATTTGCAAAGCAATAATATTCTTTTCAAAATGGTTGCCATTTTTCGTTGGTGGTCTGGAAAGAGGAGAAGGAAGCAGTTTACCCATTCCTTTGAATTTCCCTTTCTTCTAATGGTATTATGGTGTGTGACCCTTAAAAGTGTTCCAGAAGTTATTGCTCAACAAAATGGGACAAGCATGATCTTTAAAAGTAGCTCAAAAAATGCGACTGATGCAGATAATGGGAGTGGTTCGTGGGAATATTATTACGTTGAGGACGAAGACGATAGCAAGAATAGTACAAGTACAAATAGTAATGCGTCTACAGGAAGATCGGGGAAACCTTCAAACTCAAGTTTACCCAAAGATGAGTACTATTACTACATGGAAGAGGAAGTTGTGGTGAATCCCAAGAACGGTTCAGGGAAAGTGATAAAAACTACCACGTTGAAAATTGATAAAACCCGAAAGGGAAAGAATGGGGAGCCTGCAAAGTCAGCAAGTTCTCTATTTCCAGGAATAGAAAGTCATGGTATCGGTGGACTTGCTGTACTACCATCCATAGAGCCGTTTAAACAGTTAGCAACTCCGTTGAACATAGATGGACCAGTGTACACGGATTATAATTTTGGACAAGGCCATGATTATCATTATCAGTATAGCGGTCCAGACACGGCTGTCGCTAAACCTCTGGGAACAGGAGAGTTTCCTACAGATCCTTATAAGGAACACATACAGCCCACGCTACTTCGACCTCCAATTTCCGGTTTAACACAACCACATGCAGAAAGCGGGATTGATTTGGATATAGTAAAGCATGTCGAGTATATTGACGGTGTGAACTCTCTTTCCGGAGGTGGCAGTGATGATGACTATAAAAGTAATAGTATATACGACAATGCTGACGATTCGAAAAAGACGAACGACATTGTGACAGGTTTAATACTACCCAATCTGCGAACAAAGTTAAAAGTGGAGGCGTATGGGAGCATAGCACCAGAAAAGAATCCAATTCTGCAGGCAAAGCAATTCCTTTACCACCTCTGGGAAATTATTACCAATCTGTCAAAGTCCGAACTTTTGTCGTGGGCGGAGAAGGGATTTAATGTAGTGGCGGAGCTTTCCGTTTCTGAAGAGCATTATATGCGCGTTATTAGTTTTGTTGGAATTTATTTGTAAGATTTACTTTATAAAAGTAAAAGTTTATATTATGTTATAGTCAATAGTGGATACTTAATTCATAGTATGATGTTGATTCAGGTTTATCTCAATGCTAACGTATGGTGCAGATGATGCTAAAGAGTAAGTTGGTTCTACGATTTATTATGCTACCCGGTCTATGGCCAAGTTTGACTTTTATAACTTTCATTCAACAGTTTTCTTTGTGCACTGGACACCCAGGACATGCCACTCAAGCAGTGGAGGTACCATGCAGCACGTCGGTTTGTTCCAGCACGCTGTAAGTTGAATTGTATGTAACGATTCCTTAAGTCTTATCATCTTGCTCATGAAAAAGTTTTACCTATTCTCTAGCCGTTGATCCGAAAATGCAAAAGAAATTCCTAAAGCTATTCCGAGGGGAAAAAGATGACGACGAAGAAGACGACCTTTTTGATGATCAGAATAGCAGTAGCCGATCGTCGTCTAGCGAGGAAGATATTCAAGACGAGCTAGATCATATTTCCGAGTTGTGTCCAGAAGACGCTTTCTTTTACAGTTTAAATCCTAGGCATATTGAAGCATATACCACCTTACAACGTATTTTAGTGGGTAAAGTTATACACACAAAAATTAATTTGAATTATTCTTTGTTTAGTTTGGTTTAAATCAAAATTAATACAATTTCAATAACTGCATTTACTTTTCAGCACAAGAATCACCAAAAAAATTTCTCAAGCTTGCCAAACGACTACTTTACAAAGAGAAAGTTCATCCAAAAGTGTGGTATATTGCCATTATTGGAGCTTTTCTAGCACGACAAGACCTTACCGGATTTAGGCAAGATTTCAAAATATAATGTGGTTTCATAATATACATTTATCATTTTTTCTTGCATGTCTTGTAATTTGAATGAACTCTTTCATTTAATAGCGTCGTACATCCAATAGATGCCATACCTGATTGGTATATTCCAGCACACTTGATCAGTGATTTAATGCGAAGCTACAAGAGCATTCGCATCAAACGCTCTATAAATTCAAACTTCACAACCACCAGCAATGCAATGACCACTCTACATTTTTCCCAAGAGGACGATGAAGAATCTTTGGAAAAAATGCCTTTTCTTCAACTACCAGTAAACAGCGATACGGGCAATTTCAATGTGACTATTGTGACTTCCAAAAAGAAAAAGGACCAGCAGGATGACGACAAGGCAAATAGCGCAAACACTAGTAGTGCCTCTGCAAGTATCCCATCTTCAGAAGAAGCGTCGAATTCTGTGGAGCCCAAAGAAGAAGTCAAAGTGGCAGTTGGTGACATGGCAAAGGTAGTAGTCAAAGATGGAGGGCATGCGAAAGTAAAAGATAAAGAACATCCTGTTGCAAAGGATAAAGGACACGTGGCTGTAAAGGAAAAGCGATATGGATACACAGTTGCAAAAGACAAAGTTTTCAAAGTTGTTAAAGACAAAAAGAATGGATACAAACTTGTCAAGAGTAAAGTCACTGTTGCCACTAAGCAGCACCAACACGTCAAAGCAAATGCCACGACGGGAAGCAAAGGAGATGAAGCAGACTTGATAGTAAAGGCGACACCAGGGAAAGGAAACAATACAGTGAATGAATATGTGCTTGACAATCATGGCAGGCGGAGGAGAAAAGGCAAAAAGAAAAAGTGCATTAAAGTGAACTGGAAAGTAGGACTGGATAATGGGGTGGAAAATGAGCTGTGGTACTGGCGTGAGGACATGATGCTTAACCAGCATCATTGGTAAATTGTTACTACATTTTTATGAACACTTTAAAACTGACCGTTAGGAGTCCTCAGTTGTAACCCGTTATGCAAATAATGATTAGGTACTGGCACCAAACACACAGTGTCAATTCTACACAACACGCTGACCGAAGGGCTGAAATCTTCGTGTATCTACATCGGGCAATGGTGGCAAGATATAACGCTGAGCGGTTATCAAATGGATTGAAAAGAGTAAAGCCAATGAAATTCTGGGATGGAGGAATTATACAATCTGGTTACAATTCTCACTTGGCAGATATTAATTCGGGAAGTTTTTGGACTCCTCGTTGGCCAAATACTCCCTTAGCTGTGAGTAATTAATTCAATGAGTATACTAATGTGGAATTTGTCAAACGAAAATTGCATTGAAACAATTCATTTTTATCAGGATATTCATCATGAGCATGATCCGGATTTTGCACAAAATATAACTTTAGCGCATTATGATTTACTGTGTCGGCGACTCGTTGGTGATATTAAAGCAGGAAAAATGCTACCAGTAAGAAACCAATAACTATATATAATAAAAATCATTATTATTATTATCATTATTAACTTCATTGCTACATCCAATCGTTTTGGTATTTGTAGATGTACGGTCCGCCATTGCCAATTAATAATGCCAGAGGCATCAATCCACTGGCAAATACAATCGAAGCCTCCGACATATCAGTGAATCCAGTGCATTATGATCCCGTGGGGATTCACGGTTTGGGGCATATAATGATTGGACTGTCATCCGATCCGGATTATAGGTTCAAAAGCCCCTCAGGAATTATGGCTGACGCGGCTGTGTCCGTTAGGGATCCGGCTTTCTACAGTAAATTACTTTAAACTTTAATTTACTATTTCATACATATAATGTGTACAATTTGCTTTGAGTGTCATATCATAACTAACAAATTCTCAGGTTATCATCTCTTTATGGACGACATTTTTGAGCTGCATAAGGAACGACTTCCGCCTTACTCGGTGGTTGGGGTTAGTGGATAAGTTAGTTTGATCTATGTAATTTAAGAAATAGAAAAAGTTAGTTTCAAACGTAAATAATGCTTGCAATTTTAGGGGGATTTTCCTCTGCTGTGGAAAGGTGTTAAAGTCACCAAAATCGAATTAGTATCTCAAGGTGGTCCACCGAAAAACGAACTTAGAACATTCTGGAGTTACCACAGGTTTGATCTTTCACCAGGCGTGGATCGAAGTATAAAGAAAGGAAAGAAGCACAAAGAAGTCTGTGCTCAGCACTTGGACCACGAGCCTTTCTATTTTAAAATCACTATTGTAAGCATACTGTACATATTAATCAATGATTTTAATATGTTATGAAAGAGTTAACTAAAGAGAATCTTTCCAATCACAGAACCGACTACCCTGCGTAAAGAGCAAATCCGGTATGGGTACGGTTCGAATTTTCATGGCACCCAGGTACGACGAGAAAGGAAGACGAATACCAGTCAAGATTCAGAGGCGTCTCATGTTCCCCCTTGATTCATTTACTGTTAAACGTAATATTTAATATACTCATTATACAAATTGAGAAAAGAAACTCATTTCTCATAAATTAATGGTATATCTACTCTAACGGTTTGTATTACAGTAAGGGTTGGAAGCAATACTATCACGAGATATGCAGAGGATTCATCATTAACTCAACCCTGGACAAAAAGTTTTCAGGAATTGAAAAGGGGGCCTGACCCATCTGGTGCAGCAGATTTCTGTGGCTGTGGTACAGACAAACTTTCGATTTTCTTCCAAACTGAACAGCAAATTACTGTGATAAATTACATGTAATGCAATATTATAATTCTAGGATGGCCACAACATCTATTTATACCAAAAGGCCATGTCAAAGGCATGGCCTTTGACCTTTTTGTAATGGTAACAAATTACGATGAAGACAATGTGCCAAATGACCCCAAACAGCTTGAAATTCCAGAAACCTGCAATTCTGCATTCATCTTTTGGTAAGCTAATAATTCAATCCATGAACATTTACGCTACCACATTTTGTTGATTACCAAAAGTCACGCTTTGGTACTATTTTTAAAGTGGAATCCCCCGAAGAAGATACCCGGACCGACGACCCATGGGTATTTTGAAACTTCAACATTTTTTACTGTTTTAAATTGACAGAAATTAATTTGATAACCCTGATTCAATTTTTACTTTAAGGTTATCCATTTGATCGACCTTTATTCAAGTCATTTAACTGTCCTCCTGGATGGACATTTTCAAGCGTGGTCTGTAAAAGCCTTAACCTGGTTATTAACAAGCCACTTGACACGCTGGAAGAGTACGTGGCAATGGCTCCAAACATGGCAATGCTCAAGGTAGCTCTACTGACAAGAAGAAGTTCACAATTTCTATAAATTATGCTACCCGCATTTTAATATTCCATTTAACCTGTTTAATTTTTAGTTTCACATAAGACATATCGACACGTTCCTGCCGGAGCCTGCAAGGCACCGTTGAGAAGGAAGGAAACCGCTCAGGGGCAATATGCAACCTCATTTAGATGAAACCTAAACGCCATTTTTATTTACTCAATTACTCAATTATGTATCCCTTTTAAAATAACCTGTGATATAGCATCTTTTAATAAGCAATAAAGCTTTCATAATAAAATATTTGCACTGGACTGAATGTTCAATTTAAATAATAAATGGCTCCATTCAAAGCTTCGGTTCAAGTTCCATCCGAATTACAATATTACAAAGCCTGTCTTATGTTACAGCTTCAAGCCACCTTCTTTTGTTCTTAAAATAATTCGCAATATCAAACGTGCTAGATTCAGATTCACGCACGTCACACTTCTGACATTTATCTAAAATCTAAGAGATCAAAATAACTCTGTTTTTCATCGTTAGATTGTTATTAGGCGCAACTGCAACTAGCTCTAAATTTAGTTCATTTTTTAGTAATTAACGGTATCTCAACATGTCCAGAGTTGTAGATGTGAGTGATTCCAGCTTTTTCAGTAGTGCAGATAACTTTATGGTGACAACGGCTGATGTCTTTCCGTTACTTGATCTTCCTCACGTTGTAAGTCACATAACGTTAACTATTAAGAGGCATGCTTATCATCGTGATAATGCCAAATGATTTAAGACGCACGTTTATAATGATTACCAGGTAATTGAAAAGATTATCGATTTCCTTCCACCGTCCACATGTCTGAGATTGCGACGCGTTTGCAAACTCACTCACGACTGGATCGCTAATAAACCCTGGACCGTGGAAGACTTGGAAAAATGGAAAAGGGTCGCATTACGAATTACCGGTGGAGGTTTTCGAACGTTTGGGTCCGTGGCTAAATTAAGGTTGCCTATCACAGCATTTCATATTCAGAATGAGTTGAGTAAACAGAAGATTTACGAGTCCGAGGGAATCGATCAGTTTGTCGAGTTGTACAAAGGTCTACCTCTTAGCTTGAGCGTGGATACACTGTTCATGTTCCAATGTTCAGGGGAACAACTATTTTACTCGTCATTGACGAACATTCAGGAGTTGAAGATTTTCAAGCTAAGGTCATGCGTGTCCATACCCCTTCCGAATGGTGCCCCTAATGACGATAATTTTCTACGCAGCGTTTATTGGTCTCCACCAGCCAACTTAATTAATAGCTTACGCGCGTTGACCATAAAAGACTGTGAATATTCGTCTCTATTACCGCAACATTTATCGGATGAGTTCATTTTGAGCTTTTTAAGTTCGTTTATTAACCTGGAGATGTTGTGTCCACCAGCAAAGCTTATAAAAATGCGGGAGAACTTTCCTTGGAACCTGTTTGTAAGGAAACGTACGTATTGTCCTACTTGGACAAGTGATCTGGGGACAGCAGTCGTCAAGAATAGCTGGACTAATAGAAATATCTACATTGATCTTCGAGCCTTTGCCAAACGCCAATTTACTGAGAGAGCTTATCTGACCTACGTGGAAAACTACTTGACATTTCTTCAGGAAGCCCACAGACGGGATTTTTTACTCCGCTTTGTGTACTCACCAATCTTGGAGTGCATGTACACTCATTGGCAGACACTGGGATGGAGTATAAATGAAATTCAGCAACCCCTTCAGTTTCTGGATAATGTTGTGTCCATTTATGGTGTTGGGAATGTATTGCTGTATGGATTCTCGAAAATGAAAAATCTGGAGGAAATTAGCTTCTTCCACGACTTTGCCAGCCAACAATGGTTAAATTATAGTCCATCGGAGCTGAGTTGGAAGTCCTTAAAGGCTCTAAAAGTATCGGTGTACATTGTTGATGAGGCGTTGTCAGAGACAGGGAAAGAAGTTTGGGATTTGACGTTTCAACGTGCATTCGGAAACAAGAACAGAAAATCGGTAACTTCTTTACTTCTAAAGGTTAGCATGAGGGCTGGAGTCCAGGATGACGAAAAGCTGCTGGAATTGCATGCGACGCTATTTAACGTCCGAACTATTACTCAAAACTTTACTGCATTGAAGGCCTTGACGATTTGTGGATGGAATGCTTCTACCGCTGTCTTTGAGCTGTTATTTTCTGGTTTACGATGCTTAAAATATCTTAACATGTCAGCGTGCTCAAGACTAACAGACGAAGGCTTCCTTCATGTTCCAGGTATGCATATTTGATATACCATGACAGTTGAATTGAATGTGAAACCTTAGATTTGTGACTGAAAGCATTTTTGTCTTCTGCTTTTTAGCATCTTTAAAAACTCTTATTTTGAAGCTGGATGAAATGCCCCTGATCTCGGAAGTTCTTTTTAGTCATATTGTATGCCATATGCCATTAAGGGAGCTTCGAATAATTGCAAAGAAACCGTTACCACAAATAACCAATCGAGCTATGCAGGCACTTCAGGAAGGGGTTTTCGGAGAAACTGTTGAAGTATTTCCATTTGGCACATGGAAATCCAAATACATTAACGACAAAGGCAAAATGGCATGGAGGAAAGGATTTCGTTACTTGTTCTGATTAAGTTGTAAGTTCTCGAATTATATTATTATTTTCATGCTTCTGATCGTTTGGTTCATTTTTGATTTTGTTACGTATTTACATAAAACTTTTAAATTATCTTCTTTAAAAATGCGAATGAACTCTTGAATTTGCTTGTTACAAGGTACTTGTTTGTAAATAAAATAATAAATTATCGTTTAAATATCTTCCTCAAATATCGTTAAAAATGCCCTTTCAATAATAAATTAATGTTCATTGAAAGTGTTATCTCAGTGAAATGTCTTGATTTGGTTGATAATAATATCAAAGAACTCTCTGACCCACTTCTTGCATAAAAGATGTTTTGAGAAAAAATCATCGCAATAAAATGCTGCCTTCATTTTGTATTGTATATGCATCCCTGGACATATTATGGATACTCAAGCTTAGATGTTCTTTAATTCGTGTGATAACTATTCAATGCAAAAGATGAACAGTATGACGTCAGTCTGTTAAGATTAAAATAATAGTTTGCACTGTTAGCACTTTATTGATGGTGCATCATATCATGATGGTAGTTCTTAAAAGAAAAACATTTTGGAGCCCTCTGTCACATATTTTGACTGTGACATTTCATGGACAATCTTAAGCTATTCCAAAGTACAGGGTTTCTTGAATAATTAGATTGAAAACAAAGCATTTATAGTCATTGCCATATTTGTAAGCAGCGTAACGCAGCGCTGTCTGTTTTCCTTGAAAGCGATATGTATGTGCATGGTACGTCTGCATAAATTCTTCATATTATTGCAGCCACTGGATAAAGCTACTAGACACTTAAAAATGAAAATGAAACGGAGCAAAAAACTTGTCAGTAGTGTGGTAATCGTCATCATCATCATAACTTGTATCACGCTCGTTCTCAAGGATGATTGTTGTTCTCTTGAAGTTGAATCAAACCTCAAAAAGACATAACTCGAATAGGCAAGCAAACTGTGCTCACAGGCAAGTCTTTTGTTTCCATTTGGATCTCTAGTTGTGTAGGTATGCATCTAGGTACATAATGTTCAGTTTTATTGCTCAATTCCGTATTATTATTTTGGTTTGTCTAGTTATGTTAATGTTTATCAATTTTACTTTTTACACTTCATTGCTTGCGTTGTTTCATGTGATGTTATGCACAGTTACAACTTTGTAGTAACCAGTTTCTTGTCTACAAAAATGCAAGAAAAGAAATAAAGCCAATCTGCTCATACTTCCTCCTGTTTAAATACTTCCGTGGTAGAAAATATGCTGACCAATATTATCCAGTGCTGTTGAGCAGTGTTCTAATGCTATACGGTTAAGCGAACATGTTGGGGTAAATAAAAAATGGAACAAATAAATGCATTACTGTAATATACTAACCATGTACAAAATATTTGTTAGCGTGTACAGTAACTAAACTAACTAACGTATGTGCGTCTGACAATAGGTTTTTTTTTACATTTTCTGTCATAGTTCATCGTATTTCATGCACTGAATAAAAATAAACTGAATTCTAGAATATACTACATATACTTTTCTGTTAACAGGAAAAACCATCAAATGCGCGAAGATATGCTGCACCTGCCAATGTTTCGTGATATTTGCAGTATCGACATTGGCCTAGACCTTCAGCGTGGTTACAAGTTCAGGTAGTTTGTGATTGCTCACACGACATATTGGTACGATAATTATTGGTAAGACTGAAGAACAGTGTTACATACTAACATACTGGACAATTAAATAATTAGGGAGACATCAACAGCAACTCGTTTGGAAACAATGTTCATTAAAAATTTACAGATGCAAATTATTGTATTTTCTTGAAGCTCGTCTACATAGTGCCTACTTAGAAATAAGCGCATAATATTTTCCTTTTGTCTTTTCAAACTTGTGGTCATTGTGATGCGCATGACAATATGACAATGAAAAGTTATCTGAAAGTTTAATTTCCTGTGATATTTCTAGTTTTAAAGACTTCCACCCAAGTGCAATTCCCGGCCTATCGTGTGTATCTCGCAAAATGGGCATTATGGACGAAGAAGCTGAAGGATTTGGAAATTTCAAATCTCCAATTCATCCTCTGCTAATTGACCATGTACTTAGTACTTTTTTTAACTTAAAATTGTCATTTGTGTCATTTTGCCCCGTAATGAATTTATTTTTGTTTCTTCAAGGTTGTTCGCAAAATATTGAAATACGCTGATGGGAATGGCGGTGAACAAGGCAATGGTTCTAATCTGCTTTCATATCGACTCGTGTGTCGTCTCTGGAATGACATTGCTTCCTCTCTGCACAAATCCTTGAGACACGTCGAAGTTGGTAGTTACTCCACAAGTGTGCCAAAATTTAGAAGACTAATCAAGATTCAGAAAGAAAACCTCCGCTACAGGAAATCCAGAAAGTCATCCACCTCTTGGCCATGTCCATTCTCAAAGTTTCGGTTATGTCAAGAAGTATTTCAACCAATTTACGCTTCCGTAATTTCCGACTTTTTCCAGACGTTTCAGGATTCCTTGGAAGTCCTTGACATTTGGCTGGATCTAAGAAGCACATTAATAAATGTGCCGCTATCCTCCAGCACTAAATCGAATCATCACAACTATTTCTTTCCCAATCTCAAAACACTGGTCTACGATGATCGTCGTGTGATTCTGGAAGACTCGGAAGATTCGCGTGGTTCATTACTAAGTGATTTGACAGCGTTAGCTCCTAATCTACAACAGCTTAGCATTCGATTCCAAAGAGATTTTAGAGGCAGCATAGAACGGGAAAGTATTGCTGTATTAACAACTTTACGGAAAATTTTCTATGAAAAATCACTACAAAAAAGTCTGAAGTTTTTAAAACTTGATTTGCATATCAACAATGATTTACTCAACTGTCTGACTTGTGCTAGTCTTCGGTTAGACTCTCTAGACATTGCCATTCGCGGCTCAAGATTTTCATTCCTCCCGTTTAGACAATTTTTAGAATCTTTACAATTTTACTTGAGAAAGCTCAAGTTATTTTACATCGAAAGAGATTCCAACTGTCTGGTTTCCTTTCCAAAAATGAGTGCCCTTTCTGAACTAGAAATTGATGGAACTGACGCGTTTTCTAAGCATTCTGTAGCCTTTGCTGACTTTACGTACGCAGAAAGTTTTCCACAATTACAAGCACTGCGAATTAATATTTGGGCAACTGCAAACCTAAGATGGAGCCAATTTTTTCCAAGAAAGACTGCAGTTTACCACTTGTCAGAACTGAAATTACCCGGAGAACTGTGTGACAGAACAACGATGCTGATGGCTGCCACAGTGTTTCCAAACTTGAAAAGGCTGCATATTTTAGTGTATTCGATGACGCTGGACGCGATGGAAGTAATTTTTCAAAATATGGGACAGTTGGAAGAGCTTACCGTTATGAAGTTTCCATCTTTGTGGGACCGAAACGAGAAAAATATTGACCACATTCTGACAGGAATAAGTGCACTTGATTGTGACAAAATTTGTAAAGAAAATATAGAATTAAGCACGATGACGGATAGTCAAGTAACAGCAATCAAGACCAAACCTGGTCTAACTAATTTAAAAAGTAATTTTTGCATTCATTAGCTTACTTGCATTATAATCTTTTGGATTACTTTAATTTGACTGCATTGAACTGTTTGTTAATTTGCAGATTTGAGAAAGTTCATCATGCCAGACATTCAATATCAAGCTAGTTACACGGACATTTCTGGCTACTTGGCATTCCTAAAAATGCCAAAACTAAACTATTTAAATGTTGGAAGATCTTGTGTGAGCTATACAATACAAAATTAGTAACATATTCTTGAGCCTCAACATTTGTTTTTGAAACGCAACATTTTGTTTTACAGCTTAGCAATTCTTGCCTTTCGCGGTTAGCAAACAAGTTTCCTGAAATGGAGGCACAAAGAAAAATTCCACCAGCTTACTTTAAGGAGCCCGATGATGATGATGAAGCATCGTTTCTGGAACTGCCCGGGGACACCTGCGTATACCTGTGATAGTTTACATTTGAGATTTTTTATATTCTAGATATTTTAATTCTTTCACGTTTACCTTTTTCAATGAAAATTACTATCAATTATGTAAAGCAAAATGGCAAACTTATTGCTATTTTGCAAAGGTTTCAATATGAAAAACGACAAAGCAAAACAACTCGAAATAGACAAAAAAGATAAATATTGAATATATCATATCTTAACAGAATATTTTTTACACTTTTTACAAGCTGTACCTTAAAAGGTCAGTGTTTTGCTGATTACAATAATTTGTTCTAATTAATGTACTTTCAACTGTTTTCTTTGTCAGTACTTTAGTAGTAAATAAAAGTCAGAATATTTGGATATGGAAAAATAAATAGGTAAGTTACTGCAAAGAGACTGATCGTTTTTAAACTGTAGTCGTTTGTTTGTCTGGAAAATGAAAATACTCTTTCTTGACTTAATTTGCATACATATTTTATAAATTTGCAAACAGGTACTTTTACTTTATTATCGGTCAGTACTGCATTCATGCATATACCATATACTATCCGCAGTCAATGCTAAAATTAAATGTCATCGTCACCGTTCAATGCTGACCTTCTTGTTCCGAACATTTTAATGATTCAAGTTTTGCTTAATTTTTCGTACTTCATACCCTTTCTGATCGATTTACCTGGTTAGTAAAGATTAGATTAGTAGATATATAAATAGCTAGTAAGGGACATTCTAACTTTGTAAGTATCCTTCCATGTATGTGCATGCACATGGTTTTCATATAGTTTTAACGATTGATGATTCGTATGAACACGGTACATGTTTTATGTGAGTTATGATAATGGCTTGAGTTTGTGTAGTTTTTATGTTACTAGCCTTAACATTAATTTTCCGTTGTCACTGCTCAAGGCGTGTACACTTTTGCAGCTCAAACATAAAATGAGCATGCAAATATGGAATGTCCAAACTATTTTCATGTTTGACCGGTTCTTGGATCGCCGTTGGTCTTGCATGGAGTTCTACTGTGGTCCTTCTTTATCCCTATTTAATCCTGAATAGCTTACCCTTAAAAACTTGAGGTATAAAAACTAGCTGTGCTTTTGGTCTATACTTCTTTAACAGTTAGTAGTCTTGATCTACTTTTATTCAAGTACATCAAACCTTACAAGAAAGTATAAGTACAACAAATTGCAAAAAATTGTAAAAGTTTCTCTTGCGATTGTTATTATTATGACCATCATGAAAACAATCCAACAGGATTAACCAAACAATAATATAGTTTAGGATTTCTCATATTCTTCAAGAATGATTCTTGTTTGAACGGCTCCAGTTACTTTTGTTGTCAGAATGGTTTAGATTCCTAGTTCGTATTCAAAGTGGTGTCGGAAATCGTTCCAGTTCCGGTTATTTTTCGAATGTACTAACGATAATTATTTTATTACAACATATTTTTTAACATAGCTTATAACATATTTTTCCTGTGTTGACTATTGACTTATGAATTTGGACCTCGCGTGCCAATTCATAATGTTATTTATTTTTGTGAAAAACAAAGTAGTTAGTGCATAGGTATGGAATTGATAGTTTGATGTTCCTACCACCGCAATTTGGTATAACGGCAATGAGATGTCTGAATGAAGCCATCCCTGACATATATATTCAAGCATTTAGTTTTAGTAACGATGCACATACTATACCTATAGTATAAATTTTAATATAAGAATTCAAGCATGGCATTGAACGTGATTTGGCTAGAATATTGGATTGTAATAAACCCTGCTGTTTGCAGGCTTGATAAATCTAAGAAGCATTATTTCTATCATCAATGTTATAATATTGTAAGCTCGTTCTATTGGAGCTTCTTATATTTCTTAACATACAGCTTGTACATCATGATCTTCGCGGACGTCCATCTTCATGCTGCAATAATTGTTACAGTGATCATTAACACTAAAAAATGGCACCGTTTGTTCACTCATGCTGTATCCTTTGTGAATACGCTTGACTCAATACTGCCGAAATCGATTACTCAGTTAATGTTACTCTCAGTGAATGTTTTTTGCACAAACTTACACAAAAACAAAGATAGCTTTGACAAGAAACTCTATTAAATATTCAGAATTTTGAAATCAAAATATTTTTACACCTACAATACAATCAAGCCCTAAAACAGCTCTACACTTAATGTTCAAATTTTATGTATGTTTATAACTCTAAACTCTGGTTGAATCGGAACCCTAATTGAAATTGTTTGTCAAATTGAAAAATCTTCAACTACCAAATGTTATCTGCTTTTGCGATTCACTATATCTCGATTGCCCGAATTTCTAGAGCATTGGTTAAGGAAAAAGCCAAGAACGTGTTGTTTTCAAACATTTTTATATTATAGTAATTTGCCAGCTAATCATCGAGACAATCCAACCCTAACAGTTAATTCTTAAAGGGACTCCCTTTAAGGGAAGACATTGTAATTATCGGGTTCATCATCTCCTCACTCCTCAATTCTCATTGCATATTATACATATTTTGCAAAGAGGGTTTAAGGATAACTCACGCAAAATTGCTAGATAATTCGACGATGCCTACAAGTGCAGATAGCCAGTGACAAGGCACCCATTCTAGCTGCCTTTAAACTTGCCTGACAACTTTCACAAATTGTAATCCAATTCCAACGCCGGCTTTGGCACACGTTACATAGTACCATAGTATGTTACATAGCACATGGCATAATGTATATTAATATTTAACATCCATACTCTATTCAGCTTATCGAATATCAAAACAGTCTAAAATTTAGTACAGAATCATGAGTTCAAGTTTACTTCTCTCATGGCCAGTTTGCGTGCGTTTGTTTACTATTTTCGTAATTGTTATATTGCGTATTGGGAAATTGGGATGCATAGCATGATTGAATTGTTTTTCTAATTTTGCATCCTTATTCCTCTTAGGAGTGTTTATTGTCCCTTTGCCCTATAATGGCGATTTACCATATAATATTTGCAATTCACAGCGTGACACCTGCTACACACGTTATGCTTATCAGCAACAAAAATATGGTAGAAACTAGAAACATAAAAATACTTTCATTTTGCTAAAATTATACCTAACCTCGGCCTTCATTTCCTCAATCAGTGTAAAAATAAGCTATGGCTCTTCCACCCACATAAACAAAGAGCTTGAAATTCTAAAAATGTGCTCAAAACATGTTTTTGTTTTCTATATTTTTTTAACATTGCGCAACACGCGGATTTCTTTAGTTTCATCCTTTTAATAAGAAAAAAAGTGTATGAGAAAATAATTGATAATGGTGGTTGCAATTAAAACATCTACTCTATATTTATTCTCCTCACCGAGTTGGAAAATCCTAAAAAACAACAAAGAACGGGATTTGGAATGCATGATTATATAAAACATTTTCGTACTTTCGTACAATATATTTCATCATCTTCGGACAGAGTCTGGTCTGGATCACCTTGAAAATTAACAAAGATTATCAAGATAATACCAACGCTATTAACGAGTCATAAAATGCTTATCTTATGTTCAGAATCAAATGTTCAGAATTATATGACGATGAGGCTTTGAGGCTAACGTTGATGTTGCGTTAAGATGCATTTGATGCCATTTGGTGTGCGGTGTGCACTTATGTGTGGTCCTCTGTGTCAATAAAAAAACCAGCAAATAAACAAACCTCAGACGGATTACGAATGGCTGCATTATGAAAATATTCCCCTAAAACTGCAAGAAGCTGAAGTGCAACGGCACATTATGCGGCAAGGTCCAATAAAGCAAAATTACTGCAAAATTGCTAATTTTTTTTGTCATTTCCACGGATCTTTGCCCGAGCCATAAAAGCAATTACAAACTGCAATGACTGCAAAGGAAAATGTACCTACATGTTTATTGGTTGCATTTTTATCATGCTCGAAAATTGCCACGAATGAATGTGCTTCGTGCTCAGAGTGTATGATGTTCAGAACGCAGGAAGGAATACCGTAATACCGTTAGACGCAGTAAGCAGACAATGTTGCTTTATCAGATAAAATGGTTGAAGCCTTTTGAGTGAACGTTTACGAATAGTTCGTTATATAGTAGCGTATACCCAAATATCCATTGAAGGTCACCAAAAAAACGTATGCTGCTACCCAACATGTACGCTTTATTATCTTGACACTGTTTCTAACAAAAATTTATCTACGTGTTTGCATTTGCATCTTTACATCCTGCCTGCCTTTTTTGTTGACAGATAATAAGACGATGTTCCTTCCTGTGTGTTGTATTCTTCTGATAATAACAATAACCGTTCCTAATGTATAACCGTGCTTCCTTAACGTTTTACGACAGCGTAGGAAAAGGAATCAAAGGGAATCATTATTGTAATGGGTGTATGAAGCTTTAGAATCATTAGATTTTGGGTAGGAATCATGTCATGGCATTGGGTTCATTAGTAGGAAGGAAGCCTTGCCGTCATGAATCACAAAATATAGATACATTTACACACTTACCATTTACGACAATTGCTACAACCATATTTACTTATACACTTAGTCATATCAAGTCAAGAAGATGATGTCGCCTCCATTCCGCATCAAGGGAAGAAGGAACATTATTATGAAAAAATCGTTTGCGTAAGCAGTAATCTTGACAAGATTATCTGTTCCTTTTTTAATGCTTTTCAGACAGGAGGGGATCCACCTTCAACCTCTATCGCGTCCGTATACACAGGTCAATCTTGCTCGTCATAATAATTTGTATTATATGAAATGGCGTATGGCGTATTTACGATCTTACGTATTCTTTGTGCATCCTCATTCTTTGATGTAATCTTTAATCCAAAATGGTTATAGTTGAAAGGGCAGTTTGATGAAAGAAAAAAACTGAAAATACACTTGCATGCAGATAATGATGAGAACGCGCACATAACATAATAAGATGCTTGTTCGTTTTACAAAGAACTCACTCTTATTCCAGTCCGACTAAGCTTAGAACGAATTTGCGTAACTTGTCAGGAATAACTTCATTTACCGAAAGGTGGTTGGTGAATCAATACATTTCTAAAATGACCGCTGCATATAATACTGCTGATTACGGTCAAAACGATAAAGAATGTACTAAAACCGCGAGTAAAATTAGCTGAACACAATACAAATCACTTTCAAAGACCGCTTTATCGTAAAAAAAAGTGTGACGTCTTATAGTAAACAGGCGTTTTATTGTGATCAAACCGTGCGTGATTGGTACAAGACAATTTAGCCCAAGTAATTAATAACGTTTCGAAATCAACTCAAACTTTTTACGCTCAGTGGACAACAAGTGATCATAAAGAAATGAGTACCACAATAGAAATGGACCTAGATGTGGAGTGTTACCCATCATCAGAAGAACAGCAACACCACCCCCAACAGGATGTGACTCAACAGCAGGTACCTTATAAGCTTGAACTTCATTGCATTTGATGACCATTTTAAAACTTAAACAAAGGTACTAAAAAAAGACAATGAACATAAACAATGGGAAAATACAAAGTTCATCCACTTTTAAAAATGATTGTCAAGGGCATGCATTTTCATGATGAGTCAAATTTTGCATGATGGTCTTACATCAAGATGGTGTGTGTAACCATAATAGATACGTGTTTCACAGCACACTAATCAATGTTTGATTTTGTGTCAGGAGGACCACACCACCGCAGCGAGGATGGAAGTTGTGCCATTCGGAAAGCCTCATCCTCTGCTAATCGATCATGTAAGAAAACGGTTTTTATAAATTTTCGTTTTCGATTTACTCAATGTTCCTACATTTATCATCAATTTAATGAAACCTAAAATTTCAGGTAATTCAAGAAGTTGTCCAGTATTTGATTGCCGACCATGAAGATGAGACCGTTCTTCGGTCGCGTCTTGTATGCCAAATCTGGGATAAAGTAGCAACGCAAACACTTCGCTTGCACTCAAACAGAACAATATATTTCGGAAAGTATTTTAGAAACGCAGAGTGTCTTTTGGATTTTTTGCATTATCTCAAAACTGCAACTTCTCCAGATCACTTTCCAGTGGGAAAATTTTATTTGTGTGAGGATATCTTTAAAAGTTGTCATTTACCCAAGGTCCAGAGTTTCTTTATTGATTGTGCCAACCTCCTTACTTCTCTAACTATAAGACTGGATGCACAGAGTGACTTAAAAGTGAGCGAGTTGAACTTTGCCCGTTTAAGCTTGCCATATTTAAAGTGCTTAGTTTTGGACGATCGTCGTCTGTCTGAAAATGTCGCTACAATCTATGATAATATGAATGTGGAACAGGATGAAAACAATGAAGCTGCTATGACATGCTTGCTAGAAGCTCTAGTAAAGTGCTCGCCCAACCTCCGGAGTTTAACCGTGATATACCCTCCATCTTCCATATTTGACGATGAAGAAACCGCATCAACACGACGAACAGCTTCGGAGAAGAATGTGGCTAAGATGCTTGTAAATCATTCTCCGCGACATCTTAATTCTTTGAGTTTAGACATACACCTAAATGACAAAGTGTTGTTGACATTAAGTGAAATACCGGTTTGTTTGGCTGAGCTTCAGTTGAGCCTTCGGGAATCTGTATTTTCAAAGGAATCTCTTCACAAACTGTTGGACGCACATAAAGAAACACTAAGAAGTTTAAGCTTTTCCTCAATGGGGATGAAGTCCCATTTTGAAATCGTCTTTCCGGTCCTACCCAAGTTGAACTCGCTGGAGCTACACAGTTGGGATTCTCAAATTCAAGGAGTTACCTTATCAAAGTTTGCTTACCAAAGCCACTTCCCTTCATTAAAGTCTCTAGTCTTGCAAACTTGGGCAGAAAATCCGAGCTGGATTCAGTTTTTCCCTGCAGCATACTACGGCGTAGTGGAATCCATGGACAGTTTAAAGTTGCCCCAAAATTTCATGTATCCAGCCATGATCCAGAACCTGTCATGGCTTTACCCAAATCTTACAAAAATGGATTTACACTTTTCAAAAGAAACCATTTTAATCATACAAAGAGTTTTTACACATTTTAGTGAGCATCTGGAAGACCTCAAAATTCGTGATAGTTTACCAAGAGAAAAGTTTGAATTTTGTTTAGATTCCTTGTTCACAGGACTTCCAAGATCTGTTTGTGACAAAATATTAAGGAACAGGTTATTCGACCCGGATCCAGAAAAGAATCACCTTTTAAAACTTAAACAGCAACCATCGTTGCTAAATTTAAGAAGTTAGTTAAAGCAAATTTTTTTCATTTCCTCAACAATAAAATTCAAGCTACAAAACGCTCACTAATTTTCAATTTTGTTTTTATTACACGTAGATTTAAAGAGACTAGATATTGAAGACATGTTGCGTCATGATACTTACATAACGGATGTGACAGGTTTTCTAGTCCTCCTACAAATGCCGAGTTTATGCTACTTGAACATGGGAAGGTCACAGGTAATCATCTCAAAATCTTAATTTTGCAAAAATCATCCTTTATGATGCACTAACTGCAATTTGACGAATCATTTAGTATTGAAGCTAGTTATGCTATATGCTTAAAGTCTATGCTAGGTATTTTAGTAAATGCAAATGAGATAAGGTGCATGAAGTCACGTACATAGTCATACGTATTCGTTCATGCATGTCATTTTAATAAAAGGTTACTCTTCTGAACACGTACATCTTATATAATAACGTTTCCTATTTAATTTAATTAGTCATTGACTATTAAACCAAATCTAATCATGATTTTCCTTTTTCCGCAAACGAAACATTCTTTGTAAAACGCACAAAAGACATATAATATTATGCAATTGCATTATGCTGACCTTTCATTGATTTCCAGTTGTTTTCATTGTTGCATTTTGTATTTTTTGTTTAGATTGAAGACGAATGTCTTTGGATGTTAGCCAAAAAGTATCCAAGAAATATGGAAAGGGAACTTGAATCGCCAAAGCCACCACCAAGAAGAATGCCACGCTCTGCAAGTAATTTGATTCTAACACGCACACCATCATCGTTAATGAACGCCTACAACTACTGTGCCTCTTTGGACCTTGTGAATAGTTGCGCGATATGCTAGAGGAAGGATGCGTTGAAAGATGTTGCTTGCAAACAATTTAGGAGAGTGTACTAATATTACTTAAATTGGCAAGTACAATATCTGGATTACCTACAAAAATCGTAACATGACTCTCTCATTTAAACAGGAAAAGAATTGTAGAATATTATGTACTACACAATGTGAAATGGTGTTAATACTTTTTATTTTAGATAATATGAATAAAAGATGCGATATTTTTAATAAAAATCACTTGTTATGTATGCTCCTTTTTTAAAGTTTATGTATACATATTTTTTCATTTCTTCATATTTACGAAGCATAGATGGATTAGTTTCTTAAATTTTAATGTATAATTGAATGGGATTTCAAAAGCTTATAAAATGTTGTTACATTAAAATGATCAAAACGTATACTTCGTGTCAACTTTTTAATCTAGTACAGCGCTAAAGTAATATTGTAATTAACTAATGTAATGGCATTATGATGTTGTCGGTGGTAGCGTTTGGAATCTCTTTTCTGCATTATACCTTGCAGTTGTTGAACTTTTCACATCCCATCGGTTCCAGAGACCTTCCAGAGACGCAGCTGAAACATCCGTAGGACTTAATGGGGCTAACCAAGCAAACACATTGAAGAGGACCTCCGTAGACAGTAATTCGGCTCCCCGGAACACATTTGGGAAAAATTTCAAAAATGGAGTAGCGAGATTGCCTAAAACAATGCAAAATATACAGTATATACAGTCTTATAAGAAGTTCAATTATTAAAAACCGAAATCTGGAATACTATAGAATATTTTCATACTAGTAAGTTGAGATTCTCGTACAACAGAGGCAAAATTAATGACAGTGTCGATAGCTTCATCAATATCCCGGGGAATTCTAACTTGATTGGAGCGAACAAGTCTAAGTAATTCTATGAACTGTGTGGGTCCATCCAGAAATATTAAACGAGGCAGATAGAATCCGATTGAGACCAGATTAAAGCTGTCCTGGACAAAACCACGAATTAGCGTTCCAGCAGCTCTGCTAACAGTTGTTCCCGCAATCGCACTAGCATTTGCCATTAAAAACAAAGTATGAAGGAAGTTGGTGCGAACTGTTCTCTCTAACAATCCATCGGGCTGAGTCATTTGCTTCACACTTTTAATCGCGTCTTTCATCCGTTTTGCAAATTTATCAAGTTGCTCCTTTTGTGCCGTCTCATTCTTAACTGGCGCTTGTGCTAATGACGACGGATGAGGAGAAATTGTCTGAAAATGAGATGTTCTATTGATATTAGATAGTTCAAGTTCAAATGTATTGCAAACTAAATATTGATTAATATTCTCACGGTGCTTAGCGTGGTTGTTTCAAGATTTTCTGACTCAGAGGCTTGTTGCACTGCACGAGTTCCTACTGCCATAAGGATCACCAATCGGACCACTACAAAACATTTTCCAGATTGCATTTTCTTTACCTATGACGATTATTTGTAGTATGAAATTTTACAATTTTATGCGCTATAATGTGCACAAAACGCCAGGATCCCAAAATATCACTCACGTATCATTGTACAGTACACCATTTACACCATTTTGTTAGCTACCAACCTAAATTCAACCAATTTTTTGCAGGAAAAGGTTTCGTCCGATATGATACGACATCCGTAACAGCAGATATAGAAATTAATTCATTGCCCTCCTATTTATGATAATTTAAGACTGTGAACTACTTATACTTAGCTATACATCATTGGTTTTTGCTTACAATGCGTTTCATCTTTTATGAAATCTGGTAATAAATCATTTAGGGGATACTCAATAAGAATGATATCGCCGATGGACGCGTAGGTTTTTACAATATCTTTATGAACCTACAACCTAGTAGCCATTGGATGGGAATATGAAAGCCATAATTGGAAGGTTATCAATGTATTAACACAATCAATTTAATTATCAATTTATCCTGATGATCCGTCATTTTGTAAAATTTATTTAATTAAAAAATAAATATAATTTGTGATTATGAAAGGATACACATTAGTCGAATTTACATACGTATATATAATTATAAATATAAAAACAGCCATTTGTATTCAATCGCATATAACTCATTTTCTTAACTATTCCTAAAATAATTCACATATTAGCTATTTTAAATACTGAATGTTTTACACCCGTTGTTGACGTTGAATCATCCACTTTTTGTCATAATCGTATCTGGCAGTTGTTGACATTTTAGTATCCCACCGATTCCACAGTCCTTCGAGTGATGCTGCAGAGACATCCGAGGGACTAATCGGTCCAAGCCATTGGAACACACTATAAAGTACTTCGGTCGCCAGCAATTCTGATCCCCGAAAAATGTTGGGCCATATAGAGAGGAAGGGCGTGAGGGTGTTCATTGTGATCTGCGATTCTCTTGCTTGTGCCGCAAAGTTGATTAATGTGTCGATGGCCTAATAATAATTTGAATTAGGATATTTGCAATCAACCACTTTACACTTAATAGCTGAAATAGTTGGTTACCTCATTCATATTCATTGGTGCCCGAATTTGATTGGCCCGAACAAGCCTTAATGTTTCAATAAACTGCGTTGGTCCATCAAGAAAAATTAGTCGTGGAAAGTAAAAGGCAATGCTTGCCAGATTAAACTGGTCCTGGACGAAACCACGAATAAGCGTGCCAGCTGCCCTACTAACATTGGTTCCAGTGACAGCCGTGTTATTGGCCATTTGATACAAGGAATGTAGAAAGTTAGTGCGCACCGCTTTTTCAATCAAACCGTCAGGTTGAGTTATTTGTTTGACTTGTTTTAACGTATCTTTTATTCTTTTGGCAATTTTGATTCGTCTCTGGTTCTCAATCTCATCAACAATTTTTTGAACATTTCTTTGCACAGCTTCCGAATCAAGCTCAAGCTTAATGGTGGTGTTTGGAAGAAGTGATGAAACCTATAAATTCATATCTTAATTATTAAAAATATTGCAAGAAGTTGCAATTATGTAGCGTGCTTTACCGTAGTGGTTGTTCCTGGGTCTGCGTATGAAGAAAGTATTCCATGTAGCACCAAGACTAAGACGATACCTAATGAAGACATTGTTGAAACTACTTGAGTACCCTGGACTCAGCTCTATAACACTGTTCCAGGAGGTACGAAATCGAAAGGAAAAGTTCTGACGCGTCAACGAATTGTTAGCATCCCCTCACTAGGAAATAGGAAGGATGTATACCTAAAGCATAATTTTACATTGGACGCAATATTTTCATTGGACAAGTATAATTCAGCTTGATTAAATCAATGCCCTACTTATTATTATTATAATTGTATTAGAATTAGTGTATGTGATCAAAATGTGATTGATACACAATAGACTGTCAGTGGGAGTTAAAAATTAATCTTGCAGTTGGACATTCATTCAATACTTCTGTAACTGTAAAACATGACATGCGTATGGAATTGACACTTGTTCTAGAGTTGGATATATGACAAGTATTTTAGGATCACATTTACGTACCTAAGTATACACGAGTTAGAGATAATTATTTAAATGTCGATGAATAGTTAACAGCAAAACACTGCTGTAGGTAAAGTGGGGAGGAGCTGTGAATATAGTCGTTGTAGATGTTACGAAAACGTAGATCATGAAAACGTGATATAGGCTTAGGTACAACTGGACTTAGATTGGGGCAATAGGAAACAAATCTTAGGGCAATAGGTTCTTTGTTAAGTTTCAAGGATTTATCGAAATGAAATGAAGTATATGTAACTTCGTCTCTAGTACTTTAGGAGTAGAAGCTTTGATGTGCAAAATAGCAATTTTTAAATACGTTCAAAATGAATAATTTGCTCCATTGAAAATTCTGTTATAAATCGTTTTTCATGCGATTTTCATAAAATCCTTATTAAGAATTTTCAAATGAAGTTTTTCATGTTTCCAGCATTATATAAATTGTGTTCATGCATCATGATTTTATGACAGAGGCAGGAATAAATATGAACAATATAAAATTATTATTAAAACAGTCTAAACACTGTCTACAATATTTCATTTTTATTTAAAACGATGAAACAAAAAATATTTTTAAAAATCATTCTCTATCTAGTACGAAATTGGCTTATTTCAAACTTGAATTCCTCCTTTCGTTCTAGACGTAGTTGTACTTCGGGAGTCCCACCGGTTAACATATGTGTTTAAACTGTTAACGTTGATGTCACCCGGGTTTATGGGGCTCAGCCAAGCAAAGACACTGTAAAGTACATCTCCAGCAAGGGTTTCAGCTCCTCGGAAAATGTTTGGGAAAAACTAAAAATCAAACACAGGAAAATACTACATCAAGATAGGAACACAACCAATAATTTACTGGTCCTATGATTTACTGTAAATGAACTTCTAAGCCAAATTAATTATGCAAACAACTCTTGCCAAATATTTGTACCTGAAGGAACGGATTAGCTACATTTCCTATTGCAGGTGAGTCTCGGGCCGATGCTGCAAAGTTGATAAGTGTATCCATTGCACTATCAATGTCCTAATTAATAAAGATAGTAGCTAAAATTTAGTCCGCATTAAGAACGTCTAACTCACGGAGAGCAATTTTTTTCTTTCATTTACCATCGGGATTCTAATTTGATTGGTTCGAACCAATCTTAAAACTTCAATAAATTGTGTTGGACCATCCAAGAAGATTAATCTTGGCAAATAAGCTCCAATTGACCCCAGACTGAAGCTGTCTTGTACCAAACCTCGGATTACAGTAGCAGCAGCCCTGCTCGCATTTGCTCCTACCACCGCACTTGCATTTGCCATTAGGTAAAGTGTCGATAGAAAGTTGGTCCTGACAGTCTCCTGAAGTGGACCATGTTCGATTTGTTTGGCTGCTTTGATTGCCATTTTTAACCGATGGGCCACCTCCTCGTTTTCAGTCATTTGATCGATAATACTCATGTCATCAACTTCCGCGGAAGCCTGGGTAAAACGTCAATACAAGTTAACCAATATTCACACCAACACATTTTCACCTGGTCTAATAAATTGGACTTGCTTGGACTCTTACCACGGAAAACCATGCAAATGCAAAAGCACTGCAAATCAAAAATTTTGTTCCAATCATGATTCCTGAAAATGTACCAGTGCCGATGCTTTGCTGATCCAACTTGCAATAGACTAAAAGAATCTAAAACTCGTAGCCACCACTCCATGATGCTTTATATGACACAGTTTTTGTTACCTACTTGCATTATTTAGTAGGTTTTCTAATCTTGTCCAACGAGAACAATCAATAAAACATCGAATCGAAATGAGTAACATGAATCTCCGTTAGAGCCACACTGCGCGTGTATGCATTATCCATTGTTGCAATTTGCAGATTTATGGACACCGAGTTTGTGATGGTGTAGACTGGTCATATTTGCACATTACCTATGTAGAAATAAAACAGTCAAAGTAAATGCTCCATGATTCCTCAAACGCAGTTGTTGTAGACTTACTAATTGTTGTATCATTGATTGGTTCATACGTGACAGCTTTCCTAACAATGTCACTTTCATAAAGGAGTTCACTGTCTTCATAAACTTTTAAAAATCTTAATGCATAATATTCGTGTATAGGTATATCAACTTCATCTACCTCATCATTCATTCAAATCGCCTAAATGCAAATACATAATTTCCAAGCACTTGGCAAGATCTTAAGTAAATATAAGTTTATGGAAATATAATTGCAAAATAGAAGGAATGAGATGCAACAAGCTAAAAAGTACCCAAGTCAATGTGTATTGATAAAGAGTAATAATGCAAATTCAGTAATGTCACATTTTAAATACGTACACGGTCTACTACAAAATGCATAATTAATTATGTATCTGTTGACAGTCCAAACTCATCTCATTTATTCCATTCCAAGTAAAATACATACACGGTAGACATTTGAATAACTACGTACTTAGACCAAAGTAAGCGATGAATGAAGAGACCATACAAATTAAAAAACGTCATCTACAAAACTGTAACATTTCATAAAAAAGAGAGAGAACTCTTGTTCCTAATGCTGATGAGTGTCAACTTCCTCCTTAATACAGTCTTCTTTCGCCACCAGCTCCAGCAGTGGGCCGTTTGGTGGTAGTACTGGAATCCCACCGATTCAAATACGTATTAAGGCTGCCAGGGCTGATGTCCCCGGGTTGAACTGGGCTGAGCCAGGCAAACACATTCAAAAGTGTTTCTCCCACTAAAGTCTCTGCACCTCTGAAAATGTTCGGGAAGAAGCTAACGAATGGATTTGCTGAAATTTTTTAAATGAAAAATAAAAATTATTATTCTGAAAAAATAAAACTAATTTATGCTATTAATTAATTATAAGTTACCTATATTGCTTGGAATGTTCGAGTCCCGTACTGAACCCGCAAAATTGATTAGCGTATCAACGGCAGAGTCCAGGTCATTTGGTAACCTGATTTGACCTTGACGTACTAGTCTCATTGTTTCAATGAACTGACTTGGTCCATCCAAGAAGATCAGTCTTGGAATATATGCTCCAATGGAACCAATGTTGAAGCTGTCTTGCACAAAACCACGGATAACGGTGGCAGCAGCACGACTCACATTTGTCCCTGCAATAGCACTAGCGTTGGCCATACGATATAAACCATCCAGTAAATTGTTCCTGACTGTTTCCTGAATGGGACCATTGTTTAGCTGACGGACAGATCGAACTGCTTCTTCTAGCCGTTGAGTTGGGTCGGTAATCAGTTCTGAGCGTGGGTCAATGCTGGCTGTTGATGCCTACAAAATAAAATTGTATTATAAAATTTTCTTATTGCTTGACTAACTTAGTTTTTCAACATTTCACTTACCGAAGCAAAGCACATTGCCAACAGGCAAACAGAGAAAATCTTGTCGGGACTCATTTTTGTGCACGACTAGAAAACTTCTATCTCTACTTTCCTATAGCAAAGCTGGCTAGATTGTGAGAAAGTAAAATCTTATTCGAGCGCTTATATAATGACCGACTAATTACATTAATCGCTCAAGCTGGAAACGAAGGTAAATGAAAAATGAGAATCGATTTGAACTTCATTAATAAAGAACAAATAAAACACATCTTGCAGCAACACTCGTTGCACCGATCATGTTATATAATACATTCAAGTGATACTAGAGGAAATTCATGATAATTGGATGATTTGTAAGCGGGCATTGTCATCAAAATCAGTTTCATGGTCATTCCAGTACTTTTTTTTTCAAGTTCAAAGACGCGTAGAGATTGAACTATCGGAAACCTTACTGTTTGGAGGTCGCTGGAGTAATAAAAGTAGCTTCAATCATGCATCAGTACGCGTTTATTCCTATGAAGCTTTATAATAGTATTTTGTAAACCGTACCGCTGAGCAAGCAACCGGCATTACGAATTCGTGTGAATTTACTTTACTATTATAAATGGAACTGCATTGCAACGAATAACGTTTAAAAATATGTATGCGAGGCGGATGATATAGTGCAGTTTCTCCCAATTTGTCAAAATATTCATTTATAATACTTGAGTAGTTTACTATTACAATTCAGAAATGCTGCACAAGAAATTTCTTGCTTATATCTTTTATAAATCCTGGAGAGGTGCAGCCTTCTGTTTCGTGATTTGCAAACAATAGATTTATGGCTAAAACCCTAATCCTCTAGAGTTT
Source organism: Entomobrya proxima (assembly GCA_029691765.1). Classification (NCBI taxonomy): domain Eukaryota; kingdom Metazoa; phylum Arthropoda; class Collembola; order Entomobryomorpha; family Entomobryidae; genus Entomobrya; species Entomobrya proxima. Next base: position 4,253,496 of record CM056169.1, read on the forward strand.
GATGCATAAACAGTTTACATTATGCTATGCTTCCACAATTGTCAATGTAAAGCATATATTATATGAAATAATATAATATAGAAATTCCTAGTAAGGTATATCAGATAATATGTTATTTTCTGACAATAATACTTAACTTATTTGATAATACACTAGCATAAAAATGTATTAAAAATTCGGACGTAAATTCGATTTATTGCATAAATATTACTTCATTATAATTTCATCAATGATTGTTCTGGGCTGTATATATTTTGTATGTATATTCATTTGTACGATATGTTGCATCAATCAGATATATATACACTATATAGATAGATATGTACAAGAATGCGGGGTTACAAGAGAATAATAAAAATAATAATCTTGTACTTAAAATATTTGACAGGAATCATAAGAATCATGGATAAAAAATCGGTTAGAGAGCATGGAAGAATCTTTTGTACACCCTCAATACAAACTTCTGTCGTGTCTCTCCCTATTGCTCAGGCTGCAACTCCACCTTCCCATCATCATTGTGGTCAGAAATAGGACGACTATGTCACAAAATATTATTATGGTGTAGGCTAAACCTTTGTCGTAGGTCCACTCATCGTACAGAGTTATTCTTGATGTTGACCCATTCTTCATTCCTACAGAACCTATTTTGTAAACCATGGCCAATACAAAACATGCAGTGGCGACAAATGCTAGAACGAGATTTGTCCCAATCCAAAGCTGAATATTTCGCTTTAAATCCTGTGCATAAATTCAAAAAATGATTTAAAACATTTTTACACAAATAGGTAATAAACACATTATAAATTCTGTATTGACGGAAGTAAGATGCTTACATTATGTTTCAAACAACAGAACATGAATGGGAGAAAGAATTGAACAGTTCCCACGAGAATTGACAGAGATGCAATCACAATTAAAATGTCTTCGTCAAATTTGAACTGATCCCAAAAGTAATCATATCCGTGGCGAAGGTAAGGCGCGTTATGAACTTCCCATTTTGCATTTTGGTGTTGGATCCCATCCCTAAGCAGGAGGATCGAGATTATCAGAACCGTCAATCCAGTTACCTGATAAACATTTTAATACATAAATGATTTGATATGTTGCATAAATAAGCTGATTTACAATTTTGAAAACTTGTTTTTCAAAAAATAAATATATTTTTGTGCTAAAAAATTGTTTTGACAAACTTACGGATAATATGCTTCCAGCAGCTTGCCAATTCATTTTACATGAGTTTGTTGTTTTGCTAATTCTTTAATCCTTCCTTGAGAAGAAGTAACCTTTTTGATCCCAACACATGGAGATAACTGATGCGCATGCATGCAAGTTTCTTGTGTCTATATCGGTCGGTAAAGGAATCAGAACGTACGCTTTAAAACTGAAAACTCACTGGACCACAGAAATCAAGAGCAGCGAGATGAAACAACCTTGAATTCTAAACTTTATTCTTTCAATAACAAACGATGCACATACTATTCATTCCAGGAACTCACACACTTATACTGCTTGCTATCCAGCTTCATAAAATTCCAAAAGTGTAAAAATTATGTGTTTCATTCAATCAAGTCGAATTACCTATTTAAGCAGACCAATTTTCGGAAATGTAACAAAGTGTTGTTGCAGTGAGCAGCTTTACTTCAATTTAATTAAACCATGGCACGTTGTAGTAGCTCTACGCGTCATTTACCTGCCAATCAATCACGTTCCAAACATAATTAATGACTCTATATATTGTTTAGTTACATACCTGTGTTAACACAGGTAAATTTAAAACTGCGTCTGATCACGTTTTGTATTATGTTGAATAGGCATTAGGTATTATATCAATACCTCCAAAGCTTACTACTTCATAATACATGAGCACACATAAGTATTCGAACTGCAAAATACAACTCCTTTGTTACTTCAACCAAGTGGTATACCACAAACGTGCAAAAATATACAAAAATATAGGTCACTCACGCGAACCGTGGCGAAAAGCGTACATGCAGTAATAATAGCACAACAAAGCGCTAGCTGGTTTTTACAAGTTATTTACTCCAGACTATTGCTTTCAGTTTCAATAAATTTAGAAACCAGTGTCACTTGAAATAAATGGAAAATTGTAACTTTTAATTTCAAAATTCAAATACAAACTGTGTTGTTCATGTCAGAAGCGTATGCAAAAATATATGAGTTACCTATGCTCAAACGTGGAAATGAGCAAACTGCATACATTATATTATGTGTTTACGTGTAGCTATTTTTGTACGATTTCCCTTTCAATGAAAACTGAAAGAACAGGATGTGGAGAGTACTTTTTTGCAATTCTATAATATTTCAACTGATTACCTTTTCATTTACTGAATGGTATGTGTTATAATAAGATATATGTAAAAAAAACTTTATACAGACAATGTTTGTTCAATAGTGCATGTGTAGTCTGCACATGAGAATAATTAGTTCGAGTAGGTGAATTGAATTGAGATTTTGCGCTCACATATTATGCATGAAATAAAAGAAATTTTTAAAATTCTGTTTTATAACTTTAATTACCGTTTATTTGCCTAAATATCGACAAATACTTTACTGTAGGTAGATGCTGCGCAACATACCAAATATCAATGCACACACAATTACGCTTACCATAAAATTCCATAATATGTGCGTGAATGGAAATGACTAGAAATCCCTTTCGTGTTTCCTTTTTCACCTTCGACGAACGTCTTATTAGCAATAAATTATTTGCACTTTGAAGTTACATAGACATATTAGCATACAAACATACCAGCGTATAACAAAAAATATAACAATGCTATAGGCTACATCTCACTCAAAAGCATTTTTAAAGATAGGAGAAAATATACCTATCATCTGATGCCATGTGGAATTCGAATACATCTGGCCACGTTTACGTAATAACAATATGTGCATCTTAAGATAACAGGTAGGTAAAACATTCTTCTTATTCCGAGTAGAAAACACACTGCAAAATAAACTACGCATATGCATAGGTAAATGCGTACATAACCAGTCCCTGCACTTTCAGAGTAGAAAATGTAGTTTAGAATTTTGTACTTATGTGTGGATGACCACGTTCATCAGCCAATAATAGACAAGACAACGCAACAAACGGCAAAGGTGAGCTAGTCAGCGTTTCTCCTATTTCTAGATGTATATATTTACTTGTTCTTTATTGTGCGCCTTTAAATAGCTTAAGTAATTTTTGCAGGGCACAAGAAACGAAAGTGTGTTGCAGTTATATCTTGTCACACTAAAGACTATTATATATCGGTATACAGAAAGGAAACTAGGAAAAGCACCATAACATAACGCTTCGTATCGTGTAAAATTTTTGCAAACAATTTGGTCGATAGCACATGGCAAACACCTAGGAATTATTAGGTGTTAAGTAGTACAAAAAGAAAACCTTGACTATTTGCATTTGGTAGTTTATCGTTAACATGTTTCGTCCACAACAACTTCATAGCAAGAAGGGTTATGCATTAAAAATTCATTTTGTGTGTTGTTGTAAAATAATATTACATATATAACAAAATGTAGCATTATGTAGAACTGTATTTTAGTTTGACTGCTACACTGAGGGACCATATAATTATGATGGCTAAATGTGTTGCATGTATTCAGTAAGATTTAAAGAAAATTGCAAGTAGCGACAGATAATGTTTGTGCCTATTTCGAAAAGTATATCTGGTATATATTAGGTAGTCCACAGGTAGGCGCCAGGATAGAAAGATGGAGTTAGTGCAGAGGGCAACAAATCAATTTGAAGATATCGTTTTTTGTTTATGGCTTGCTGTGATATGATATAGAGCGTTAGTAAACTACCTTTGTTGGCTTTTAGGTTGTTTGGTTTGAAAAAGCAAGAAATGCAGAAGAGAAATTGGTACATAGGTATATTATATTAATTTGCCAAACAATTTTCCGTGCATTTCATCCAGCTCAGAGATTGAAGTTCTAAATTCTTTGAAATGAGTTGTGTGATATCAGAATCAAAAATGATACGGATGTTAGTACAAAAATTTAATGATAAAAGTCCCTTGGACGATTTAATTGATAAAAACTGATGCATATATAATCATGCTCACATTAATACGACGTGTTGCATGTGGCTGACAGGACGGGTGGTTCGGTGGCAGTTGGGTGGGCACAGTATTTTCCCAAAAAAAATATTTGTCAATTTTTATGTGGGGTAGTTTAAAAATTATATTTCGAGTCACTCTCATTCCAGCCAAGGTCACAGAAGCTTTGTAACAGGATCACTTAAGATGATGGTGCTTATTGCTTTTAATTTTACTTGTCTAGTTGTATTATATGATGGCTGACTATATATCCTACGTAATTTAAGTAATTTTACGCTAGTTTATTTCCTACACTAACATTAAATATAATACACATCCAATGTAACCTGAATTGAAGATTTACGCTTCATGAACATTCTTTTGTTATGCGGTATGACACATTATAATTACCTTCCAGAATTGGCAAGATCCAAGAAGTTTAGTTTGGAATTTGCTTAAAAACTGCAATTACGAATTCTCAATATTTTTAAGACAATCTACAATATAAGTACAATACTAACAAAATTGTATTATATTCGATCAGTTTACTGAGCTTACTTCTAACTAACCATAAAATTAAGAATAGAAGTTTGGCAACTTTTGCAATAATGATCAATATGGATGGGTGTTATGTAAATAAAAAAAATGAAATGTGGGAAGTGCATGTTTCACAATCACTGAGATAACGCACAGCTTCATGTTATTGATCGAAGCCACTGCCAGTGCTTTGTAATTTACAAATTAAGCAGATTGTGTAGGAATGTACGCTTGTTTTTATGTGAAAACTTGAAAAGTAAGAAAGTATCTAATGTCTATATCCTGCTTTCATTTCCGGTTTGTCGCTCTCCAATTCGAACAAAGAATCGCTTTCAAAATTATGCAGCTAAACCTGTTTTTTCTTACTTCATTCGATCATGACATTCAATTTTTAACCTGCTCAGTTATGTAATCGGCTTATCATCAAAATACATATTACGAAAGATCGAGCAGTTAGCAGTGCGTAAACAGCATTCTATTTAATATTTGAATGTCAAATGCAAATTAATATTGCAACAGCTAAAATTTGAAATCAGTCGACCTTTGGGTATAGGATTACATAGACTTTTTGGTAACGCATGTGATAAAAATTCAAAATCAAAACATAAACAAAGAAAGTATGCATAATATTGTATTATACGTACACCATCATCCCAAAGCAAATTGAGTAAATTAATGAGAATTGAGATTTTATTTGTGGGTGGATTCATTCTTATTTAGAAGATCATGATCATAATGATGATGCAAGTATGTACCATGTACCTATGTAGCCGTCAGTTGTTGCAGCAAACTGTTTGTGGTTTTTCACGCTTTATGTACGAAAACTGTACGAACGTTTAACTAACTGCTGGTGTTGATGCGAAATTATAAAAGTTTCAATAGTAAGTGGGTAAATGAAATGAAGCCACGCTATATGTTTACACGCGTGTTACCGTTTATATTTTTGCGTGTTGTTCGAGAACCGGTTTCCTTATCATACGTATCATACGAAAAGAACAACCAAATTAGAATGTACTCTAAAGATGAAATGTTGCAAGCTCTTTGAACTTGTGGATTATGTAGACTTTCAACTATTTTGCTGTGTGTATGGTCATGCCTAATTTTAATTTGGTTGAGTATAATCAGATGTGGTACTTCTTTCTGTGGTTGAATTTTGAAATTAATAATACCAAAACCAATGCTAAACGTAAAAATATGATAGCATTGCATTGTTGTTTAGCATTACATCGCCACGAAAAACATATAGGTAGTTGGTTATGCAGGTAAAAATTGACACAAGATGTTGTTAATGAGTGATACATGTCATTGTCAGTTATAAGAACGCCGATTTTCTTTGGGACAGATGCATATTGTGCTAGACTTCTTCATTTCAAAATTAAGTTGTAGGTTTATATGTTTTTCTTTGTAGTGTACTCACCAAATCGCAAAAAACCATTTTATGCACTTATTATCTTGATATACATTTTACTTTAAAATTCGTAAGTTTTTTTGTTTGAGGGAATAGTACTTATCACACGCAAGACTGCCTAACTCTTTTCGCAATTTGCAACTCCCTTCACACGTCTCAAACATTAATCATTATGGTTTTTGCTCCTTTGTGCAGACAACGTAAAACTATAAAGTTTAGTTTGAAACTTGCAATGCTAATAAACGTGATTATCAGTATCATGATTATGATGACACGGTTGCTCCTCGCTTTACAATAAATGTAGGCTGCGTATATGCAAAGGTTATAAAGAAGTGTAATCGTAATTTCTCATAGTTTCATGTGCAAATGCAGTATAATAATGGTAGAAGCAACAATAACGGAATATCATCTAGCTTGTTTTTTTGCGATTTTAAACGAAAAATGCAGCAAGAATATTTACCTCTTCGGCCGTTGACTCTTTTGTTATTACTTGGTTGTGGGCTGCTACATGGTTCACACTGAGAGCGGCATCATCTTATTTGTCTCAAAATAAAATGTCGGAATAGGCCACGAGAGAGGAAATTTCTTAATTTTTGCTGCATAGTTTATTCTGCATAAATTCCACCTTTCATTACTTTGCTCTGTTTGGAACAAAGTCAAGCAAGAAAGAAACAAGCTCAACGTACTAAAACTTCTCTGGGCTTTGTTTGTTTTCAGAAAGAACAAAGAAGATAAACTGCTAAACAACACTATCCCGTAATATGGATTAGTAGACTGAGACTGACTACTGTACAAACAAATAGTTGATAGTAGTAAACATCGTGCAAGCCAAAGTGTATAGTGTGCGTATCTGCAGAAGCTAATTAATGAATATTGATTGCTAAAAGATGTTATCAACACTGAAAAGTTAAAACTGAACATGAGGACGATGGACAAGAATTGATTATTTTGGAAAGAATTTTTGTTTGAATGCAAGTGTCGATCAATGGACACCTTTGTTTTGTTCGCCCTGAGACTAAGCGGCGATTTCCGGTTTACTGGTTTTATTGTGCACGGTTGTAACTTATTGACATGCAAGTACACTTACGTTCTGTTGCGTGAGCGTTCATAAAACTTTGATTTAAGCATTTTAAGCTTCCTGCAAACTGTGCCATGATGCATTTATCGCAAGTTATCAGGACGGTATTATGACTCAATCTCCGTTACAACAGCAAAAGTGTTAATTACTACCGTTATGCTAAAAGGATGCATCTAATGAATTGAAAGAAACGACTACAGGGCAACTGTAATTGAACGATAATGAGCATTCGTACGTTCGCCTCTGACCTGTATGGACTTGGACTAAAAGACCTAAATGTAATTCAAAAGTACTTTCTTTGAAAGTGATAGGAGTGAATTCTTCATTTAATTATTATTCAGGTTACTCAAGCGTTAAAAAAGAAATAGGGAAATTAGTACAATTAGCTTGACGGATTTTGTGTACCATATTTTAGGACTGTGCAGTGAAACACTTTCAAAATGTTGTCGGAAGAAAGATTATCTATTGAAGATTGCTCTTCAATAACTGGAGGAGAAATGCAAATCAAATATTTCCAACCTCATCCTTTACTAATTGATCACGTAAGCAAATACAATAAAAAATTTATTAGAAATTCAAACTATTTGAAAAAGAATTTTTTTCATAATTGTTATTTTTCAGATAATTGATGAAATTTTCCAACATCTTATCGCTTCTTGTGTAAATACAACACATAGTCGTCAACAACTATGCAAGCTACGTTTGGTGTGTCGCCAATGGAATAAAGCCTCGACCAACTTGCTTCGCAAGCATTATCAGCAAATCTTTGGTGGCTTGGAACACAACATTGGACAATTCAAAAGATATTTGGAAATAATTAATCCCAACACCCGGGAACCTTCTCTATTTTACACAAAACTGCCTTTCACAAAGTTTACCTTACACTCTGACGTTTTCCAAGTGCAGACTATTCCAAGCGTGATTGCCTTCTTGCGAATTTGTGGATCTGAGCTGGAAAGCTTAGTGATTCATAAAGACATTTATAGCGACGCCACATATGATGACGAAATGCTGGCAAGTCTGTCCCTTCCAACATTGAAAAAGCTTGCATTTCATGACCGACGACGAAGCAACATTTCCACGGACGCAACAACTCAAAAGCTTTTATTTGCCCTAGTATCAGCCTCAAAGGATAGTCTTCAAAGTTTGACCATTCAGTTTCCCCGAGAGCCCGCTTACGAGCAGCAGGCCAAACAGGAAATTTTGATTCAGCTTTTAAAGAAAAATCCATTGCCAAACTTGACTTGCTTAAAGCTGGATGTACTGATAACAGATGAAATATTAAGTACCTTAACCAATATGAATCTTCGTTTAAAGGAACTGCACTTCAGTGTTGGTGCTTCCAAGTTTGCAGCAGCAAGCTTAAAAGCTCTTCTCCAGTCATTACAATATAATTTGCAATGCTTGAAAATTACGGATTTATTTCGAAGATCAGAAGTGACTCTGGATTTCCCTAATTTAATGCACTTGAAAACCTTTGAAATCCACGGGTTTGAGCTTCCGGCTTATCAAGTGTCATTTCCAAATTTCTCATATCACCTTGTGCCAAACCTTCAAAAACTACTGCTAAGAACGTGGGCGCCCACTCGAAGCTGGGAAGTATTTTTCAGCAGTAGCTATCTTAACAGAAGTAACAAAATTGAAGATGCCAATGCAATTTACCAAAATATAAGTCAGAAAGTTTTGGTGACTGAGCTTTCCCTGGCCATGAACTTTGATAGTCCCTTGCTAATGAGACGGATTGCAGCTACATTTCCAAAATTGAAGAAGTTGGAAATGTACTTTTCCCGCAGCCACGTTCCTTGCTTGGAAGTAGTTTTCAAGGAAATGGAACAGCTAGAGGATTTAAGACTGAATCAAAGTTATTTGGGGGAGATTAGCACTACTTGCATAGATGACGTGCTAACTGGTTTTACTCAGGAGGAATGCCAATGGATATTGAAACATAAAGCGTTTTCCAGAATAGATATTCATCAACTTGGTGGCAAGCCAGGGTTGAAAAATCTGAAAAGTACTAACATACCTAATTACCTACACTTTAATTCATGCGCGGGTTGAATGAAATACACAGCCTAGTATGTAAATGAAAAACTCTTGTTTTACTTACAGACCTTAAAAGACTGGACATGATCAACCTGAGACATCGCAACCTCATCACGGACGTTTCCGGATATATGGTTTTCCTAGAAATGAAAAACTTACGGTGGCTCTCTGTTGGACATTCCGAGATGAGCACAAAGTGTCTTTGGAAGCTGGCACAATCATTTCCAGAGACTATGCTTCATGAATATATGAACAGAAATAGGATTTCATGCAAAGAAGATGGTTTATCTAAAAATTCGGTATTTACGTCAGCCTGTCGAATCTTGTAAATACTTATAATGTATTGCAATGTAAATTTCAGAATATTTATTGCATTGTAACCTGCAGTTTGTACATGCGATTTTTAATTTTATATTCTTAACTTATACTTGATTACTGTTATTAATCTGTCTCATGCAATTGCTTTTCAAGCAATTTGACCGTTTCTTATGAAAAACTTAAAGCTGTCATATTTCTGAGCATGTTTAGTAATGGCTCTAAATAATATATATGCATTTAAAATACAATTTATGGTTTCAGAATACACTTATTCAAAACATTATGGAAAAATTATTATTGTATAATGTCATTATTTGCAACAAGCTTATTAAACATTTGTTGGGTTCAAATATCATAAAACACTGATTGAAATGAATGCTGATATTTAGTAAGAAATTGATGACTAGAAATTTGATATAAGGTCTGAAATCCAAATGATGAAAAACTAGGGTTCCACACAAAAAGCAGAATGTAGCAGTTAAAACTTAAAACAAACTGGAAAAAGAAGAAATGTGTCGATCCCTGTTAACCGCGATGTCCAGTCAGTCAGACGGTGGTATTTTACTGGATATTATCTTTGGGGCAATGTAATACATGTCTATTATAATAATTATTAGTAGCTGACATTGTCCACAGTTGATAGCAACAATGGCTGAAGTTGCATGAAATGGGTACCGTAGATACGCCTACATATCAACTTCAGTCTCCAAATTTTATCTTGCATTTTTGGCCTTTATTTTATTCTCGCATTTACTTTTTCATGATCAAAGGCTCAAACTACTCTCACATTTCGATCAATTATCGGAAGCGCACCTGATAAGCTTCATTTACTTATTTGCTACTTGACTAGTGCTGTAGTGCTATATCGCTCAGCCAAGAATATGTCGTGGTGGACAAGCTTTGAAAAGCCTGCAGTCGAAGTGGAGCCCCTCGGACAAACGTTCACTGTAAGTTTGAATCCCATTTGCATTTGCTGATAAGCAATTTTATTTTATTATCTTATTGTGCATTCTGCTTTCGATTCCTAATAATAGGAGAAGTTTGTATGGAAGATTCCAAATTTTACTCAAGTTATCCAGTCCGATGAAAGCATTCAGCAGCAAGAGCTGCGGTTCATGGCTGGAAAATTCTATGGACTTCCTTGCAAATGGAGATTTGTACTTAGACCCATGACGGACTCCCACTTTTTGGGAAATGGATTGGAGTTTTCTTGGAAATGGTTCAACTACCCGGTGGAGTAATGGCAACTGAAGTTGAATTTCATGTAAAGGTTAAGAATTTGGCAGGAGGAGTTGCAACTTCAACTTTTAAAAGTTAGAGTTCACGTTTATCAAAAAATAATGCATTGATAACATAAATCCGTATAATTATGGGGAATATGGCATTATATGTTTACAGCTGGGAACAAGTCATTGGGATACCGAAATGTTGAAAAGGGAATTTATCCAAGCTGTGGATTCAGTTATGTACTTTGCTTGCAGACCACTCCCATGCCAGTTCAACCTGACGGATGCCTAAACATGGAATTTCTCTTCCGAATGAATGCACCTCAACATGACCAATGTGATCTTGCGACATATGTCGAAATGTTCACCCTTAAAAGCAAGGATCAACTATATGCCGATCTGGGGAACGAGCAAGTTTTGATTGGCAGGGGAGGAAATCCCGAAACCAAAGTGGTTTGTAAGGATGGCACGGAGTTTCTAGTAAATCGAGCTTGGTTAATGGCTAGAAGCCCCGTGTTCCACCAAATGTTTGCCACGGCTAGGATGACGGAGGCTCAAACAGGAGTTGTTAAAATTGAGGATATCCCCCCTAAAGCCATGGAGGTACTGTTGTATTACATTCACACGGGAAGGCTGCATACTGATTGGAGCAAACCGGAAGTGGTCCCTGGACTACTGTATGCAGCCGACAAGTACCAGTTGGAGTTACTCCGTGAATTCCTGGGAAATGTTGTGGCCGAGGTTTGTACAGTGGAAAATGTGGTTAAGTTGGGAATGCTGACAAATCGTCTAAATATGCACAACGCAGAGAAGAAAGTGCTCAAATTTTACAAAGATAGTTTGAAAAGTTCCAAAGATGTGAAAGCGCAAGAAGAAGAAGATGATTTGTTTGGTGCTCCTCCTGGTAAAATTCCTAAACTGATGGAATATCTGAGTAATTTTTCGCGCTACTTTAAGAAATAAATCACAAAGGGAATATTAAGTCATAATGATAATTAATATCGTGCTAAGATTATTTTGAATTGCAATCAAGTAAATGTTTGTCAAATAAATAAATGGATTACACTAATTCTTTGTTCATCCTTTTCCTAGCTTGTATTGTAGTTCAATTCCTTACAAACTCTCACTTCTTTATTTTATGGAACGCTGTCATATTTTCTAAATGTACTAAAATCGGTAGCTTATTATAATATCAAATTTATTTTAAAACCTAGCACTAGCAGTTTTGTGCTTTCTATAAGAAGGTAAGAGTACAAAATAAAAATTGACATTAAATTCGATGTAGAGTAAAAATGGAAATCGTTTTAATTGTTATATGTGAGTAAGTGACAAAATGTTATACACAAAAGGTGAGTTGTGTCTCAAAGTATTCCATGATTTATATTTTCTTGAATCACAGTGCATCAATTGAGTATAGTCTTCTAGGAATCTGCACATTTTCTACTATATTGGTATGCCAAGTGCAATCCATTATTTGAATTTATACATCCAAACCAGACAAAATACGTAAATATGAAATTATTTGTATTAGTAAAAGCATCGCTGATGAAATTATTTCCAAATTATAACCATGTACTTGTATGATTTTTAATTTTAATGATAATGCAATATTTTGTTTTACGTTCAAGTGCATTTGTTTTCTATCATTTTCTTGGTTGTTTACTTATTTGTCTTTCTTTCATCTTTCCTGTGGTCTCAATTCCATTTTTGCCTTTTACAATTTGCCGTTCTTTAAAGAATTCCATATTCAGAATACATGAATTCCATAGCCAGTTCTAAATACTAGCAATCGAATAATATATAGCTTGAAGTTTGCAATACAAAAGTACGTGAAAAGTGAAAGAAAATCTGTTGTTGGTGGACTCTTATGGAATATAAAAATATTCATGTGCCACTAAAAAAGGATTTTGAAGTAATTGGAATATTAATGCACAGTGGAACCTATTTTTCAGTTATGTACTATCATCATTTAGACCAGAGAGGAGAAGGATACAAAAGATGAAGCAAAGGATATATTTTATACCAAATAGCTTATTTTCACCAATTAGATGATAGATAATAATCCGGATTAAACGGAAAACAACCAGTCAGGTGAACCACAAAAATGCTCTCTCCTAAAGACGATATGAATATGAATTATACATCTATTGCCCGTTGCAGCATTGGCACTTTTACTTGATCGCAACTAATATACGTAGACAAAATTGTCGTTGAATGACATGTGTCCTAAATCATAAATCTTTTTTAGTTTAAATCAAAGCATCGTATTATTATGTGGGAATACATAATGAAACATGGAAGCAGGAATGTGACTCCTCCATCCTCATTACCAATATTATAATCATCCTAGTCAATTCATATATAATGCAGATGCCTGACATGAAAAAACTCTGATTGTGGCATCACAGCAAGAGGGAAAACAGCAAAAACAATGTTATATTTTTCTTTAGAGCTCATCAAACATGAAATCACTGCTGCTGCTGTTTTATAGCCACTTAGCCATCATCATTTTTTTTGCGTTTCAAGTAGTTAGACAAACCATACATGCTATCAAATATCATTACGCTTCTAGCGAATAAAAAGTAAGAAGTCAGTGGCAGTAAAATTCCTGACTCGTGGGTAGTACGCGTATTTACGTTTACGTGGTTGTAGTTCGTAGTATACGTGTGTAGTAGTAATAGTAAAGACGTGCTGTTTGTCAAAAATGACATCATGTTTTAATTTAACAGAAAAGACATGACATCACTCACTTCACTCAGCAACTCACCAAGTTAAGCAACAAAACAACAGCATCATGCCAGCACTAGTGACTATAGAACATGCATATAAACTATATACCATATTACAATACCTACGTACACTATAATATGCTAATATAATACCTAACCTCTTTTGAAAGACATTTTTTTGTGCTGGCGCATCCCATTCTTATTATCATCCCCAGCATGACACAAACAGAAAGGCAAGGTAAGCAACCGAAAACTATTGTCTCTTGGACCACTTTTACTATCTCTCTTGCCGTGCCAAAAATGCATTACATGATATACAGCGCGAGAATTTCATGTCTTATTACTACAAACTTTACTATTTCCCTAGCCCACTACTATCCTTTCATTAACTGCTCGTATATAATTAAGACCATTATCATCATCATCCGCACAAGGAGCAGCACCTCTTTGTAAAACGGCAGTTTATATCTATATTATGCATCTCTCCTTGTCTAATAGTCTAATAGTTTATAATCTAAAAGTAGTAATGAGTAATGAGTAATGATCGCAAATCATCGGCACCAACATCGCCGACACCGCAACCACTACATCCCTACCAGTAAATATACCTTCACATTGTCCCATAAAATCGGACTTTGTGTGTCTAAGATATATAATGTACTTACATTTGCAATTTTTTCTTTGCTCAAGTAGACCTTCATGACCTGATCTTCGTCAACTGTCCCATTATAATCCCACAAAATTTTGCGTCGTCATTCTTGCAAAAAAGAATGAAACACTCCCTCAAGCTTCACTTGCCTTGGGAATCGACCAAAGTAACGTCTGAACTTTCAACCTTTGTATTGCACAAATGACCTGAGGATTGGTAATGACTGTTGATGATGGGAAATAACAAGGTAACAACGGCTAAATTAGAAGGTTTCCCAGTTTTACCGATTCATTTATTGTAGTTTCACAAATTCTCAGAATTTATTGTAAAACAGTGTATGAGAGTATGAGGATATGACAGTTTGTATAAACAGTTCCCGTTTTTCATTCTGAAGATTAATCACTTTCTTTATAAATTCAACATTGAACTTCATCTGTTATTCACTTCGTCGACTCATTTTTAGAGATCATTCACTTCATGTGATGCTGACAAGAGACGGTAACGCTTTTACAAAGGAACAAACATTGCATTCTGTTGTTATAAGTCACAAATTGGACTTATGGAATATTTTTCAAACGTCAGTCTGACTACGGCTTGTTTGTACTCTAACAATCATATACATACTGAAGTATTATCTATTTCTTTTTTGACTTTTCATTTTTATCACGCGTCACCATCATCATCATGTATCATAACTGTGATTTGATGACTATTGTACTACCTTTTAACAAGTCCATGTGGAAAAGCCACAAGTAGAATGAACCATGTAGAATGTGGGAACATGACCTCTGTTCATTAGGTATACCTGACATTTTTTGCGTTCTCATTTCAGTGCAATTTAGCAAATAGTTATTACATTTTTTTGTGTTTGTTACTAGTCCATAAACCTGTGACGCTGTGATAAAGTACGGTATGACTACTAGAATTTATATGTTTTAAGACAGCAAAGCTTAATATCATGCAATAAGCAATGCTAAAAAATTATGTAGTGATACGAGGATTCTCTACTTTATCTGTTGTTATCCACAAATGATCAAGGTGAAGGCAGTGAGGAATGAATGAAGGCAGTCACTAGTCACAAAAATCTGGCTTGGTTTTCACAACAAAATCATTGGTTTACCCAAAAGCTTTTCCATCCATGAAAAATCTACACTTGAGCTCAGTTTAGATTTTTTACATTAACAGTTTTTCTATTCTTAATAGCTTTTCTTTGTGTGACTAAAATTCATTTCATGCATATACTTTTGTGCACATATAAAGACTACAAACAAAAGACTTATCATTGCAATTTCCCAAAACACTCTGTTTACTTGCCAGAAAAGATTTCGTTTTTTATTTGTGTTTATTTCAAAATAAAAGTGAAAAAGTTTTAGGGCAGTTTAAAAAGAAGGATATAAATTTATATGCGTGCCTATAAAACCGTAAGCATGTGGTCGTAACGTTGTTTGAATGGCAGAAGCAAGAGCAGCGTTTAACACTTTTTCAGAAGTTTTGGCATTCAGTCATCACTCATCCTTTGCCCAAACAACACGCGTGATTTTTTTCCTTGAAGAGGCGAGGCGTCAGCGTCATCGTCTTTCGTTGTCATCAGACTTAGACTACACGGAATGTACGTAGGCACTTGTTTCTTGTGTTTCAAGTGGTTACCTATTTATATGTGAATCTAGGAGCAACTCTAGACGCGTAGCAAGCAGTCAGACAAAGACGTTAATATCGGCTTACACGAATAGAAGCTTGGAGACCGAGAGCATCGTTCGATTTATACTGGTTCATCACTAAATTAAGTACGGAATCTATCTTGTCTCTGGAACAAGGGAGTGCGTAAGAAATCAGGAAGTCTTCAGCGTAAATTGGTAGCTTTGTCATCAGGAAATGAATTAATCATCTTATTGGACCATCATAATAATATATAAAAATTGCTTTAAAAAGACAGCAATAGTGATGGCAAGTGGTTGTGCTGTTGTTTGCAACGAATAAGGTTCTTAGTATACCTAGTCTTTGAACATTGGATTGTTTTTCATATAAAGTCGAAGAAAACTATGTAAAGGCAATTTTTGAAGGATTTCCACTTGAGTTTTCGCGTTCGTCGTGTATAGCAAACCCAAGCCCAAGAATTTAAATGATCAACAAGTATACGTGAATGTTTACTAAATACATATTTATGATAAGTTGGTGCTGACAAGGAGGTTGCTTTTATGAAAAACGACTGCTTTTATGGATAATTTTTGTACAACGGAACTACAGGAAATGGAAGTTTGCTGCAGACCAGTGAACATCAACCCATTACTTATTGATGACGTAAGTGCACAATGCAGATATTTCAAACCAAACCTTTTACTCTAGTCCAAAAATATATACCTATACACAGAATAATGCAAAAATGCACATATAACGTATATTACCATTATCATCAGCACAAAATTAAACGATAAAAATCTGTTTTACAAACATTTTATAGGCAAGCATACTGAGTAGCAGTGTAATTCAGAATTTTAGTGAATATGTTGTTTCTAGGTTTTATGGTTTTTTATTGTGTCTCCACGCTGAGATGATGGTATAATGATGGCTCATACACCGCGTTTTATGGGTTTTCTAAATGCTTTATGCCTGTTTTCTCATTTAACAACTTTCCACTTTTTATGACTTTTTCAGGTTGTGGAAGCAGTTTTTGAGTACTTGAAATTACCCGACTTGAAGCGTTGTCGACAAGTATGTCATACATGGTGCCGGAATGCTTCGAAGCACCTATCGTCAAAATGCAAGCAAAGTCTACTATTTGGCGATGGCAAAAAGCAGTTTGACACGTTTCTCAAACTAGCGCAGGGCTCTTTCTACACTCTGCCGCATAGAAAAGTCACGTTGCAATCATCGATCCTCTCCCTGAATAGATCTCAGTCTTTGGAAACATTTTTTACTTCCTGTGGCTCATTTCTGCACAGTTTATTTATCACATATCAAGATGAATCGCACAGCATTAGCTACAATGCCAGTACTACTTCATGTTCAAATAGTTTCTCCAGTGATTACTTGTTTCCTTCGTTGAGCACATTTCCAGTTTTAAAATTATTCCATTACGAGGAATTACCTTCAGATGTAGGTGTGGGTGACATGGGATGTGGTTACATGCCCACTACTAACCGTCGCTCTTCCCTTCCGGGTCATGTTCTGTTTGACCGGTTACTTCGTGCCTGTAAAAATTTGGAACGTCTAGATTTGGTTCTTCAGGATACCGATTTGACCAAGACTGAACACCATTTTCTGAGCCTAGTCAATTGCTCAAGAAAGCTGGGAACGCTACGCAATCTTCGAACGCTCATGCTCAAGTTGCCCCTTCAAGATTACCATTTCGATTTACTGATCAAGGCTGGTTTGCTCAATGTGTCCAACATTCAATTACGTTTTCAGAATGAACAGTGTAGTGCCTCTAGTCCACTGAAATTCTTTGAGAAATTTGCCGACTCCTTGAAAACTCTCAGTACAAACATTTGGATGCGGGGCTTTTCAGACAGGAAAAAATCGGAGGAGGAATTGTCCCTACCTTGCATGCCAAAGTTGGATACTTTGGAGATATCTCAGTGGCGATCTTTTCTCGGAGCTCATCATCATCATTCCAATCTACTGCCCTTTCAATTCACCTATCAGCAAAGTTTCCCTTGTCTGAGGAAGCTGACCTTGCAGAGCCATTCATGGGAACCGTGCTGGAACGCGTTTTTTCCCCTGAAAGAAGTTTGTTATACGCTTCAAGAACTCAAGTTACCAAAACTGGTGGACAGTAATCGGGGTGTCTTAATACCAAAAATAGCAAAAACATTCCCACAACTGAGGAGACTCGATGTGACTGTGATAAATTCCAACGTGGACATTCTATCCGAGATCTTTTGCTACTTGTCAAGGTTGGAGGAGCTCAGTGTGAGCTTTTTGCATGGTGGCATTATCACGAGAAACATTAACAATAATAATGTGGGTGAAGGTGTTGGTGGCAGGTGTATCGATTACTTGATGACAGGACTACCGGAGGCGATATGCAGGAGGATTTACTCTGACGATAAAATAGCTCATGTGCAAGTAGACCAAATGGACACTGGACATTCGTTGGCCAGTCTTCAGTGTAAGTTCAATTGATTTATGCAAAATAGTATGCAAGTCACATACAAGCTCTGCTGATTTTATTGCATGAAATTATTGATGTCCACCCTGGGGCAAAGCTAAACGCATTCTTTTACAGATAATATCCCAGAGAAGATTTTTGGCATATAATTACTGATTTTTATTTGTGATTACAGATTTAAAAACGTTGCAATTGAAAAACCTGTCTAGCGTTCATTACGGCACCCCACAGCTGCAATTTACGGATATAACAGGCTATTTGGCTCTTTTACGACTAAAAAGACTTAAAACTTTACATATCTGGAGATCTGAGGTAAGTGTGATAGTCTATAACCAAAGCAAGTACAAGTGTTAGGTTTCACAAACTGATTTCATTGACACTTTAATTTTATATTTTTGCAGATGTCTGATGAATGCATATCCGATTTGGAACAGCGCTTCAAATTGTGCCTACATCCAAACTTTTAAAGAAAATACAACGGTACATTCCATAGTTATAAGGCAAGAAGCAAGTGTGGTTCAGGTTGGCGAAATATTGTCGCCGCTGCAGCAGCAATGCAAACCAAGATTAGCGCAGAATTAAGAGCCAGTGCCGAGCAGAAAACGTGCCCTTCCAGGTTGTGAACCACCTCAGAACTGAACCGATAATTGTCCCAGAAGTCGATGCTGTTGTAAGGATCACGTTTCTCATGCACTTTTAGCATGGCCGCCAACGCAAAACCTATAGTTGAGAGAATAAAAATGCACATACCACCGGCCATCCAAAGTAGCCAGCTTAGTTTCCTCGTCTTTTTGTAATAGTTTGTGAGGGGAAATATGTAAAAATTTAAATAAAAGTTGAAAAAATATGTTATGAGAGGTTTCTAATATTGATTCAAAATAGTCTCATAATACCGTACGCAAAAACGTACCTGAAATGATTTTGAATTATCCATAAGAAGGCTGAACAATGAGATTATCGATTGTAAAGCTCCAATTAAAATTCCCAATACAGACGCAACTACCAAAGGAATTGCGGATTTCATCCAGTTTGAGTTTTTAAAGGGTTCACGGTAAACATGAGCAAACACTGTGTGTTTTTGTAATTGCTGCTGCATCAAAATAGTAACGGCTTGTTTAAATAGTAAGAAAGATAAAACTGCGATGCTGATTCCACTGAGCTAACGATACAGAACAGTACAAACAGAAAAATAGGTTTTATTGTAAATCTCAAGCTCAATCTTTTCAAAACGCAACAACTGTTCTTTGTCCCGTCACTTACCAAAGTAAGAACGCCAAGAAACCAGCAGCAATTTTTATCCCGCAATCTTAACATGTTATTCAGTAACTTTGATACTTACTTGAACTCTTCTTTTTTTTCATTTGCCAATTTTCTGCATGAGAAAAGTGTTCTCATGTTGTGTAGGACGAAGATGATGTGACATAAAAAGTGAAAGTATGAAAGTTGACTTGGCTAGCAGTATTTTTTACGCACGACATTTTTTGCGCATTTCATAATTCATAAATTCTATAACAAGAGACAAAATGAACGTTTGTAATCTTCATAATATCATTAGATTGCTTCTGTATACTGTGCATGAGGTAAAGTGCTTTTGCATGCAATGCAAAAGAATTTTTAGAGATCATTGGAAATTATCGCGTGAAAACAACGGAATTGGGTGTGGTCATATCATCACTTTTGGCAAAACTAATACTGATGTGATGATATCATGATGGCATAATTTCTCATCACGCTAGAGCTCTTCTAGTCTGGTAAACTAGTTTTAATACATTATTTGCATTATTACCCAACTACGTAAAACAAAAGACATATACTAATACGCAATAATCAATGATGAAATTTATTATACTGTGACTGAACTTAGTGCAACATTTTATCATATTAAGCAATATGAAATTAAGACTTCCATCCTAGCTAGAGAGCTGTACAAACTACATTGCATACCCTGAACCCTGACTGTTTGATTGGCAAAGGGTACCACAGTAGGATTAAAGAAGGTGCTTAATTATTTAGGAAATCTTTTTCATAGTAAGTGTACTCATGTACTCATGTGCTTAGTATGGCTACTAAAACAACGTCAACTGATACATCGGATATTGATGTCCATAACCTGGATAAGAACAGTATTCGAATCCTACGGTTTTACCGTTTGCCAATTCCACAACATAGTTACTTGATATGCTTGTCCACTTGTCGTACTCCGTTTTCAGTGTTGATGGGATTCTCATCCAGATTCAGATAATCTTCCACTAAGATTTGCATTTCCATGCATCTAGAGAATGCGTCCAGGAAAGCCGGGGTCTGGTTCACCAGCGCGGCTCATTGCTCATTATCATTAAGTATCTCTAATTTTTGCATGTATCGTAAATACAAAATATAATGAGACAATGATAATGAAGCAATGAAAAATTTCGGTGAAACAGACCCCCGATTATTTAAATATTTTTAAATCAGCATTTAAACAATGTTAATTGCATATGAATAGAAATTGCAAAAAAGAAAGACTGAAGACTTCACTTCAAGATTAAAGATTGCTGCACCTGACGCGTGTGTGCTTTGCTCATTGCTCTTTGTTGGAATGGGAAGAGTACAGGGCAGATTGGCAGTAAAGCCATAGAGCAAGGCAGTAGTTGCGGGACTCATTTTTTCAAACATTTCTCCAGTCTCCTTACAAAAAAACCAGCAACAATGCACAACTGACTGCTGAGAGCTGAGAGAGGAAGAGGAGCAACAAGAAGAATTTGAAACGAAGAAACGCACAAATCCGACTTTCACCAACGACCCGGAAGTAATTTTGGATTTTCCCATGCGACCTGGAAGTTAAGTGATAGTGTAACTGCTTGTTTGGCCGTTAAATTTGGAAAAATGGTCAAGCGCAAGGGTACCGCAACAAAGGTAAGATTTTTGTGGTGACGATGATGATGGTAGTGCGACATAGTGTTAAATGTTAATTTTTAATGGATTTTTTTCGGGATTGGCAGGCTCAATTGGCGAGGAATGCGAAGCGAAGGAGAACAGCTACTAATGGATCCGTTCCGCCAAAGAAAGAAGTAAAGGGGCGACCTAAAACTGACCGGAAGGTGACACGGAGTGTGTCAAAAGCAATAAAGGCACAGGAAGCAGATCCTACTCAGAATGGAGGACTTCATCCGCTTTTGATTGACCATGTATGATAAGTTATAAAGCTAAAGTTTAGATTACTAAATTGTGTATGAAATGACGAGTCGATAAGTTGATCATTTGGTTTTGGTGGATTGTAGATTCTGGACAAAGTGTTTCACTACGTTATTTGGCCAAACGCAAACGGTCCGAATGTTGAGGAAGGCTCCACCAGGGACAGTATTAAGGACTTGGGAAACATCCGGTTGGTTTCAAGGCAGTGGAATGAGAATGCTACCAAGCTGTTTCGCAGAAAGCGGTCTGTCCTGGTGTTTGGGGATTCTCCTACTTACGATCGTCCAAAATCGTACGACTTGAGAATGGAAGGATTCTTGAATGCGATGAAGAACAGCAGTCTTATGCCAGTTAATCGGTTTTGTCTTGGGACTCAATTCTTTATCAAACAAAACCAGCGATTAATGAAGGATTTTATGCGCATCTGCGGCCCAACTGCTACTGAACTACAGCTTTATTTTGATAACGCGAGCAGTATGAATTTCAACCGACGCAGTTTTCCGGACTTGAACCTGGAGAAATTGAAAGTTCTCGTGTTGAATTGTGAAAGCTGCAGAGGAAGAACATGCTCTAACCAAACCAACGAGATACCTTATTTGATTGAGGTCCTTCTTAGTGCTGCAGACACTTTGCAAGAGTTTCGGATTGAAATCCCTCATCCGATAAGAGAGGTCAAGTGGCAGAGCAAGATTGTGAAACGCTTTGGAGAATCTATCTGCAGGAAGGTTCCAGCTACTGTTAGAAAGCTCCGCTTGGATATCCCCGTTCATGACGTTCATTTGAAGATTTTGTTGGATAATGAGTTGAAGCTTGAAGAATTCCAGTTTGACTGTATTCATGTTGCTGGGACTGGAGCAGCTCAGAATTTTCTGGAGATGCAAGCACCTTATCTGAGAAAGCTAAAGATTCTTGACAGCGATCCTAATGGCTCGACTGCACTCAATTTCCCACGCTTTGATCGACTTTTACATATGGACTTACAGGGAGCAAATATCAATCCGTTTTCCTATCCCGAAACTTTTCCCAAGCTGGAAACGCTAAATTTAGCGGAATGGAAGACTGAAACTACCATGATGGAGCTGCTACCCCTTGGAAAAAAGGCCAATTCAATTAAGGAAATTTATTTACCGTTTAGATTTCCCCAAGCACCATTTGTTAAGAAGGCATCAATGTGCTTTCCCAATTTAAAAACGGTGCACATTTCTCCCTCTGCTGATATTGTTGAAGCTTTGCAAGAGGCTTTCATCTATTTTCCTGAAATTGAAGAACTACACATTACATTCCCATTTCTGTTGGATAATGAACTGAATGCAGACTCTCTTTTCAGTGGAGTTTCTGAGCTTGATTGTCGTCGCATTATGAGGCATCGTAGTTTTGAAACTGTGAACATTAAGGATGTGCAGAAGAAGCCGTCCATCAACAATTTGACACGTAATTAATTAGTAATTGTAAATAGTACTTTATTTTGTTAAAATATTGTGTGGTTAAAGTAAGAGTTTGTGATTTCTTAACAGGACTTAGGAAACTTGTTCTGGAGGACTCTGCTGGAGATTTACTTCTCACTGACTTTGCAGCGCATTTCATTTTCCTGAAAATGGACAGTCTCAAAGAGCTTCATACGAATAAATTTCGGGTATGTACATAAATATGATCATTTGATCATTCATACAATCATTCAAACAGATTCTCATATATCCAAGCAGTTCAATGATTGTAAAATATTGTAATTAATTTAACATGTTTCAGATGAGCTCAAAGTATGTGGAAATGTTACGCAACAAGCTAACCCTAAAATTGGCCGATGATGATGGTTCCGATTTTTCGGACGACGATTCTGATGGGTGGAACTCGGATTCCAGTGCTGACAATGACGAGTTGCAAATCATTCCTTTTTTAGGGCTTGGCTTTAACATATTCTTTGTTCGATAGTAATCAAGATGGAGAGGGTCCGGGTGTTGTAATTCGGGTAGTAATTCAATCGTTTGGTTTTTCATCTTTTATCCGCTAATAATGGTGCCCATTTATTATACACAGGGTCTGTTTCACCGAAATTTTTCATTGCTTCATTATCATTATCGCATTAAATTTTGTATTTACGATTCATGCTAAAATTAATGCGAATAATGATAATGAGCAATGAGCCGCGCTGGTGAACCAGACCCCAGGTTTCTGTTCTCCTCAATAATTGTTCGAAATTCAAAAGTATTGTTATTTGTCGGTGTATAAAATGTAGTTGTTTACAGTCTACGTCTAGTTGAAAGAGTTTAAAGGTTAGAAAACTAGTAGTCTTTAAAATAGGGTGCAATCTCATTTCATTGTTAAAAGGGGTGCAATTTTTAAAACCTACTTTCCCGTAGTGCTTACTTAAAGTAAATTACTTTGTCTAAAAGAAGCAGTGTGTAATACGACAATCACCAGATAGTCGCTATATTCTAATGTAATGTATTCTAAATCTCTGGCTTAACTACGATTTTGTGTCATTGTAATTATTGAAAACAGCAGTGGAGGTGTTATATGTTAACTAGTTATACTGTAACCTTTTGTTTTTGGAATAAGAGTATTCTTAAAATTCTAATTAAAATATGTCGGAATTATACTGATGTGATTCATAACGACCTGTTGTAAACCTAAAATCTAAAACATTAGTTGTAGCCATAATGTTGAATTTGCTAATAATATTAACATCGGGTTGGGGTTAGGTGACTAGTTTTAAGTAAGTTGGGGAAGATCATGTATAGATCTCATCAGGGGACTGATAAAGATTAATACTTGTAATCTCAGTTGTTTACTTACTTGTAAAAAGCGTAGATATAGAGCCAACCGTCGCCAAATGCGTAGAACAGGAAATATTTAGATGTAAGCAATATTATTGCATAATACATATTTGTTAAGTCTATGTGGTATAGGTGTACGTAACGGAAGCCAAAAGAACAGGAATTTGGTCATGATCCAATTTTACCTTGTAGCTAGTCAATAATCTGAGATTCATTAGGATATTTAAAGATTTCTGTAACTGTTTGGTTGTACTTTGTACAACGTTTTGCTTTTCTACGTCTTTTGGAAGGTTATTACCCTTCTTGTGTAGTCATTGTACTAGGCACACAAGACAACGTGATGATGATCTTAACCAAACTAATGTTTTCGGATCTGAGCAGTATTAGTTAATAATATATTCATTAAATATACTGTATATTTGTATTATCTTTTAATTAGTATGATACTCAAATATATAATAAAAAATTTACTTATAAATCATTTTTGAGCTTTCGTCAATTCGTTTGTTAAGTTCTCATGCTTTTTAGTGGTGCGGATAATTTCTATTTGACATCCATAAAATCACTGCTAAGTTGTTCAGAAATACAATTTTGAAATTATTTTCCAGTGGTGCTTATGGCCTTTTTAGTATACATATTAATGGATGCAATATGCACTGTATGCACCATGCATTTTGATGGATTTCCCAATTGCTGCGTACATCACAGCTTGGAAAGATTTGCTGACAAAAACTGTGTCATTCCATCCATTTGTGTAACATTTTTGGCTACCACCGAATAAAAAGCGAGTTTGAATTCAAGGTTACACACTTGTTCATTTAAACCGCATAGCTACGTTCACAATGCTTTTGAGTGTTCTTGTCTTGAGAGCTCTTGACGTAGTGTTTCATCAGAGTAGGACATTCTACGGTCACGTTCAATGATATGTGCTATGCATTATGTAATTGTCACATGGAGCGGGTTCGACCTAAGAACAGACCACCTAACAGCGGGTGCAAAAAACACCAGTCTAATAAGTTTCGTTGTTGTACAGACATGAAGATACGATTTCGGTTAACAATGTTTTACGAAATTAAACTATCAAAATTTTGGTTTTATTTTTATTGAGTAGCAAGCATTAAAGCTAGAGATTGTCCATGTCTCCAGAAATTCACCCACTACACGTGGACTTGGTAAGACTTCAGCATTGAAAATTTTACTCGTTTTGAATGGGCAATCCTTTTTAAAGATTCAATCTTCCTTGGTTTTAAGGTGCTTGAAAGATTATTCCAGTTTCTCCCTGAGAAAGATCTTAAATCATGTCGACTAGTCTGCACCCAATGGCTTTATCAAGCGACCAAGGCGCTACAACGCGTCTGCCGACCTATCATATTTGGTTGCCTTTACAAAGTCAATTTGATACGCTTCCGCCCTGATCTCGACACTATTCAGCAGTTTACTAAAGCCATGTCTGCCTCCACATTAGGAGATGTTCGGAGGGAGTTACCATTCGTCAAATTTGATGTGCGACCATACATGTTCTCCCCACAATTCATGCACCTATTGAAAAACTTTCTTGACCAGTTTGGCGTTGCCATACAAAGCCTTTGTGTCCGCCTGGCTTTTGAAAGTGCGGACGACTTTTCTGAAGATGGTTTTGGCCTGCTGGAACTGCCTAGTCTGAAAAGTTTAGAATTTTGCAACTCACTTCACGGGGAACTTCGACCATCCCTCACTACCAATTTATATACTTCGCGAAAATATCTCCTTGAAAGCTTGCTGCAGGCAGCTCCTTTTCTGGAGTCCCTATCCTTGTGGTGCGACAGAGAAAATTTGATTTGGCCCCTGGATGTAGCCCAGGTTTTGGAACGGGTGAAACTTCGAAACTTAAGAAATCTCAAAGTTAGCTTTCCCATGTCCAACGAATGTCTCACATCTCTATGTCAAGTTAATGCCCAGCTTAGTACATTGGTCTTTGTGTTACGGGAACCAGCCTTTGACCCAGAACTATTTAGTCAGTTTCTTGACTCCCAACGTCACACCCTGCGAACGTTGCACCTAATAGACTTACAGTGCAGTAACCCTAAAATAATTGAACTTCCGTTAATGCCAAGTTTACAAAGCTTGGAAATTGAAGGAACATTTTATGGGGACGAGTCGTGCATGACTTTTGCCAACTTCGCATACAAAAAGGTTCCAGCATTGAAGCGGATTCTATTAAGTAGCTGTAATAGAAGGAATTTTGACTTGAACTCGATTCTGTATACGAGCACAAACCGAGCGACAGTTTGCCCCTCATTGGAAGAATTCCAATTTTCACTTGATCACAATTCCAGCGATCTCGGTGGAAATTGTATCAGAAGGCTAAGACAAGTTTACCCCAACTTGAGAAGACTCTCAGTTATTTTCACCGCAGAAAGCAAGTGGGTGCTTACTTCCGTTTTTGAACAACTGACCAATCTTGCAGAGTTGGTTATCAACGTACGGAAATGCGTAGACAATATTGACTGTGTATTAACCGGAATACCACCCAACATGTATGAACACTTGGTCAGGAAAGGAGCGTATCGACATGGTCCAGTCAGTTTAGACCCGCGACAACTTTCACCGAGTATTACCAATTTACAAGGTAGCTAAAATTGTAAATGGATTTTTCTCGATTAGATTCTCAAAAATGAATTGGTTTAATAAATTTTGATGTAATGATGCCGTTAGGTTTGAAGTACCTGGAAATAGTGGGAGAGAAAAGTGGAAATACTATGAATCGGGGTAACTCTGTTCAGTTTACAGAGTTCAGTGTCTACATGGCTTTGCTAAGAATGAGAAACCTAAGAATGTTGATTTTCAAACAAATTGGCGATCATGTAAGTATTTTATCAGTCTGATGACATAAACAGAATATGACCAAAATGATTGCTATTTCTAAAAGATAGTCAGTTAAAAATCAAACAATCTTATTTTGTTTTTACAGCTTTCGAAGGACGTGCTTGCCAAATTAGCTTCGTCTCTGGATTTCATCCATGAACCTTAGTACCTGCTCATAACCTTTTGCACCGGAAACTGCATGCATGTTTCACAAATGAATCTAAAGGATATTAGTATTTTATGTATAAGAAAAGCTTTTAATGTTGAACATTAAATGTTCCATCCTATACACTCACGTATTGACTCAAATAATTGATGTGACACAACAGTATCATTTACCTGTATTATGATTTATTCAAAATATAGTTTAGTGTGCATACGAATATGTGACATTGATTCGAATAATAAAAAACGCTACAGATACATCAACTCTATAATCCACTACTTCATTGAAGGTAAGCAACCATTAATGCTAACAGTAATCAAGTCTAAGAGACCCGCTTGTCGAATAATTTCACGTGAACGCCAGGTAGTCATCTACAAGAAAAATAATAATGTTTTAGATTCGCATTTCACATTGACAATATTAAGTTGATAAAGACTGCACGCACATTAATACTTACCACAGATCTCAAATTCAAATGCTTCAGTCTTTCGCAGTAAATTATTCCATAAAGAACACTGAGATCGGAGAACTCCCCCTCCAAAACTAATGTCTGTAAACCTTTCAAAAGAAAATAGGAAGTTGCTTAATATGCTTCACATCTTTAGCACATCATTGATTATATTATGTACCTTTTAAATTGCCAATGAAGGGTTGTTCCCGAATACTGATAATATTATGACTCTTTGCATTTGCTACCAACTTTGAAAATAGGACTGAAGTGTTGTCTTTGTTCGTATAATCAGTTTGGGGTTCCAATAATAGCGTTTCTAAAAAGGATCTTCTGATTCCACACAAAACTGGATCAGTGACTCCCCCGCATTTTGTAAGTGATAAGCTTCGTAATTGGTTACAATGCGTAAATACGACAGAAAGCGTTATACAATGAGATACATTAGTAATTGATAATACATTCAAATTCAAAAGAAAATTGGCACCGGCATCTGTAAATATTGACTCGAAAGCATCTTTTTGATCCAGAGCATTGTCGATTTCCAATAATTTAACTGGCCAATCTTTTGGCACATTGGAAATAACTTCGTCAACATTACAACGCGAGATGGTAAGTTGCTTGAGTTCGGGTAACATTTCCCATTGGATGGATCCCTCAAAGTGTTCTAAATTCAAACGCTTTAACTTTGTCATCTTAATTCCCAGAGGAAGCCATGCAGGAAAATGCAAAGATTTATTGAATGCAAGATAAAGCTTCTCCAAAGAATGTCGAAAGGTGAAGAAGAACTGTTTCAAGTCAGCATCAGTGACAGTAGCAGTATCAATTTCCAAGTTTAGAAGTTTCAAGTAATAAAATGGATGATTGCACAAGCGGTTTAATTGGTTTTCCTGCGTAAATATCCGTAACTTAATGCATTTCAAAGAATATAAAGATTTCATTGAAAAGCATTCCAGAAGTGCTTGTTCAATTAGCGGATGCGGAAGACTGCTCTTGCACGAAACGATCTGTAAGTTAATCGCTGACTTCAAAAGCGTCTTTATAAACATACTGATCATTCCTTGTTCAAACGGTTCCTCTGCGCATAAGTTCGGGCTAGGTAAAATGTTGACATCAATCTGAAGGTTTTGAATGCTAGGTAAAACACACGATGAATAGGACTTTGTTACCTTTTCATAATCTACGAGTATATGAGTTGGTTTTGATGATGATGACGCTACAAACAAGAGCTTCAAGGTTATCAAACTTGGAAGATGCTTGTAAATCATTTCCAACACTTCTGTGTACATCAGACTGGAATGTTTCTTATGAAAGTACTGCATATCCTGTTCGGAACACAAGGGAAGCACCGGATGTATGCACAGTCGCAGTTCCTTAACGGCATGACCAGCCAAAATCATGAATCGTTTTAGGTTTTCTTGCAATATTTCCACCTTTTCAAGAATGATATCTTGTAGTGCGGTGATAAACAAACGACTGGAAATATAGAAATTTTGGAAAATGACGGAAACTCCATCGAGAGAAGTCTCGCAAGTATTATTAAAATTGCACAGTTCCTTAGTTGAAGAAAAACTTATAACCACGCGGTTTTCTAAGACTTTACAAGCTTCATGATTCCAAGTGGAGTTTACTAACCGACAAACCGCTACCTGTTTAGTGTCCAAGTTTTCGAGCATTGCTCTTAAAACCTAAAAAAGTATGTTTCAAAATATCAAAATCTCAATGGTAAACCTATCTGAATGATAAATTGAAGATCTTACCGATGGAATACTTAATGCATCCATTTTCGATTTCACCATTTAGTGTGAACCCGATCTGTAACGGTAACGTTTAGATTTCCTCGCACAACAAGTGGTTGCAGATGCAAAATTAGAAACAAGTACGTCTCTTCTGATTACCAGCAATTATTCTTTCATTCAGTACAATCAGATACCATGCTAAGTGCTATAGCGCTTGGCTGTGCCATTCATATTATTTCGTTGCAGAAGATTGGACAGTTAGTACAAGTAGGTGGCCATACATGGTCTCCCTGAGTAAAGTAGATGTTTGGGATGACAAAACTGCTGAATGGGCACGGAGCAATCATATTGTAGTGCAACTAGCATACACCTAAATGGCGAGTTTAATGTTCGACAGGTATGTATGCTACATTCCAAAAGCATACTGTGCCTTAGTAAAACCTGGAGTTGTGGCAAGTCAGCAGAACAGAGGCGAGTCAAGTGGAGAAAGTGCATATTATGCGAAGTATTGATTTTCTCTTTCCTTTTCCGGGTCCTCTGTACTACAGTACGGATAGAAAGCAGAATGCATGATGTATCCAGAATGTACACCTACCAACTATACAAGTAAGGGTTTCTGGTTTTTTGAGAAAAATAAGATTAAAATAGTACCGCATAAAAAAACTAATCAAGAAAAGCACTAGATAGAATTCAAACATATCTTTACAAATTGCAAAATGAAAACTTTCATATAAAGTTTATCTGGTCACTTCGTTATCGTACTTGCACGCGTATCATGACTTGGTTTACGAATCCATTTCAATTAGCGATATTAATGCAACCATTACTAACAACTCTATTCATAATTTCCACCATTCAGCGAACAAGTACGGAGAAAGTGTTTGCTTTCCCGGAATTTGACTATGCAGAATCACCGAAAAATGTAAGGGACTACTTAACTTAGAAAGAGTTTACTTGTTGGAATATCTTAAATATTATTTTATGTGTTCACAGGAAATTGCCTGGAGGGAGTGGGAAGCAGCTTGTGAGCAGACGCCAGCGTGCCTTGGACTAGTCGAACTTGAAAAACTTAGATGTGTAAGAAAATGCATGAGCCCCTCATGTTATCACGATATTTATTCATTTGACGAGGTAATTGAAAATACTAGTATTTATTCAATTCGGATTATAAAATATTTATCATGAGATTAATATTTTTTGGGTAGCTTGAAGAAGGAGAAATCGATATACGGTTCCAATCATTTAAAGGGTGTTTTGCTTCCAGAATAGCTCGAAAACGCTACTGAGTCATTATATAAACTTGGAAGTAGGTAAAAGTATAAATGCTTTTGTACATTGTAAATAGTCAATTTTAATATTTAAAACATAATAAAACTAAGCTAGTATACAATTTATATTATTTGGATGTTTAATTGACAGTTGGCTCGTCCAAGTATGAAGCAGCAACCCCACTCCGACCCTCGTAAACCTTACTGGGGTCATTTATAATTTCCTCGTTTTCATTTAAACCTCGCCAATTCACTACTCCAGAACCTGAGTCGTTTTCGGCAGATGAAGTGAAAGCAGCTCTCATTCCTCCAGTGATTAGTGACACGTCTTCTTCTATTTGTTTCACATTTGGATCCCCTGTCATATAAAAGAAAACAAATAAAATTTATAAGATGAAGATGAAACCAATCGACAAATTAATGTTTATGCTTTATATCATTTACCATCTTCAACTAAAAAGCTCCAATTGATAATGTACTCTTGTCCCCATTTTTCTGCAACACCTTCACAAAATGCGAGCTCGACATCATACGGAGTGAGAATAGGTTGGAAAAACTGACCCTTAGACTCGTCACTAATGTAGTAGTTGACCACTTCCGGACATCCCACAAAAACGAAGCACTCAATATCCATAAAGTTGCCCAACTTACAAGGATTGATTTCTCCTATCGAAACTGTGTAGTACTTCTTGCCTGCCTTTCTTAAAATTTGTTTTAGTCTGTCAATCAAACTTAAGTAGTTCTGCACCACTAGTGTTCCTACCAAGATCCCCACAGAGGTCACATCTTTTATTTTTTCCACGTAGAAGCTCCGCTTCCTTATCAATTTGTTTATTGAAGAGGTTTGTATAGACACCGATTCCTGAGATGTTTGGGCTGGATCATAAACTTTAAACGTATTGTTAGGTAGGGCAAGAAGCAGGTTAGGGAGGGATCGTTGGCCAACGAAAAATATTGTGTGTGACTCCAGCATATCAACCGTATCACAAGGAATTCGTCTGTTGTGCTTAACTATACCAGTCTCTTTTTGGTCAGGAACGGATGAGCTTGAAGGCACTATTAAAGTAGACTTCTTAGTCAGTGGGTAGTTTCCTTTCAGTTTATCGAACAAGTTATCTGCAATCCAAAATACAATGTAATGGTGTTCGTATTTAAATTTGAAGTTAATGGAGTTAATGATAAAAGTATAAACCCTCTTACCAACTGCAAACTCGTAAATGACATCGTATAAAATTAAAACTCGCTCATCCTCCTTAAAATTGCTTCGAAATACTTTTTCAAGCTTTTCCAAATCTATCAAAGGCTTTGTAAAAATATACAGAACAGGAAACCTTCCCGAGGTGACCGAAAGACAGGAGGGTCCAAAGTGGATTATCGAATCCGCATCAGGTACATGTTGTGCCGTTTTTTCGTCCACACAGCAGCTATAAAATATTTCAGAAGCTATTATTAAACCACTATTACATTTTACAATCAAAAGCTTAACTTTAAAGGATATTATTAAGCAGTACCTGCCATAGGTTGAGTCTGAAAGAATAAATACCTTTGCGTCATCTTTGACCTCTTCCAACCTATCCACCAGCTTAGCGCAGTATGCCAAGTACTCGTCCGGAAACTGGACACAAATGCGTTTAAAGTTATTTGCCAAGATCCACTTTTTACACCTTTCCAATTCAAAAACCTCATCCAGGTCCGAGTCCCTTATGTTGGTAAATATGTCGGACTGACAAACGGAAATGGTTTTGTCTATTGCAGCCCTGCCATCTCCGGTCATGGAGTTTCCAGCAGAAGTTGACATTTTAAAGGAAGTGAATTAAACTCTTCTCATAACAATTAAAGCTTTACTATTCAATTAACTATTGCAAATTGCCAGGTAAGCTATTCAAGCTGCTATGTTGGTCTTGCTAGCCCCCTCACATGTTCAAAGCAAAACATTAAAGCACATGCTTTTGCTAAACAGCTCGTGCATGGCTCATCCACCGTCTCATGTCTCCTCGTATTCCCAAAGCTTTGTATAGATTGCGCTTTGTAAAAAATGGTCCAGAAATGCTACCT
Organism: Entomobrya proxima; assembly: GCA_029691765.1. Classification (NCBI taxonomy): domain Eukaryota; kingdom Metazoa; phylum Arthropoda; class Collembola; order Entomobryomorpha; family Entomobryidae; genus Entomobrya; species Entomobrya proxima. The sequence continues at coordinate 4,286,124 of CM056169.1, forward strand.
GGATTTGCATGGGTCATTAATTGGTTTTTGAATTATTTAAATGTGCCATAAGTTAAATCATGTCATGTTTTATGTTATAACTTATAAGGCAATTAATGAATTGTTCTGGATGTAGAACAAGGCTAAGTTTCATGCATGTCTCAAGTTGCCTCATCTTGATCTTCAAGAAGACGGGCTCTTTCGTCCTCACCTAAATTGTTTCTGTCAACAGGACGGATATTTACAAGGTTCAATTCAAAGTTGACCATCCACCTCATCATAACTATATGACATCATCGCCAGCATTGTAACGAAATTACTTTTTGGTTAAAATGTACAATAATGTAGTTTTTTATATTTTTATTGCAGCCCATCAATAAAACTTACGTTTATGTGAGTACAAGTAGGTAATATATTATTACTATTATGATGATATCACTTTTCTTAAGAAAAGTAACTTAACCCCGCATTGCCACCCATTGCCATTTTCCATTTATAATTAGTCTGAATGCGATGAAGTTGAATAAGGTAAATATTCTGTCTCGCGTGAGTTGTTTTATTCTCACAATATTTAACACGTCTGTGTGCTTACAATGTACGTGATTTAGGTGCCCCTCATCTACTACTGACTTACTGACTGATGGCTCATCTCTGGTCGACTACTCGCATGACAAAATTTCAAGGTCAAGCGTGTTGTTAAAAGTAAACCACGCTGATTTTGTTGTTGGGTTTGCTTGTTTGTGCTGACACTTGGGAGGGAGTGATCAGCCAGTATCATCACGATGACCATGGTCATACAATTGTAATCAGCATAATGAGGTCTTTAACGCTAAAAGGCAGGCCGCAAACTCTCACACGTAGATGTAACGTCTTAAATATACTATTGACTAGTTGAGCCAATCAGTTGAATTTAAATTGTATGGTAATCGTTATACCTCCTTGGTAGTTTTAAAAGTACACGAATTCTTGTGCATCTAAATGAACTTTCTTTTTGAAAGTAAAACAGACAACGTTCGGTTTGGTGCGAAATGCATGAACGAACAATAAAGTGAACATTCCATTATTTGTTTAGTGTTGTCATTCGTCACAAAAGACTTTTTCAGAAAAGAAAATGTTATCCCCTCAAGATTTGATAAGTCAGGATCCAGAAATTCGGAAATCCGTCCGACTACCAAATGGACAAAATATGCCTATTGTGGGGCTTGGCCTATGGATGGTAACGCCCACGCGTAAAAATCATTAATCATATTTAGAGGTGTGGTGACCTCTTAATCGTATATTGAATTGTCTTGAATTGATAGGCCGATGACCACGATGAACTAGAAGCCGCGCTGGAAGAAGCTCTGGAGGTTGGCTATAGACATTTTGATACGGCAACTTTCTATCAAAATGAACACGTTTTGGGTAGAGTGTTGAGACATTGGTTGGATGGGAGAAAGCTGAAACGTGAAGATTTATTTGTCACAACAAAGGTAATAAACGAAATAGGGTCACCACATTAAAAATCTTTTATTTCTCGCAATTCCCCAAATATCTATTTATTAATGCACACAGCTTCCCTGGACGGGTATGACTGTGGACAAAGTGCAACATTTCATGAATTTGTCATTAAAGAAGCTTCAACTGGAATATGTAGACCTGTACTTGGTTCACTCACCAGTAGGAGTCAAGTACCAGGGAGATGACACCTTTCACCCTTTGGATGTCAATGGGGTTGTGCAGTATGACAAGAGCACAAATTTGGAGGCTGTGTGGAAGGAAATGGAGAAGCTAGTGTATCAAGGCAAGGCCAAGTCCATAGGCATTTCGAATTTCAGTGAGAGGCAAGTTGAAAGAATTATGAAGATTGCTAGAGTGCCTCCGGCAAACATTCAAGTAAAAGATTTCTTTTGGATGAAAATACCACAAAACAAATTCCCATTTTGTAAAATTACATTTTTAACATATTTAGTTGGTCTTTTATAGGTAGAAATACATGTCTATTTTCAAAATCGTCATTTGAGAGCTTGTGCCAAGAAACATAACATCAGTGTTTGTGCTTATGCACCTCTCGGATCTCCGGGAAGAGAGGATACTGAGATCATGTTCGTAAAACAAAATTATACAGTTTAAAATGTATTCCTTGATATCTTGCATTTTTAGTACATTTACATTACTTTAATTACATGTTCGCAGACAACACATCAAACCAAATCTTCTTGAAGATCCGGTTGTAGTAGAAATAGCACAAAAGCATAACAAAACGAGTGCTCAAATACTACTGCGATTTTTAGTTCAGCAAGAAGTTGTAGTGATCCCTAAAACTGTCAACCCAGAAAGATTGCGAGAAAATTTTGATGTAAACATATACGAATTTCTAGCATATTTTGCGGATGAACTATGAAAGTTTATGAAAATAATAAATCTCTACTTTCAGATATTTGACTTTAAACTTACTAATGTTGATATGAGACGCTTGGAAAGTCTAGACAAGGGCGAAGCTGGTAGATCATTCACGGGCATAGCTGGGTGAGAATTCTTTTCATTCTTGTCAAGTTAAACGTTTGTGCTGTGGAATAGCAATGCTATTATAGCATGCAATTATGCAATATAATTTATCTTAACAAAAATGTTTGTATTTTTTCAGATGGAAGCAACATCCAGAATGTCCATTTTAATATGTAAAAATGTAAATGTTTTAACGATTGTACTTTCTTATTATATACCATGTTCATTGAGATGAGAGTTGTAATATGAGGAAATGATAAGAATAAAGAATACCTTGTTTTCATTTGTGGATTCTTGTACCGTGTGTTTTATTAACGTCAATTATGGTTAACGTTTCAGAACACGTTAGCAGCAACGTCAATGCCTATAACTTGTTTATAGCTTTGTTACGGCC